>CM030375.1:12305149-12837831 GCA_003604175.2 Clonorchis sinensis
AGCGTATTTCGCGAATTTGGTACAATTTGCACTCAGACAGAACATAAGCTTAACTGAAGAGGACTGCGCCTACTCGATGAACCCGGCGGAGGGGGGGAAGGTCGTGGGCTGTCGAAGAGTTTCCAGCGGCTTTATGAGTATTCTCTTTCGAGAAGCAAACAGTCATCTTTGTTAGCTTCCGCAATGAAAGCCTTTCAATAATAAACGTAAGGACAGTATCAAGAAGTGGGGTTGTTTTTTCCCCTGTGTTCGAGTGTGGCACTGATTGGTGACCTCAAGAAAAGGTCTGTCTCTTTTACAGGTGAGCTATTTTCATTCACTACAAAATGCAGTCCTCACCACCTGTGGGATTTTCATGGGGGAAGTTTTTTTGCATCTCCTTAAAGGTGGTCTCTCTATGGATGTATTTTTGAGCTCTTTGAAAGGCAATATCGAATTTCGGTGGTCTTTTATGGTGGGCCTTAGTGTGTAAACAAAAAGGAATACAATTCATATATTTGAAATCGAATTTGCACTAATGACAGGTGAAAACCATGCTCTGTACAGTCCATCTGCTTCTCTGGCATGCTCATACACATCACACTGAGGAACACCAAGTCATACCGCGACAGGCAAAGGAACGGTAATGCAGGCTTTTGTTGGTGGAATCATGAGAAAGATAAAAACGGAACGGGAATTGGAACGAAAAGCACACTGTCTCAGTTGAGCGCGGTTCTCATCGCAAGCAGTTTACGAACCATCCGGTCAGATGTCTTATCATCTTGGTTAGTTCACTGGGGTTCGTTCAGCTGTAGCAACCTTTCGGTGCCTAACTGCCATGCCACCCAAAGGAAGCACAAGGGCTGAGATACTGCACTACCCATAAGGTTGCTGACAGCCCACGACCTGGAAACATCAAAATCGGGAGATTCAGCTGGGTTCCAGGTGAGTCTTTCGCAAAACCAAATTGATTCGCAAATGAGTGTATTTCTCTTGCCTCAGAGTTCTTTTAGATCCGTTGTGAAGTTAGACGTGAGTGGACTTCGGTTGATTGTTCGCCTGTGGTCTTCTAAAACTCATAAACGAACCTACAGTGGGTGCTCAACGTTCAGCTTTGTGGACTTTCGAAAGTGTTTATGACATTATATCCATCTTAGCTGTAGTTTGTGCTCACAGTGTAAAGATCTCACTCATATAGAATGAAACGTTTAATGCTCATGAGGTAACCTTGAGTGGAAACCGGTGTTCATAATACTCTGAGTCGGCAACATGTGCCTGTGTTAAGTTGAACTTGAGACAGATCAGTGTATAACACGCCAACTTACCGATCTGAAGGTCCGTGGTTCGAACCCAAATCCGGGCATCTGGACTGCTCCTGCCTAGGCTTGAGCAATCGGACAGCATCTCAACCCTCGTGCTTCCTTCCCGGGGGGGGGGGCATGGAGACTATGCACGTGAGGGTGTTAAAACTGGACGATTATCTTTCCTAACATACCAACAGATAGATTTTCGTCCATGCAATACAAAGTGTGTTCCCCACGTGCATCACGAAGTTGGTCTTGTATCTTTTAAAAGTCTGCTTCTAACCTCCACTTGTTCCGTTATTCTAATTAGAAGTGGAACTGTATACATATAAATTGGGAACCAAACAGTTTAGAATGTTAGATACCATCTTTCGCGGTATCTGTGTCCAGGTTAACCTAAGAACAGAGTAAAATGAATGACTCATCCAGTGTAGGCCGTTCAGCCGGCGGATAGTGTCGCAATTGGCGGACGTGTGGATGTCAACACGTCTTTACTGTCGAATCATGAAAGTAATAAAATCGCTGCACTGCTGCAGCAAGGATGAACTACTTGGGGCTTTTTCGCGTGGTACACAAACCCGACCAGTCGCGTTAATGCTGGTGGACACAGTGCCTTAAATGAAACCACATTCGAGTCGTAAACGCAAGAGTCGAGTTGAATGGAATGCGAATGACACCAAAAAATGGTGAGTCCACTCACATGGCAACTAGAACCTATGCATGAAGCCTCGCCAAGTGCTGCTCTGTGTTGCTATGGCGATTCGACCCCACACATGGTTGTTCGGTTTTGTTTACTACTTCACTAAAGCGACTGAATATACCCGTAGAAGTCATGAGAACAATGAAGCTAGCGAACAAAGCTTGTTTTCTGTGATTGTTCCTCTTGGCTAATACATCACAGATTTATATGGTACCGGAAATCACATGAAAAAAGGTTAAAAAGCGGGGTACATACACTTTACAGGAATCAAAGGAAGGGGGGTTGAATGAGGGGTAGGTGAATGGGTCACAGAATCAGGTGAGTGACGTCAATGTCAGACAGGTTTGTGGGAACGGATTTTTCGCAGGCCAGTTCCAGTTCAGAGGTCGCACAAGTTTCTTCTGGACGCAAAGTTCTGGATCCAGCAGTCGGATTCCAATCGCCTCTGCGATCGATACTAGTCTGGATCGTACCAATCGTGATCGGTTCACAGGTGCCCGGTATATGATGGTGAAGGCTTGATCTTTGTCGATGACATGATTGGTTTCGGCAAAATGTGATGCGATCGCACTTGAGCCTGGCTTCTTCCAGCTACCACTCAGGGATATAAGATTGTGTTCCCGCATTCTGTCCGACAAATGCCTTGTCGTACGACCAACGTATGATGCTCGGCACGAGCATACAAATGAGCATACAAATTGGACGCACGTTCCTGCAGAACGGATATCCTGAAAGGTTCGTACTGAAGACTATGGAATCCGTTAAACCCAAACCTACTCAATGTTCGGTTGGAAAGAAGCCCGTCTACATGAGGCTTCCATTCAAAGGTGACTCGGTTGCTGAAATAATCACCAGAAGGCTTAGAAACTCTGTTGATACGACATATATGGCTGCTCATCTGTATTGTATGACCGATCAGGTCATGTGATCGACTCATGTAGTAATATTCAATAACCGTACCCGAAAGTATCAACTGTCTAGCGCGACAAGATCCAAAAGGCTTATTGTAGACTAGTCAGTTCGAATCTTCGTGGGAGTGCTCAACTCTTGCTCATGGGCGTTCCAAAGGTGAATAGAACAGTTGGACAGCTGACTCAACACATTTTGCAGTACAGGAGCTAGTTAAGTTCCGTAGTGCTGTTTTTTCGAAAATTCGAAGATCTGCCTTGAGTGCAATTGGAGATAAACTGGCTACGGGGTTTCAGAACGCAGGTTTATATTGGCGAGTAGATAAACAACCTTTAGTTAAGAGTAGTAAAGACAACTATGCGGTCATACACTACTCATAAGGTTACTGATAATCTCTGGACGGCCCACCGGATTGGTATGCAGATGAGTGTAGTTGTCCAACTACGAGGTCAATTTACGCTTCCTTACACACGATGATTTTCACTGACTTTGGGGAATTATGTAGAAAGCTAGGTACACAACAATCAGTGACCGCTGATTTCAACTGCCGTCATTTCGTTCTGGTTTGCTTGCGTTTCAGTCAAGGATTCATCATCAAGTGTTGATTGCAGACCGGAAAAACAAGACTACCGTTCGCTGAATATGGACGAGGTTGTTTACCAAACCTCTCTGAAACGATGGCTACCTAATCGGTCTCAAACATTTTCCAATTGAATGAGCTTACTGACCGTTATTTTCGTTGTTGTTGTCGTTCCTAGGGTCTTATTGTGTAGTTTAATATTAGTCCCGGTTTCTAGACAACTTCGTGACAGAAAAATTTCTGCTATATTTTTATTCCGTTTTTTTTGACAAAAAGCAGCTTACTTTTTAAATAAGACGTTTTTTCGCCCTTCTCCCATAGTAATCACCACCAAGACGTTGAAAATTGTCACTTCAGGGAAAGTGATTACAGTCCAGTTTCCTCAAGGTCCATCTTCAATGTTTTGTGCTCTGTACCACGAATAACTCCCGTTCTCTTAGATTTTATTCCTTAGGTTGTGGTGAATCACTCTTGGTCGCACAGGGATTCCTAAAGTATGCTTCAAGAGATCCATAAGGAGAAAAAGACCAAAATTGGACATGCGAATGGCAGTCAGGGCAAGAAATTCAGACCACAACGCAGCACAGATTACAGCTGGACCAATCGGAATCCAAATGCGATGATTAACAGTAGCCAATAAGGTTAGAGCTCAAAGCAGCTCTTTGCAAACTATATAAGCGCAGGCACGAATAGAGAGATTACGCACCCAACAGTACACTGAAGATGTCTTTTCGAATGTTGACGAAAAGTCTGCAAGTCAGTTGCCAAGCTCGGCGAACAGATCAACGGTCAGCTGATCAATCATCAGTGAATGCACCCAGCTATCAGCATTTCACCACCACTAATCAGGGCGTCTGTCTATTATTACTGATTAACCTGGTTGGCATGGATGTTTCATCTGCCAAAATGTCGATCCCCGTCATCATGCGCACACCATCAACATAGCCCTCATTGGAATATGACAGAGGAAAATGCCCACAGGTCTCTTCGCTTACTTCACTGCGTCTGCTATCGCAATTCCTGCGTGGATAAACAAACCGGGATGACCTTAGCCCATACGTTAATGAAAAAAGGCGCCACTTGGGGTACGTAGATATGCATGACCTTGTGGTCTTAATTACGAAGCCTTGATAAGACCATCAGGCTTGGATTGTTTCTTATCGTCGTAACCAGTTGAAAACAGCTAATCACGTTAGTGATTAATTGAAAAATGTGAGAGAGCTATGACTCACCTTGAAAAAAATGCATATGATGCGCTATGCAATATGTGAACACGAACTGGAAATGTGAGTTTGTTGGTCCTCATGTATTTCCTTAGGATTATGAAGCGTGTTACCACCAACAAATAAAACAACATGATCTCAGTTGTCAATCATTTGGGTGGTACTGCTTTCCTTCGAGTAACTGACAGCTTGTCAGACGAAGCTGGCATAGTGCCATATTGTGGAGTGGTGAAAACACCAACGGAATGGCGCGACGACAAAACATCGCTCTTTCGTGGTTGGCCGAGGTGCGCTGGCAAAAAGTAGATCCGGCTCGACACTCGTTTTTTCGTTTTCCGATGAACGGCATCCAACATCCAAGCAACTCATGTGGTTCCAATTCTCTCCTATGGCACCACAATGACTGTTTTTAAGATAACCTTGTGCTCTTTGGGAATTAAAATGCACGCGCTTCCACTTTTTTCAGCTATGCATAGCACGAGCTGCTTTAGGTGTAGCTGAAATTCAACTGAAACCAAAATGTTGTGGACATGGTTTAAGAATTTAAGCAGTCAGGCTGTAGAGGAAAGCATCTTTGTCCTCCCGAGCTATCCCCCCAAGGACTTGATTTCCCCAAGTTTCGTACTTTTGGGACGCTGGACTCCTCTACTGTAACAACAAAGTCACTCCTTCTTAGACCTGTTCGCAACACGTACGTACATCACCGTCCCTCATACAAAGCCCGAAAACAGTTCCCCTCAAGAGTGACGACCGTTGGAGAAGAGAGTATTTTCGCATTCCTCTCTCCCTCTGTTGGGGAGATCTCAACTGGATTGGCTTTTATTCAAATGAGTCCGTCTTTGGTGAAGGGTCTTTCGCCGTACGTATCCTGGCGATTACTGGTCTCTGAAATGAACCGGTCAACCGTGTAGCGGTCACTCACTCAAATCACGTAACAATTCCTGTCCCACTTTCAACCTCAACCAACAACGGGTACACTACAATTTCCTACCCATTTGTGTTCACGCGGCTACCATCCGCTTCACGCGCCAGGCGTACGAACTTCAACCACATCAGGTCAACTTGTATTCATGTTCGTGCATTTATCAATGGACACCCATCTCTTCACACTGCACACAATAAATAGGCATGCAACTCGGCCCACACACACAGTCGCGCGCACAATACAAGAAGTCAACCGAGCTCCACAAGTCTCCACGGACGACTTCGGAACACGTGCAGCAGCTGTAGTACAGAGAAGATATGTCCTGCGTCCGGGACTCCACTCAGGAAATCTCAACAGTTGTCCTCAAACGATCAGTCACTTTTTGGCTTATTCTTTTCTTGCATTGTATTTATTTTTTACCAAGTTCACATAACTTTCGTAATCATCATCATTCTGTTAAAACAGACATTTGTTAATGCTTGTCACCTTCTGATAATCAACCGAATTACGTTTCAATCAGACCACTAACAACCGCACCAGTCACAAGTGCGCGCATTTCGGTCACCCTAGCTTGCATATCAAATAGTCGAAATGGCTCACTGAAAATCGGTCGAGCTTTAGTTTTAACAAAATCGCAAAGGAAAAGCATTACGAACGGATCATGATTTACACATCTTGGTGAACGATGAAGTTTGGAACGTGATGTAAGTTGTCGGCTAAAAAAGAGCACCATTTGGGAAAATATGACCCGGGATTAGCGAAATACACCCGTTTGCAAACGAATTTTGTTTTGCGAGAGACTCACCTGGAACCCAGCTGAATCTCTCGTTTGTGATGTTTCCAGGCAACTGAATGTGCTGCACCAGGCCGCCTCATGTTCCAGTTGCTACGATATTCGAGATATCGCGATACATGTATGTTCGTAATGCCTGGGATTATGTCCGTTCGTCTAAATCCTTCCTTTAGGGAGAAATTACCACGATGTGGCTCAAACTCTTCTCTGTCTAGTGCAGAATCCTCTCTCAGCAGCGGCATTCGAATGTTTCTTGTGTTTACTGGTAGTCGATTGGATCGCTATTGATCTTTTCACCGAGATCGGTAACTGGCCTACTTAGTTTTGACCACTATTGGAAGAGAGATCGTCAGTGATCCGTGCATCTTGGCAAGCTCGGTGGACAGAATAACAGCTTTTTAAAGTAGCTTCCTCAAATTGGATGCAGAGTCGATCGCTAATGTAATAATATCTTTCACAGTCCAGCCCACCTGTCTTGGGAACCTCTCTGGATTTTGAACGGCATTTGTCAGAGCGCTGCAGTAGTCCACCGCTCGGAATCAACTAAGGTCCCCGAAAGGACGACAGGCCACATGACCTTGTGCCTTAAACGATCGTGAGTATGGCTAAGGCGTCCTGTGAAAAATTCTTAGAAGAATATATTCCAAGGGGACAATCAATGGCTTGGCTTGTAATCCTGTGGAACACGGTAGGGGTTATCGCACGCGATGCAACCCCACGACCGACGGGGTTAACCCTAAACTTTCCCCCAGCTAATCCTCTTCTACTCAGTCTGTGCAATGCTGGCCATCCTGAATTTGGTATTTTCTCGGGCAGCTGTTCCTAAATTTTGACGGCTTAGGGTCCAGGACCATGAAACTGCGATCGAAGGGTGTGCCCAGGCGGTCAACTCTAATGGTCGCATCAGAGTTACCTTTTGATGTTACATTCTATTCGGAGTGCACATGCGGTTTAGGTAGCTATTTTATGCTGTTATTTATCGTCGCGAATCACATGCAGCAGGTATCACGCGACAGTGTGTGAAGTTCCGCTGACTACCACACCCTCATCAAGTGAACGAACAAGTGTAACTGACGGACGTAAACTGTTGCAATCAGCTGATCGACGCGTTTCCGACTGCGTTCGGGCGGTAACGAGACAGCAAGGCGACTGTCCACCCAAAAACTGAGACAAAGTGACCAAGTTCAGCTCAGATGCAAGAGGCAAGTCATGTATTCATCCGAAAAGCTAAATCGTCAAGTAATCTCACGGTGTTTACACAAGTTTTGGAAGTTCCAGGACGTTTTTCAGGACAGAATTATCGAGAACAGGAAAGTATTGGCTTGTAAGCTTGAGAAGTTGGGAATAGGATTTCACCACTGCTCTTTCCGTCGGTTTACTATTCCACTGGATACCGTCCTCTAGATTAACAATGTGTGAGGAGTCTGGCTGCTGTTTGGAACCATTTTAATATGTTTTATCAGCCATTAGAATGATCCTTATAGAAGCAACGTTTTGGTTGCTGATCAAGTGACTGTTGATCTATTCACCGAAAACAACAGCCACCTGATCAACAACCAATAGACTTAGCCGGTCTACCAATACTTCGACACGTTACCAGCAACAAATTGATTGTCGTGGAGTTTATTCGGTAGGGTTTTGAGGCAAATGTTTTCTAGCTTCTACATGAAACCGACTGAGGTTCATTCGCATTAGACAATTGACAATGAAGGCGTTCGAAATCCCGTACAGTCATGAATTTTAAAGAAGATATCCTCGCTTGCATCCTCTTTCCCCCCACGTTCAACAGTCAGTTTCCAGGCTCTGTGGACAAGCTTATGTGCATAGATAACATACATAGATAACCACATAACAGTAGCCTCCCACTAGAAACCAGCCTGAAACACCTTGTAACACCTTGTGTGACTCATTTTTGTCATTCAGCAAAACTTTCTTCCAAAGACCGCTGTACAAGCCAAATTTACCATCAGAGTGGGTAGCTTCGCGGCTTGCCGAAACTTAGCTGGGAATTCCCACTGGATTTGGCCGTTTCTAGGACGGGGACATACGAGTGAAGCTGTGTAAACAATCTTCCAAGTCCTCCACATTTTAGTCGCCACGGCAGATGTCTCAGTCTGCACTGGGAACTCGTAGGATATTCCGAAAAAAACGTAATCTATTGTGAGGCGCCAAACAGTGGGTTTACAAGTTAAGGCGCCGACTATGTTCGCTTAATCAGTAGCTATTTTGCAGTGATGTACAAATGTTTTGTTCTTCCCAAAAAGCTAGCAGGATGTTCTCGATGTACGCGGTCTAGTTGCCGACGAGTTTGGCCTTTCATCCAGTGGCTGTAAACAGACGAGGCCAAGCATGCTCGACAGGCACTGCACAGTTGGACAGGCCAAGTGGCTAATGACCCATAGGCCATTCATTGTACATTGCGAACTATGTTTGTACCACATGGCGTCCAATCAAAATGATTAGGTAAGCAACATAATGTTTAACCGACCAGTCGGTATAAACGGAACTGTAAACGGTTTAAACCAATCAGTGATAGCAGTTTACATGTGTTCTACCGTTTGATCACAAAATAGATATCAAGAATTGTGACTTGAACTGTCGTCAGTCCTGATATAGTTGGTGCTGGTCAATCTGGGGTTTTCTGATTAGTTGTAACTCCATTAAAATCCACGGATGCTTTGACCGGCTTTTGAGGCGGTTATTCAACAGCATGTCAACATCATTCAACTTGGGGTTATTCTGTGGGTGCGCGAATGCGAAGGTCCTTGACCTCCTGAATTGCTGAGCACTAGTCAGAGAACCTATGACTGGGATGGACATTCACCATTTCCCAGATGACTGCAAATCAAAGTCCCCCGCTGTTTTGTCCAAACAAATGCAATGGAAGCTTTTGAATTTTGAAACCCGGGGCCTGATGTTCCTGCAATCTGCTCATTCAACCGAGTACAACTCGGAATTCTGTCATTTTCATTGTGACACTTGAATCTGTTTTTTCTCGTTAACGTGACCCCAGAGCCAATAAATCTACTAGCACTTGACTACCAGGTTGTTTAGGTCGATATTGGTCAGTAACAAAACCCTTGTGCATTTCTGTGCTAACCATGGAAAGTGACATGTTCTCCCTCACGCATTTCGAAGTTATGGGTTGTGGGGTTGACACAAGCGCCAGGTTTGCGCTAATGATTGAACTGCGTGAAACAGACAATGAAAGTACAAAAACCGTCTTTCCCATATAAATAGCAAGTCTGTATTATAATGACCTATACGGTATTCCTTCCAATAAGCTCTCGAACAGGGGACCACCCCCGACCAAGAATGCCTCAGTCCGGTCGGTTAGGATTTTGCTTGGGATCACGGTGCTCACGGTGCGCATACTTCCGACACGGTAATGAAAGAACCCGGGAAACATACTGGGGTGTCTCATCATCGAGTAGGCCTCTGAGCTGCCGCATCACAACAAGTGATGTTTTCGAGGCGATGGGTCTAATTGCACAATTTTCTTCTTTGTGGTATCTAAACAGCCCGATTTCTCGGTCTAAAAAACTGGATTAGGACGGTGAATCAGACTGATCTCTTCGGTCTGGGTTCTGAACATACTGGGGGGAGGATTTGGTGAACCAACCGAAAGTGATTTCGACCCAGGACTGGTCCTATCGGAGACTACTTTAATAATACTAGTAATAATGATAGTAATAATTGTTCAGCTGCAACATCCTTTCGATGTTTTGCTGCCATGCCACCCTGAGAAGGCACGAGGGCACGAGGTTGCTCGAGTCTAGACAGCAGCAGTCGAGATGCAGAAGTCAGGTTCAAACCAAGGAGCTTCCAGTCAGTGAGTTCGCACCTTACCCACTGATCCACCTCGAACTCCCGGAGGTTAAGTGTATATACACACGACATAAAATGAATCAGTGGAAAATTAGAGATCGGTAAATTACAATACTGGTCGTTGGTTTGTTCGCTGAGCTGGGCGATTTGATTGCAAACGTTTCATCACCAGTCGAGGTGACAGTGCGTTCAATGCGTTGTTAGGGAGCGTAGTGGAGCGTAGCGATGGGTTGGTGGTTGTGTACAACGACCATCTACGCTACCTGAGCTACCAACATTTTCCTCGATAGAAAATTACAATACTTCAAATCGCCAGAAGTAGCTGTCTTCCAGGGATGAACATGGCAATGCAAAGTATCCCTCGTGGGATATTATCACTTCCAACTCACGTCAGTAAGATTGATTTGCAGGACTGATGATTTAGTCATCGTGTTCTTAAGGGATAATCCCTACAAAAAGCTGTCTCTGATCGGAACTTTGAAGTATTCTTCAATAAGTTGAGTGCAGCTTCAAGAAGAGGCCACTGGTGACCCCCCCATTCACCTTGTTAAATCGCCGCTATTGGAAAATGTCAATCAAACCAGCCAGTAAACTGACACCTTAGACTTCGGTAGCGACCATCCGTTCCAGGCAATTATAGGATCGGACTTATAAGGTGTAGTGCAAATGTCTCCATCTGGAGAGTATTCTTAGTAGTGACCACGCCTTATAAAACAAAAACCTTGTTTATATGAACACTTGATCCATGTTTTTACACACGCACAGCGCTATATATTTATAGCTTAGATCGATAAAATGACCCAATAATACAGGAGATCATCAACGTGCGGAAATACCACTTTTGATTGACTTTCGATTTCCCAAAAGGATTGAAATGAGATTATACCGAAAGCTTGTTTAACTAAGAATAATAATAGGGGGACACCACATAATTTGAACTGAGCGAAATACACCCGTTTACGTACCAATTCGGTTTTGACGACAGACTCACTTAGAACGTAGCTACATCTCTCGTTTGTGATGTTCTCAAGCAACCCAATGTGCTGCATCAGGCTGCCTCATGTTTCAGTGGGCACGATATTCGAAACACCGCGATACATGTATAGACGTAATGCACTACTCATAAGGTTGCTGAAAACTCGTTGACAGCCCACGACCGGTTTCGCCCTTCTTTAGGCTCATCAGGTTGGCGCGACCTTCGAGTGTCTGTCAACCTTATGTTATACTTGAACCCAAATTGCACGAAATTAGAGAAACACACTCAGCAACCTTGTGAGTAGTATATTACGCCCATGGCGTGCTTCGCGATATCTCGAACATCGTAGCAATTGAAACATGAGACGCCCTGGTGCAGCACATTCATCTAAAGAAAAACATGATAAACGAAAGATTCAGGCGGGTTCCAGATAAGTTTCTAGTGAAAACCAAATGGTGTGCGGATGAGTGCATTAGCTGACTGCATTTCAGTTGGCAGAAAGCCATTTACCATAGGCATGATCTAGTTCTCTATCACGGTGAATTTTGGATTGCGCTGCGGGAGTTCCATCCAATCAGTAGTTATCCAAGGAGAGCCGCTTGGTTCACATCTTGAAGAGTAAACTATGTAGCGATTTGTTATCTGGTCATCCGCCTTCCTACCCTTTGAAGAAACCGTCTTTATTGTTTATGGTCAGCATTCTTCGATCAGGGATGATACGCCTTCTGCAACTGGCGACTGGGACAGTGGTTTCATTGTCTGACTTCATTACACCCACGCTGACGATTGCCGTGAGGCTATCGAGACAAGTAGTTCCATCAACCATAATTTGAACAGGTTTTATTATTGACCGGTTCTACCTCAAAAATGGTCACTATCCTCACCATGCTTAAATCACCTAGTTTTGCACTTTCCAACATAATATCCTCTTATCCCACAGGTAACCAAAAAGTAGAAATCGTTTTAAACGGTGTTCCTTATTGAGTGTGTTACTGACGATTTCCTGAATATGCCCACCTGTTCTGCAATTCCAAGCTGCAAGTTAGGAGTTCGGTGAACGATAAGTGAATTTTCCCAAACCATACTTTAGTAATCCTGTTCTACCTTGATTAAGTCCTATGATGAATCTATTATAATTATGTTTGTATCCGATTGGCTGGACATAAGAATGGTGGCTGAAAAGTTTGCAGTAGTTTGCTGCACTAGTTTACATTTAAATACGGTTTCTTGGCTCCTTCCAAGCAGTAGCCTCTTTAGAGCAGCGGCTAATCTAATATAACATCCCTGTAGTTAAATTCGGGGTCTGTTTTTTCCTGTGAATAAGAAATGTACATTTCAAGTTCACATCACTCTCTTGTTTGAACAATCGTCCTCCTGTCCTGGGATAATTATTCTAGCGAGTCCAAGAAAGGAAAGTAATAGATTCCTTTTAGAGGTCATCAGCGGTGCACATCCTCGGTCGTGCTAGGGTTTGAACTCCGAACATCTGACATGCGACGCGAGCATGTCTCCACTAGTACACCATCGCACGCTGCCGCGCATCTGAATTTTCACGTGTAAACAGACGAGTGTTTTCACTCTTGGGCGATCTGATGGGCTTGTCCTACTCCTAGAACGACGACCCAGTATCTGTGTTGGTCAGTCGACTAAGGCGCACTCTCTATCTTGGGGGGAACTTACGAGGAGGAGGCACAGTTTTACTAAGGATCTACCATGTCAATATCACCATTGGTTTATCCGCTGGAAAGACCCACTCCTCCTAAAGGAGACCATTCCCTGAGCCAAAAATCACCTGATCTATTCCGCTCGTCAGACGGGACTTTCGTTCACAAACTACCTGGTCTCCGTATAGCGTCTGCTGTATCCACGATCACGTGCATTGTAAAACATTTTTACTTACCAAATTTAGAAAAGCGGTCTTTTGGAGGCTGCCTCTCATTCGCAATCTATAGGTTTCTTGTAACTTTTACGGAGTTCTGCCGGAATCTGCCTAGATACTTGCTGGTAGAATCTTTTTCGCTGAAGTCACGCGCCATGTGCTGTGGCACATCTAATGAACATTGTTTTTTTCAAGACTTTTTCGGCCTGTTAAGCCAAGGAACCCAAATACAAGGGAAAGAAGAGTCATTGCACAAAAACCATGGGAAAAAGTAACTGTTCGCGTTTAGGTTTGTGGATGAACGTGTGTAAGGAATGATAAGATAGAGGCGTCAGCATTCATTAGGCAGGTGTGTATGAGGGATTGAACCCAGGTTGTTGAACTGTTGAGATTTGTAAATTTCCTACTCTGCAATCTAGGTCCGATAGAGTGTGGTGTAGGAGTCACTCGAGAATTACGCATCAGGAACCCTTCGCAAATGAATCACATGTCCAGGACAACATCTCAGACCTCGCTAAAGGAACCGAAATGTTAGAACATTCTGCTAAAGACGCCCTCGCCGAAGAAGAGCAACCAGTGTATAAGTCATCCAAAGAGGTCCCTAAAAATGGTCAGACAAATGTTGCGTTACGGGATAACGTAGATAAGTAGCATTTCTCGGGGTCGGTTACAAGTAACATGTTCATTTGTTTTCTTGCCGAAAAGCGCACACACCTGGGCAAATTTTCAAGTGATTAGTTTTAAAATATTTGAAAACCGGGAACGGATTGCTGTTCAGTTCGGAATGTCAGCTATTTCATGACGGAGCAAGTCAAACTGATGCTGTTTAGATCAGTGGTCAATGAGGAATTCGGTCTCTACACAGTACAGGACATCAGCCACGAAGCACGCGTTCGAACGTAGAGAGGATCCTTCAAAGTCCAGACAAAGAGGACAGTTTTCCTTCGGTGATGAATGGGTTGAATCCACCGACATGTACGGTGATAAGACACTAGCAAACTGGTCCAGCCTCCTCGAATGGGGACCTCCATTTGGAAGGAAGCACCATTCTGATCCAGTCGCATGGGTGATCTTCTATCTGGATTCAAATTCAATGAGATAGTACGCTTTGTTAAGCGAGCCTCATATTTAGACTAAACAACAACTTGACACGCAAAAGAGCGGGATACGGAGATACATGGCTTCAGTAGAGCTTTCTAGACTCGGTAAGGTCAATAAATCGATACAAAACATAGGGCACATAGAGAGTAGCTTCAGTCCATAGATTTAGCCCTTTGTACTCTAGAAGTCTGTCTGTCTTTGTTTATAAAATAATCTTTGACCTCCAGAATGACGTCAGACGGTGTGACGTACACGTCATGTGTGGGGTGGGATACACCAGGGTGCAACCTTATTGAGTTTGTAAACAACAGCAGATACATTCAAACTGTAATCTTACGAACGACCAAAGTACATCATGTGTTCTGTCCGTACATGGTTCTAACAGTAACATTCGGGGCTTAGCGGATGGTTCAGGATTAATGTGAAATCTTTGGAACAGCTACTCACTCATGACTGTTCACTACTCAAATGAGACACAAGAAGTATTCAATTTCGCGTAGATACTATGTAGACCTGCGTGGAGTGAACACTCTGAGTTACGGAAACGGCAAGCAAGATCGTCACGTGACCTATCGATCACCACAGCGTTCATACCTAAATAGATTTCGTGAACTGCTTTCTTCTTGTTTTTGCCTGACTTCGCACATACGTTGAAATTCGTGGAGTCCGCTCGCTGGTGAACGATCGGGCATTTGTATCTTCGTAATGCACTACTCATAAGGTCGCTGAAGATCCTTCGACAGCCCACCATCAGGCATGCACACCCAACTTTCCTCGTATACCACTCTAAGCCGTGGGCTTGAATTTTTTACACGCAGAAGTGGTTAGTTAGGCCAACCAACAGACGTCAAGTTCGTGACTAATCAGGATCTCTATGGTGACCTTGAAAATTTAGGAAAAATTTTGCGACTTTTCCTGACAAATTGCGCTGTAGCAATTAAACTACATGTAGTCAAGAAAACAATTGAGGTCCGTGACCACTGGATACCGGGGTTAGGTTGGTTAGATCCGAACGGAGCGTATCGGTCGATTAGGTTCTGCCATCTTAGTCGTATGTGTCCGATTTGAGAGAAAACGTGCGGTGCGTTACTTTGTCAATACCGACAGTTTCAGGATACATGTTGACTGACTACTCATAAGTAATGCCCCGTTTTATTTACCCTCAAGATGTTTGAGGACACTATTCAGTCTACCAAAATCGTAGTCCTTTTGGGCATCAGGAGGTTCGGTAAGTGTGCAGCTCTTAATGTTTGTCCCAACTACTCCTAAGGAAACAAGTTTTTGGCATTCGCTTTCTCCAAACATTTGGATGCAAAACTGCCAAACGTCCAAATATAGCGCCTTCAGAAGTTTTGCCGGTCCATTCGGACTTCCTGTGGTGGCTCATTAATTTTGATTAAATCCGTCAAGATTGTAAAACGAAACAGCAGTTTATTTTTTCGCAACTTCCATGGAGAGGTACTCATTCGGAACAATTCGGTCCGGTTTTCATGCTCTGCTTTATCTATCTAATCCAGTCGATTTAGGCAAGGTTTCTGAAGTTTTTCCTCTCACTTCGTAAAACGTGCATCTCACGGTCAAACGGTAGCAAAAAGAGTAAAACGGAAAGTCACAATGGGAATAGTGCAATGCTTGGACATGCAGCGACTATGATTCCGTGCAAGAATAATCCAATAGTTGGAAAAATGTAGGTAGTATGGGACGCGATTTTTTAAAACCTGCAGACGGCTCACAACCGGCCTCTCTCAGCTCCGGGCGAATACTCCCATCTGATTAGCTCCAAACAGAGCGAAACTGTTCACGGACTGTCTGTGGATTTCGAGTAATCGTTCCATACTGTTAACATCAAATAATACCGAGGAATACCTATATCTCATTGATTAAAACAGACTTTATCAAGTAGCCATACCAACAACTTCTGGTTCTATGTACATACGAGCCCTTGAATCACACTGGCATGATCGGGTGAATACATGCATATGATTGGCTGGCATCTAAAGTGAATCTGCCAATCAGAAGTGGCAGGTCCACTGGATACCCGCGCTTATTAAGCGAAACACATTTGGCTTGCTGGAGGCGGAATGCGTTGCACCAGCCATTGATGCCGATGTAAGCCAGAAGAAATGAAGGAAGTAGGCAAGCAAGCAGAGCCACCTTTTGAGAGCCACCAACCGACCTAAGCATGGTGGCATAACAGCCAACAAGTGTTAGTTCTTGTAAACCAATGTGTTGGCAATATCCGTCGAATTTTCAGCTAGGTGGGGCGCTTCCACTAGATGAGTAATAATGCTTTCTGGGCAACGTCCAATGTAGGTGAGAATTGATAGCCAGGTGAAAAATCTGCATTCGGATGTCTGGCATCCGGTAGTTTAACCACAGAGTCAAGCAGATGCTGACTAGGGATAGGGACAAGCTCACTTCACGCAACTCACTCATGTTCCCATGGTGTTTTGATTGAAAACGTTGGTAACCGATATCTGTATTAGCAAGTGTCCTCTTTTCATGTTGTTTTACGCTGCCTGTTATGGACATTTCAATGATACGCTTGTGCTTGATCACAAAGTCACGTTATGGCTCAAAGGCTATTAAGTTTGTGCAGTGGGCAGTTCACCACGTCACTGTGTGAAACTCCGGGGCTTTCAAAGATGTGATAGCAGAATACGTTTCCAAATTTATCCGAAGACTACTACCATCATGGAATTTCGGCCGTCCCAGAGTTCGCGGTCCATTTTGCAAATGGCCGGTTATCGGCGATTATTTTCACGTGATCTATCCAGTGTAGCTGGTTGTGCATTACAACCTAGTTTAGTTGTCCTGTCACTGGCCGTCTGAAAACCTCAGTGTTCGGATTCGATCAGAGTATCGAACCCAAGAGATTTGGGCATTATGAGTGAGACCTTCCGCGGATTCCAACAAGCCGTCGGTGCAGCGATCAATTTTCACCGCCATTCACTGGTGAAAAACGGAGACCCTGGTGTACACCTGCAGGTTATTTCTCCTCCAACGTGTTTCTAGGTGTAACTGAATGCCTTAGAAACCTTAGCTCGGCCCTTGATTGCCATCTCGCGAACAGGGTGTTGCCGAAGTAGCGGAAATCTTCCAGTTCGTGAAAGTGGGGTATCTGTTGTTGGAAACTCGAGGCAGGTTGATTAAACTAGGTAATTTATATGCATTTATAGTCAGATCAAGTTAGGATTACGTCAAGAAAAACGCTTTGGTTAATTAAAGAGAGCGCAATGAAATGGGCTGTTGCAAAATGCATCGGTGTAGTGCACTGAATCCTTTGAGTGTATACTGCACAACAATATCAGCTAAATCGATAAAGCAGTGCGCCAGATCAATCGCTGTCACGAGATGAGAAGTGTTAAAACAGGCAGTCGATCATATTGTTGGTGCACTTTTTGTGATTGACTTGCTTCTGACATCCTGACGATAAAGACCCTGGTCCTGTTTCATCTATTTATCTGACATTGTTCTGCAGTGCACAAACGAATAGTTGTACAACGAAGTGTACCGGGTTTGTCGGGCAACAGTCGATTTCTCTGTGCTCTGTGCAGGTTTGAAAGGGAAAATTCCGTTCCCAGCCTTGTTTATTCGCTGCTATTCCGCCTCCGAAGATGCAAACAAAACAGAGTCGTTTGTAAAATGCGAAGTATGACTTGTGCCACAAGTCACAAGGCTTGAAGTCTTCCGAGTTGAACAGTTGACCTTCTGAGGAGTACTTAATCAGTTGGCCACCATCGCCATCCCAAAGATGGTCTGCACAGGTCTTGTTCTTTTGCAAAATGTACAAATTTGTACAATTCGCCGTCTGAACTCGACACTGACTACACCTATGAGTGCTTGGACCTTCGCACCGGACTCAGGGTACCTGATTATGCACACCGTTTCCGCTCGGCAGACGAGCATCGCGAAAACGACCCCCTACCTCCATTTCCGTAGAAACCACAAGCGTCCATTAGGCGCACAACTGGAGCGTAAAATGGTTGTTTTCCTTCCAGGAATTTTTCATGCAGTTGACAACCCCCGAACAATAGCTTGTTCGATTCGGACCTCGCGTTGTACTTTCATTGAATTTTCTTCATTACTAGCACCATTTGAGCAGTGTTCTGAGCCCAAAGAACTGTCGAAGAGTTTTCAGCAAATTTATGAGTAATGTGCTGCGTCTCTACAATGTATTGCGATATCAGGAATAACGCAACAACTGGAAATGAAACGGCCCTATGAAGCGAATTCAGCCGAAGCGGACCATCATAAACTAGAGATTCATGTGGATTCACTTGGGCTTCCTGTGAAAACCAAATCGATATGCAGATGAGTGTGATTTTCGAATTCCCTGGTCAGACAATGACACAAACACAAAAGTTCAGACAGAGTTCAAGAGTTACTACTTGACTGAATGATCTCAATGTGATCACGGTTTGCAACGAAGTTTGATTCAGCGATTCACACGTTACCACCTAGCGTTTGGTTGCAGCCTATTTTTGTACATGTATAATGGACCCTCCTAACGAGTTCTACTCACAGGACCTGGTGTGTGAGACCGTCCGCTAAAAAAACGTAAGCATTCCTATTCAGTCCCTATTGAAAGATAAAAAACATTTCACTCCAGGATACAACCGTTTAAACAACTCGGTTTCTGAAAAAACTATTTTCAAAGCTCAATGTTCCTTGCAGATTTACTTTTGCCATTTTATACATAAGAGATACATACTACTGTTGTTTGTTTGTAAGTAGAATGGTTATGAGAAATAGCTCTTAGAAAATCTTCGAATACCACTCAATAACACTCACTGACAAGGTTATTGTCTCCCCCAGCCAGCTTTCCAAGCCTTCGTCCTTGCCTCGCGGCATTACAAAGAGTTAGCGAGCAGAGGAATTCCATACTACTGCCCGTGTGTTTCCCCTTCAGCACATTTCCGATTCCAAGAGGAACTGACAATAAATTGAGGTTAGTCTCTGCTTACTTCGTGATATGCGTTGCTCATCTCGGATCTTTTTTAGCTGCTATAGAAAAGGAAACTCATGGAGCAGGTGAGTATTACTTCAAAACTTTCGAAGCAGCCATCCGTCGCACCTGGAGACATGTGAAATCGAAATGGCTCTATCACATGCATTTACCGCCTGCCTGTTTGCACCATCTCCCTTCCCATACTCACCGAACGAGGGGAAATTGACACCCGATAATACAATCAGTCGAGGAGTTTTGACACTGGTATTTCTTAGTCCATCAGGGTTGTTTGCGGATCATTTCCAAACGCCGAGAACTTTCGGTCTGAGTTTTGTCGTCGTGTATGAAAAAAACGCAGTTGGATATACAACGATGCTAGCAGTTTGACTTCAAAATATTCAGGAAAACTATTCAGAAATTCAACAAAGTTTGTAACACTCGAATCAAACATCTTGCTATTGAAGTACCGGCACCCTTTAATCCACTTGCGTAACATGGCAGAGGGACGTAAATAGTGGGATACTAGTGAAAGGAAGAAGGCCTTCGCCGCGGAGTTATCCATTTGAGAACGCCAACTGAACAGTTACAAACTATTGAACAGGGGAGCAAAACTCTCATATGCATCTCGTTTACAAAACTGAATATCCACCTTCTCCTTGAACGCGTCTTCCTGAACTTTTTCTGGATATTCATTGACTGCTACTCAACTGCAAGCAAATGCTACAAAGAGACTCCACAAATTCTGTAACGGATCTCACTTTTCAAGAGACGCAAAGCGGACTTACGAGAAGACGTGCTACTCACATGCTTCATCAGTAGTATCCACCGTTACACTAGTATTTCACTTTCATTTCATCAGCTGAACGACAAACGTAATACAGTTTTCGATAAATACACTTATTTGCATATCGGTTTGGTTTTCACGGGAGACTCAGCTGGAACCCAGCTGAATTTCCCGTTTATGGTGTTTTTCAAGGCAACTGGATGTGCTGCACCAGGTCAACTCATGTTTCAGTTGGCACCGTATCTGAGATATCGCGATACATGTATAGAGGTTATACACTACTCATAAGTTGCTGAAAACATCGTAACCGAGAGATTCATCTGGGTTCCAGGTGAGTCTCCCGTCAAAACCAAACTGATAAGCAAGCACTTGCATTTGTCGAAATCTGTCCAACTTGGGTTCTGGTAGAACATAAGGTTGACGGAAACTCGGGGACTACGCCTACTTGATGAGCCCCAAGCAGGGCAAAACCAGTCGTTGGTTGTCGGAAAATTTTCAGCAACCTTATGAGTAGTGTGTTACTTCCACAATAGAGATTTCTACAATCTAAATAGCAAGAAATTGACGAATGTAATCAATCAGTGTGTGTGTCAATCTGATCAATTTGCGTAACCTTAAGGCAGGCCAATTGCCTACGTCCAGGTTTGGTTTAGCCAAAACAGATCATTGCCAAGATTTCTGTAAAGCAAGATTCAGAATGATGTTTTGAAATTAATACGATGACTGGCGATTCAAATATACCCTGAAATCGGTGGGGTCGATTTTTTTTAGATAGTCTTTGAACCCTAGTCTGTCGTTTATTCAGCTGGTTCAACTAAGGGGCATAAGGTTTCGGAGGGCGTTCACATCAGCTCTTATCCGTCCTGCCAATTTAAGTATCATCGTGACTGTAGCTGTAATGATACACCTTTAAGATAGACACGCTTGATGTGCTATGCATTCTACCCCGCGAGTTGGCTGGCCACTTTTCAGAAAGCAGTTTGCTGGCTGCAAGATGTTACTAGTCCCTTCATCTTCGTCGGCTATACATGTAAAAGTTTTTTAACTAATCGGATCGAAAAGAAGAACATGGTGCAAGTATGCGTGAATGTATGATCTTGATTGCAACCCTTCTGACATTGAATAAAATTACAGACGTGTTGAAAGCCTAACAATAAATGCAAAACGACAGTAGTATCTAATTTGTTTGTTTGTTTGTTTGGAGCTGCAGTTGATGCACACGGAGGGGTGGAATAACCGAACAGTAATCCCGTCTGTTTGGTCCAACTGTCGCTTGGCGTTCGACGATTTGGTGGCACGTGGATGATTCTTCCCGGTTGATCTGGAGGTTCGGATCAATCAGGTGAGCGGCCAGTTCACGAGTCACATGCCTCACTGACCGTTACTTAAGCCGCTTGCTTGATAAACACATGATTGATTGATTATGTGAGAGGCTTTGTTTCGCCGGGTGCAGCACTTGAATTTTTCGGGTAGAATTTGGCCAAGAGAACCAGTTTCAAGAATGCTTGCTTGTTACCGCACTTCTGAACTATAAATATTGACAGAGTACTTCACATCTCAAGGTCATGAATTTAACGGATGTGTCACATTTCCAGAGAAAAAATCCTGGTCAGAATGTTTTCCCCCGACAACCTCATCAACACCGATTTTGGACATTTGGCGAACGCTTGTCCTCTAACAAATTTCAGCGGCATCCGTAGCGACGGCGAACTTAGCATGCGCTTCACCGGACTATAGTCGTACAGTAAATCAGTACCCAACGCCACGAACTACGTTCAAGGGAGCAAAGCAAGTGTAAGTCATCCAAAATAAACATCATCACGCCAGGTCAGTCCTAGTTGCATAGTGCTCAGGAAACATTGGTTTTCAGGTGGCCTCATTGTCCAATAATACATACATGGGGAAACACGACCAGTATCCTAGATGATAAGGGGCAGGTGGGACACGGAAGACTTCAGCAACCACGTACACACCTGAACAACTTTGGTCCCCACATTCCAGGGAAACCCATCAGAAGGAGACGTCTTGAAGGAGGACTGAAATGAATGGAATTGTAAGATGTTCCTTCTTTGAATATCACGAAGTATGTCCCCTGGCTCCATGCTAGTGAAAAAAATCCTTTCCGACCTTAGTGATCTTTTGTTGGATGGGTGCGCCCGTGAGATAAATCACTGAGAAGAAACCTGTGAAGTTATTTGCATTATGGGCTCTTGGCTCACTGTTTGTGGCCAGAAGCCGGAGTTTTTTTCGGGAATTCAGGACGAACGATAAAGGATGACGTTCGTAGTGAAACACGAGGTGGACTTTGTGCAGTCGGTTCACCATAAAAATCATACCATAAAAACGAAGTCTTCATGTAGGATTCAGTTGAGTCTGTCGTTTAAAATAAATTAATTTGCAACTGAGTGCATTTCGACACCTGCCTACAATTATTTACTCAGATCGAATTTGGGGAACGCGCTTATCTGATGAGCCCCAAGAGGGAAGAAGCCCATTGTGGGCTGTTGGAAAGATTTCAGTCCTATGTCTTAGTTGTCTTTCATGGATTTGCTAAATTTCAAAGCCTTTTCAGATTAGCTTGATGTATGAACACCTTCCATTTGGAGTGTAAGACTGCGAGCAGGAATAATAACCACGCAAATATGCCTTGACTGAACTACATAGAAAGCCACCATTTTGATGTGGTGGTGACCTTCTGGTATATGTCCTGATTCGCCAATCTGTTGTATCTGACTGCTGACCCCGCTCCGGTGCCTGGTGCCGGCAAAAGCTCTCCGAAGGGAACAGAACAGCCTTATTCCAAACAAGCGAGTGCGAGAGCGTGAGTGCGTACGAATGCGAAGATACAACGGCCTCAAGCTATTTCACTGGAAGGACACTGTCTGACCTTGATCGACGCTGACGCACTGTCTGGGTTCGATACTAGGCCGTCACGCGCTGCATGTTGAGGGGGCGTTGTCTGTCTGGTCAGAGGAACTGAGTCTCAGTATACTTCGGGCATTCGGTTGCTGCTACCAGGAATCTGACTTTCCTGATGCCTTCATTGGAACCAATAGACCAAGCGCTGTTCAGCACGTACTCCGTTACTGGCCCCAATA
Source organism: Clonorchis sinensis (assembly GCA_003604175.2). Taxonomy (NCBI): domain Eukaryota; kingdom Metazoa; phylum Platyhelminthes; class Trematoda; order Opisthorchiida; family Opisthorchiidae; genus Clonorchis; species Clonorchis sinensis. Next base: position 12,328,180 of record CM030375.1, read on the forward strand.
TAGTCAGGTCACGTGGCCAGAACCGTTTCTGAGTTCTTTCGGGACTTAGTCTTCGGTGATGAACAGTAGGTCCCTTCTGGAGTCCCTACATATTATGTTATTAGAAAAGCTCACGGTAGCAGGACAAAGTGGTTCCTCTAACAAAATGTCTTAATTAGGAGGGGGGCCGGAAAGTGTGTGTGGCAGTACATTTGAAGGGTCCTCACGCAAAACGGCATAATTCTACGCCTGTAGTTTTCAAACAATGGATGAAAAGATAGGCGAAACGGAAGCTGACAGCCAACTCAACAGCATCACTCGGATACTACTCTCAGGTCTCCAAATCATCTCATAAACTCAGCTGTCAGAACTTTGCTCTCGTAGGAATGTTCTTTGGCGATACATCAGACAACAACCACACCTAGGGTTCAATAAGGTCAACTTGTTTTCGTGATCGGCTGCTCTCCCCATGATTTTCGTGTTAACGCTGCGGTTGTACTACAATTTCTCATAAAAGACCATTCAAATACTGTGCAATAACGTTATCTGGTACACTCAGAAAAGCGCTACTTTTTGAGAATACTCAGAGGTGTAGTCACATGGGATGTCAAAGGCACACTGAAAATAACACAACTCTCAACATAGTTGACTGCCTTCTTCTTCAAGCGAGACCCTCCGAAGAACAGACTTATAATGGCGTTTCCATTAGCTTAAGACTAAATTCCCTTCGGAACGAGACGACTCTTTGAGAGAAGCGAAAAACCATCCATTTCCGAATGGTATTATTTCCATGATGAAGAGAAATCATCGCGTAAAATAAGTCCTGTTTGCTCTTATTCGTGCCAGTCAAACAAAGTCGACCAAAGCGGCATGTCTGTTCCCCTCAGGTAGAAACGGAAACATCAGAATAGATCTTGTCCGTTTTGTAGAAAAAGAAGCTTGTTTGTTGATGAATAAAATTTTGAATGGACGTAGCGCATTACTTATACGGTTGCTGAAAAGTTGGAACATTTGGCTGACGAATTCCTGATGATGCCATTTGAAGGTGTGATCACTCGCCAAGGCAACAGAATCGATGGATAGTACAAACGGTGTACACTGATGACAATTCATGTGGTCTCCCCTGTAGTTGGATGTAGTCGGTTCACTGGCATCTCGTTCCACAAATCACATAAAACCTTCTTTGTCGTAGCTAACTTATAAGCCCCCTAAACTAAGTATAGTCTTCTTTTGCCTTAGGATCCATTCAGAACAGAACGTTACTCAAAATCGGATCGATATTACCCGAGTAATTAAACCGTTTCTCAGAGCAATCCAAACCTGTTGTCGTTCGTCATCTGCTGAAGAAAGAACTGGATTCTGATTTAGGAAATATCGGTTTTTGTAAACTGCAGTAAAAGCACTTCACGAAACTATCAGCCTATCGACTTAAGAAATTTCACTTACTGAAGCACATGTAAGATCGCCCAGCAACAGAGCTTGAAACAGTTGCCACTTTGGTAGCCTTAGATGAGACCGAATCGCGGGGGCGTAGACTCAGGCACGAGTTGTTGACAGCAATAAAAAGGTTGTCATTCCGCCGAGTCTGTTAAACCAAAAACAGATATGTATAGCTAGCTATTGGAATTCCAGTGAACGCAGTTGAATTCCTAAGACAAAGTAACAAGTTGGCTTACTGGCTGTAGAAAATAGCCTGCTCTAAATTGTGGACAGCATTCCAAATAAACGAATGATTCTCTGGTTGTCAACAAAGTCAAGGGCGAGATAGCTCAGTGGTTAGAGAGCGAATTTACTGACCGGGAATTCCGTGGTTCGAACCCGACCTCTGCCTCTCGTCTTGCCCTGTCTAGGCTTGGGCAACCTCGTGCTTCCTTCGTGTGGCATGGAAGCTAGGCACTGAAAGGGTGTTACAGCTAAACGATTATCTTTATTCATTATATGAAAGTAAACTGGTATTAGTCAGGACTGGTGGTCGTTCTTGAGGGGGGGTTGACAGGTTGGCGATCGACCAAGAAGAAAAACAGAACAGGGTGATTGTACGGGTGCCAAATTCGTTCGTCATGCGACGAGTCACAACAACGGTCGGTTTCGTTTGAAATTTACTTTCTGGTTGCATTGCCCCATGGCGGATTGGCGTCATGTTATATATATACATATACATATACATATATATATATAATGCAAATCAATTAACCTATTGATGTGGTGGGCTCTGGGTTTACCCCAGAACTGGTTTTCAGCGATTCGAATCAATGGGGACCCCGAAGTTCGCTGTCCTGTATCAGACCGACGGTTTGTTGAAGATTCCATCACGTGCAACCGAACAGACTCACACATTTTTTACGAATGCGTTTTTGACTGAATCCTGTCTGGAATGCGTTAAACGAGTTCAGTCGTTGACACGTGGCTTCCGATAAATCTGACCGCACGTCTACATGTTAACATCATTCTTTTTAACTGACTAAGTTGAAATTTTTGGAATTTTTGTTCATACGCATTAAACCAGTCTGAGGAACGGTCTCACCTCTCACCCATCACTGGTGATCATCTTCAAAGCCAGGCACTGCTGGATCGCTACCACAGATCGATAAGATAGGGACGGTACCAAGTCACGTTGTTGTCATGGCTTCACAAATCTGAATACAGCGTCCAGATTTTGTCTGTGGTCCGTGTATTCTCAATACCCAACCACGAGACAGTCACTGCTGAAATCATCCGGAGATTCTCCGGGGTCTAGCGCAATAACGGAATCAGCAAGAGGAGTTGTACCAAGTGATTACGCAGTTGCTCCGTCTGGGCACGGTGATGTATTCAACTAGTGACAGGACTGAGTTTAAGGTTCCCCTCCCGTCGGCTGCTCAATTGCGATTCACGAGGATCAACAAAGTTAACTGATGCAAAACACGTGACAGGATTGGGTAAACGGATGACAGCTGGTGGAATGTGCTGCCCATCGGTAGGACGAAGTTCACTCTAGAAGATCTAGGATGCCTTTTAACTGATAATTTGGACCAGACATGTGGATAATCTAACGTCGGTCAGCGCACGATACTGGATGGAAGCACGTTCCTACATGCGCACTCATTGAGGGAAACGTAGTTCTTCGCGCCTGTAGGCTTGCTGCGTCAGGAGAAATCCAAGTGTGATACAGTTTTTTTAGTCCTGCACACTACTGAGTAGGATGATGGTCAGTCAGGTTGTTGTGTCAGTGGTGCTGACGCACCGTGCCGTCCCCTAACGATGCCTTGATGACGTTACTTTGTTTGGACACATGTGCTATGACGTGCCAATCAAAGCGAACAGATCAACGCTCTGTTCCGAAGTTGCGCAATCATAGATAAAAAACTTGGAATTAACCGGCTAAATCTCTCTCTTTCAACTGAGTGTGTTGCACAAAGGTCACCTTATTTATGTTTTATATGGAACGATCTTAAAATATCAAAGTTGGCAATATGTCTAAATATTAATAGGTCGGGTGGGTTGATTAGGTGACAGTTGATCATTTGGCAAGTAACTTGTAAACTTTATTATGTGAGGGGACATTGTCAGTGAGCGATGGTGATGTCCGCTCGCAAGCCAATTGCTAAGGTCGGCGAACACATCAACTGTTACCTGATCAAAAGCCAATAAAATTTCGGAGTATTCTTCTCAACCCAACACTATTTGGGTAAGGTTTCTGAATAATCTTCAACGTCTACTGTTGGTGAAATGGCGCGATTTCTTCAAGGGATTGGTTTTTGTTACTGCTATTCTGCACTCGGCGTGTACCTATTTCAAGCTCAAGAGCTCACGTTTTCTCTGCTGTTGAAAATGATAACAGCAGGACTCTACATGAAACGCTAGAGACCGAAAGCTCATGTAGAATTATTAAAAGTTTAAAGGTCCACGTGTCAAGAGGAGCTTCCTTGTGTACAGCGCAGCATGCTGAACGTAAAAACGAACTAGGCCATGGCTATGCGTAGTGCACTACTCATAAGGTTGCTGAAAATTCGTCGACAGCCCACCACGACCGGTTTCGCCCTTCTTGTGGCTCATTATGTAGGCGCACTCTCCGGGTTTCCCTCAACCTTATGTTCTACTTGAAACCAAATTGCACGAAATTACCGAAATATACTCATTTGCAAACAATTATTACGCCTTCTTGTAATTTCGCATCTTTGTACACCAGAGTTGCTGGATGTAGTATTGCAGACCGTTCGCAGAAACCGGGTATCTTGAAACGATCAACAAGGACGAGTGTTTTTTAGCGAATTATTCCAGTTTTCCGCGTATGAGCAGTCGGTGTTCCTTGCCGGAAAACAGCTCGCTTATCCGCGCGAATAGCAATTATATTAGAATACTCTTTCATACCTCATGGACCTACAGAGAATAAAACTGCACTGTGAACCATGTGGTATTCCATCCGATAGGCAGACTCGGCATATTGAATCCGTCGCCAGTAAAAGGCAACTACCATTCCGTTATTTAAGCTAGTCGTGTCTCTCTGTTTCACGTAATCTGGGACGTACCAGTTCCGCTATTCGAGGACCACCGCAAGGGACCGACAAAACACACCGGAGACACTGTTTCTGAGGTATAGAAAACCAATCTGTGCACGTCTGCGTGAAAAATGTAATGACATGGATAAGCTAACTAAGACTGTCATGCTGCCGACTACGGCTTCAGTCAGAACTGTGTAGGCAACAAAGGCCTGCTCGATTTATCGAGCGGAAGCCCTGGGTTATCTTCTAGTACAACCGTAGACCAAACGGTTGGACTGAATTTCGTACTGTCCCTCTACTTGGGAGTGATTTCATTGCTCTCTTGCTGTAACGTGCATAACCGAAGGAAATTTCAATTATCACAACACTTATGCGCCAGTAGAGGGCAGCTTCGACATACTGCTTCGGCTGTTGAAGAATGGACCCATTGTGCAGTTCCGCTGGCGCATTTGTGATTTATTCAACCAGTCACTGTCCGTCAGTAAACATTTATTTGCATACTGTGTTGTGCAAACAGGAAAGCAAAGTAAGACTCGACTGGGTTTCCGCCCAGAATACTCCAACCTGACATGCAGCTTCCAGACTGCCTAATGAGGTCCGAATTCGGAGAATACCGGACATTGTGGGCGAGATGGCACAAGTGGTTAGAGCGTGAATTTACTGATAACTGCGACTGCTGCTTGAACATGCTCGATCAGAGATATTTTCATTCAGAGAAAAACAACAGAAGTAAAGTTTGCGAAGTTGGCATATGGACACATTTTTGTCAACCCTTTTGTCCACTGAGGAACCAAATAAAGGGTCCACACGACTGGCCGTTTTTGAAAGAGCATTCAAGGATGACTGTTTTTCTGGTGTTTCGACCAATTTATTGCTTTTAGCGTTTCTGAAATTGTTGTGCGCCGAAAACCGACTACTGTCACTTTCAAGTGAGATTTCGTCCCATAAGTTAGGCTAATTTATGCTGAAAAGCTGAGCAAAACTGTACAGCTGTTTCGTCCTTATTGAGAATCATCAACAGTGCGTATCTCACGAAAGTGAGAGAGTTTCGAACTCGAGACCTGTCGGCTATTAGTTCGAACACTTAACCGTTCGACCAGGAGCGGTTGATCAGCAATGTGACTAATCCTCACTTAGATAGCATATAGCGCCATTCATGTTTTAATTGCAGAAACCATATCACGTGGTCACGTATTGATTGGCTCCTCGAGTGATGACTTTTCAAATGGAAGTTCCTCTGATCAATCATTCAGCTGTAGTACCCTTTTGGTGCACAACTGCCATGCCACCCGAAGGAAGCATGAGGGCTTGTATACTGCTAGGTTGCCCAAGCCTAGACGGGGGAAGTTGGGAGGCAGAGGTCGGGGAGGACGATGTACAATGTGGGATGCGGCAGGATGCACGGAAAATGGTTCTACAAATGGGATTAAAATTCTTTTGGTATATCATTTGGAAACCATTACCAGATATTTTACTTGCTATGGAAGTCTCGATAGTCGTAATACGGACGTGGCCAGGTGCAGACCGACAAGTTCACCCATTGTTTACTGTCCGACAACTTATGAAAGCCAGAAAATTCACCCATTTTGCCTTGAGGACGACTGAGTTGTCGTTTCGTGCTCACAAATTTAAACAAATTTTGTCCAATGGCACTCTCATCCAGTCTGAATATACCCAGTGCACACCCGAGTAATGCACTGCCGATGTCAAATTTGGGGAAAAACTGGAGCAGCAAACCTCCATCTTGGAATAGGAAGTTGAGTCGTCTTTCTTGACAGTTGAGTTTGTTTGTGACCTAGTAATCGAGCCATGGCCGATGACAGATAGGGAAACGAGTAAGCATATCGATCAATGCACTCAAAGCCATCTTTGATCTTGTTCTTGACTGCAGAGACAGATCCAATGAGTTAATTCCCTGAATAGGTCAAAGTAGGAATCTTTTTTCCGCATAGTCCTTGACTGACACAGTTTGGAAATCAAACACAGTCGGTTAGATTCACATCATTTTGCGCAGTTTCCAAACACTGAATGTATATTTCCTAGGAAATGTTGCGCAAAACTCCGCGCCATACAACGAACACGGTACCCTGGTGATGATGAATGACTTGTTCAGTCAGCAACCAAACGAACAAGATTTCTGCTACCAGACAGTCATCCGACAAGAGGCTGTATAATCCGTTGAGACTGTCCAAAGTGATTAATGGATGAATGGTGTGTCGTTGACTGATGATGGGCGTATTGCATACGAGAAATTGCTTCTTTTGGATACCCGGATAAAGAGACCAACATTCATAAGTGTCACTGAACGGGGACGGGAGGAAGGTGCACAAGTCCATGCCAACTTATTCCAGGACTCTGCCCAATTTGTCTTTCCTTTTCGTTTTGAGAAAAATCGCTCCAAATAAGACGCTTTTTCTGCGTGCTTCAGATGAAACCCGCCTTATTTCAAACTTTTTTTTTCAATCCTTGGCACAGGCAATGACAGGCACTGGCTGACGATCTCTGATCAGAGCGAAACTCGAGTGTAGTGCTTCCCACGTTCGATATGAACTCGCCGGAATAAATGCATCAAACAAGAGTGGGGTGAACTTGAATTTATTGTTCTCCGTTGCTAACACTGTCGTGCTAGTGTTTTTGTTGAAATAACAACTAACTTTACACGTGTGTGCAGATCGCCACTCTCAGTATAGTTGGAGCTGGCGGTAGGAGTTGCGTCTTCATGCAATGGCATTGAGGTGGTTCAAAAGCAAGTCATCCTCATGATTACTTCTCATTGGTGAGATAGATTGCTCGCCACATGCCGTTTGGTTTACAAGATACATATACTCGAGACTGTCACGTGTTGCACCCAAGAAGTTGCAGATCTCAGTATGTAGTCAAAATCTGCCCCATGATTATCCAGCTTAGAAACTCCTGGTGTGCGTACGTCCCAGCTTCTTGGATCTAGTCACTTTTTTCTGGGTAAGCTCCACTGATTACTACAGCGGCCAGGATTTTATATAGGCACTTACATCTTGGATAGTTGGACGCTAAATGGAAGCTTATGGAGACATTAAATTTCACGCCGGGAATGTAGTGACTTGAAAGAATGTGAGTAGTAACGTGAGTAGTAACGCTTACTTAGCGGGGAACATCTTCATATCAAGAAAAATTTAAACATCTATTGTTTTGTCTAAGAGCTTCAGGGTCACCTATCGTTACACAACTGATGCGTAGCCTGTTATTTCCTAAGTGTAACACACTACTCATAAGTTTGCTGAAAACTCTTCGATGACCCACAACGACTTCGCCCTACTTGGGGCTCACTAGTTAGGCGCCGTCCCCGAGTTTCAGTCAACCTTATGTTCTACTTGAACCCAAATTGGACTGATTTCAACAAATACGCTCATTTGCAAATCGGTTTGATTTTCACAGGAGACTCAGGTGAATCTGCTGCACACTGACTACCTCATGTTTCAGTTGGTACGATATTCGAGCTATCGCAGTATATTTTCATAAAGGGAACTACTCACAAGGTTTATGAAAACTCTTCGACAGCTCATGACCAGTTTCGCTCTTCTTGGGGCCATTCATGTAGATGTAGTCCCCGAGGATAGTACCAAGTGAACATGCAGCGGCCTGATGCTTCACATTCGGTCGAAGCGTACCATCACAAACGAGAGATTCAGCTGGTTTTAGTCATGACCAAATTCGTGTGCAAATGAGAGTATTTGCCCATGCGGATCCCGGTTTTCAAGACCGCAATTAGGTGGTAGAAAACTGGACGTACAGTAATATCTTGAATCTATAGTCCAACGCTGAATTACTTAGTAGGGTACACCTGTACTACGATAGATATTCAACATGATTATTTACATATATATGACTTTGCTGTCCATCACTTGTGCGCATGGTGCACTGAAATCGTTTGGTTTTCCCTGACTTGGTTGGCACTTATCGTTTATTGGTTATGCATATTGTCGGTTTTAGAATTGCACTCTTTCTTTCAGCTCTGGCCTCATGCCCTCCTGTTTCAACAGATCACAGTACGTTCAGTGGGTTCAAGGAACTATCTTGCGCAAAACAGCCTGCGACAGACACAATCGCCGTTGGGATTCTCTTGAGTTGGTGTGGCAGCTAGTTGTCGAAACGGATACCATGCGTCTCACAAAAACCTTCATTTTTTCTCTTCAAATTTGGACCAACTGATTTAGCTGATGCTTCACAGACACTTCCAAAATTACCGGTGTTTAGATATCGAAGCGTATCAAAATATCTGATGGAATCCGTGAGTAGCCTCACTGGTCCGCTGTACACCACGTCTCACAAAGACAATTGATATTCCACATTCTGGATGGCAGTTAACCATGATAAAACTGACGTGAATAGGGCAGGCCAAGAGTTAAGGAGATCAATGCCGGTGCACTTCGAGCAAAAACCACGAGCACGGATACGTCTCATAATGACGGGCCAGAAGCACCCTACCGTGTAGTCCAGGGCTTGAGCTCTGCTGCGTTATACCAACGAACCAAGCTAGATAATCACAGAACTTGATGCAATAAGTCAGTCTATTTCAAAACGCCCACGGTGTACGCACTTCCCCAACTGCAATCATCCTATACATTCCGTTTGGGATTCACTAATATACAGAGGGTTAACTGGATTGCTCGTTTATTGCGGGACAACGAATTCCTATCGTGAAAGTAAAGCCGAGAAGCGCTGAACAGTTGTCTCTCTCACCCACAGTCTACTTCTTCAGAAACCGCAGTAGGGAGTGCCTGAACCGCAACCTCCCAGCTAGCAGTTCGGACATTCGGTCACGAGTGACTTGTATCAGGACTTGCCATTTACAGCCAAATATATCAGCTGGACTTTGGGGACCTTATCCAGTAGGCGGTGCAAAAGATCTTTGCAAATGAATGTGAGCGTCCATCAGGAAGGCCAGATTCATAGAAGCAACCACTGAACGCCCGAAATCCACTGAGACTCCCAACTCCGCTAGACGCTGACCAGGCAGACAAAGCCCCCTCTATACACAGCGCTTCACAGCCTTGTATCAAACCCAGACAGCGCGAGTCAGCGTTGGTCAAGGTCAGACAACGTCCCCGCAATACGCAGCGTGTATCGAACCCAGATAGCGCGAGACAGCGTTGGACCAAGGTCAAAGCGTGTCCCTTCAATAAAATACCTTGAGGCCATTGTATTTTCGCACTCGCTTGTTTGGAATAAGGTCGTTGTGTTCCCTTCGGAGAGTCTTTTGCCGGCACTAGGCACTAGTTAGGTTCTTTCTTTACACAAACACTTGAGTTGATTAAGTGTGATGCAATCAAGAAGCGAAACATACCGTTCAAACTATTGTTTAATCAAGCCAGATAAACGTGACACAGCTGCTGGGATAACCTGCCTATAAAATGTCTGATCACCAAGTACCCGAGGAAGCAACCGGACTGAAATTGTCTCGGCATGCTAGCCACCATCGTGGTTGCCTAACTCATCTATCCGATAACTTGCTCATACTCGACTGGGAGGCCAGACGGCCACAAACTTGTGGCCACTGGTGCTTACGAGTGCAATCAACCTACGTACGTAATGCACTACTCATAAGTTTGCAGAAAATCCCTCGACAGCCCACGACCGGTTTCGCCCTTTTTGGGGCTCATAAGGTAGGAGCAGTCGCCGAGTTTCCGTCAACCTTATGTTCTATTCGAGTCCAAATTGGACTGATTTCGAGAAATACACTAATTTGCAAATCAATTTGGTTTTGCGAGAGACCCACCTGGAACCCAGCTGAATCTCCCTCCCGTTTGTGATGTTTCGCAAAACCAAATTAATTTGCAAGTGAGTGTATTTAGCGCAATCAACCTATGTTTGTTCAATACCCGATGACCACGTTTGGGTCACTCATATACTCGGTATAGCTCGCTGAAGTTTCAGTCATGTAGCTTGTATGAACAGCAGCCTGATCACATCTTTGAGTGGAATTCAGAGGGCTGTTAACTGTTCGGAAGGCAGTTGTTGGTGCGCGACACAATGGTTAGGGTTGGATGCATCACCTCCAGTAATGTTCGCTAGCAAACTGAGGTCGTTCCGGGGTGAAAGATGAGTGTGACAAAAGTCCTTAAGCTGATCGTTAGAAATAAGGTAACAGGGGAGTGCTGACAAACGGTGGACAGATTTCAAGACGCTTTGTTCGGCTTGACCTTAGGCCACCGTGTCGCTACCCGGTCATTTGGTAAATGGAATCGGATGTAGCCACTTAGGGTACGGTTCATTTTTTATCAGCATTTCTGCTACGGACTTTTTACCCAACAGTTCTGGGTCATCTGTGCTTGCTTGTTCTCTCACCTGCTACCTCATCTTGATGCGATTACCGTGAAATGGAGAAGTCGGTAATTTGTTTATCAGAAGCCAAAATTTCCTGAAGTCCTTCCCATTCCACTTCTTAACCAATTGGATGACTGCTTGCTTACTCCCGGAGATGACCGTCCTGAATATGGTTCAGTGGTGCATTTCACATAGCACTGACTGAGTCATTTCAAAACGCCTTTTGTACAGTCCTCGACTATCTTATCCCTAGCCGATTGATCCTGACTCAGTCCACATTTTTGCTGAAATTCATCATCAGAACATATTTTCTGCTCACGCATGGGCTCCTTGGTAGTATCCCGGCGGTACTTTGCCCAAGCTAAGTTGGCTGGCTCAGGTGTTCCGCATATCAGCTTAATGACTTCCAAGAAGAACGTTGATTTCCGTGCCCAACATCGGAGTGATGAGAACCTAGCTATGGAGAGAATTTGACATGGCAGAATGGGATGAAGGATTCTACTAAACGTTTAGATGCTGTTCGTCTACGTGACCCTGCCTATGCCTGGCTGGAGACACTGATGGATATCGCGGCAGTTTCTATCCAGGCTGTCTGACTGAGTGCTGGAGGATGTTTGTGGTAGACTAGCTCTCGGTGCCCCTCGCTGTCCCATTTCTTTCTCCTATCCAATGTAATCTGTGTCTGATTTATTCACCTGATGAGGGATAAGATGACTCATGGAGTGACGCTCGGTTGCTGAGTAACCAAATCCACGTAAATCTATTTATTTCTTCCGTGCATAAGCATGTTGACCAAATTGTTCGCGGACTAGAACACTGACTGATTTTCATCCAGATTTCGGTTAGCCTGGGTTACTTTTATTGCCGTCAGGCTTAAAATTCATCTGCTGGATTTACCAGCGTGTCTGCAGACATTCCCTTCTCGCATGAACCAATTCATTCCGTGTACCATTCAACAGGATGGACGGGCAGTTGTCAGCGATGGTGGCCGAGGAATTGCGGTGGCATGAAATACACCAGTTACAACGGCTAGGAAATGAGAACACGGAAGCTGAAAACATTGGAACGTTTGCTGACAGCTAGTAGCGCGTTTGCCTGATCTCTCAGAGGGCCTGCTGACAATTGGTTTGAACCGGAATTGAGTACAGCAGTGGCTTTGAACTGAGAGGTAACGTTTGATCAGGTTGAACTGGTTTGAAGTCGATTTCCCCCATAAATATCTGTGCGGTGTTTTGAAACCTTAAAATTCTCTCAGGCGTGGGAGCGCACCGATCACCCAGAGACAAGGAGTTCAATTTCACCTCGGATTTATACTGCACTGATACAATCAATATAACTGTTTTACTGATCCCAACCAAGCTGTCTAAGTGGAGCAGTGTCTTGTCATCCCAGTTCCTTTTAGCAGTTGCGTAAACGGATTTTTGGACATGAGGCAAAGCATGCTTACTGGCAAGACTGTCGCCCTTTCATTTAGCTAATTCAATAAGCTGACCCAATTAGCAAAATTATTGACTGACATTTTAGCCACCTAAGGGAATTAATTTACATTTACATTTTCTTGAGAGTTGCTCTAACCTAGCCATCCCAAATTCCACGCGATTCCAACCTGCGTTGGTCGTTGCACAGTGAAGTCTACCTCTGTTTCCCCACTGGAATGTTACTGACCACGGGAGATGGGGGGGGGGGGCGGAATCGACGGGAAATTTTCAAAACCAGGTCCGAACGACATATTGCAAAGATTTCAGAAGAATTTAATCGTATATCTCAAGCTCTGGCAAACAAGAGCCACCCTCGCGATCCTGCCGGAGCGGCTGGAAACTAGGGAAGAGAGTCGCCATTGATACTTTTTGGCCGAATTCATCAAGTTAAGTTGTCAAGGTGGACAACTATTCAATGTCTAATGGGCAGTAGACGGGGCATGACCTCTTGCGAAAGTGCCGCAGCAACTATTAATTAGTGCTGACAGAGCTTTTATATGTTCTTAGGTGTGTTTCTTTTTGTTGAGGGGCTTTTTTACACTAATGTCCTTAGACCAGCGAATTACCTGATAGAAAACTCAGGCATAGACTCTAATTAGGCAATAAAGGGAGCAAGCAGTAGTGGAAGTGGAAACAAACAAAATCTTCACTTTTTTCCACTTTTAATCATTGCCGAATAGGTTAAAAGGAGTACTCAAGTGACACCTTGCATACATCAAGCAAATGAGTCATTTGACCTCCCGATTATTACGTATACCACGTCCAATGGACTGAGAATACGTCGTGTCTTCCTGTGGCTTCGGCTTATTACCCACCGTAAATCCACACGCTCGGCAATCGAATAGCTCTCATGCACACAGAAGTAGTCCATGTCAGCAGATGCACGCCTTAATTCAAAATTGGGCTTTTGTTGTCAAGTAAACTGGTACAACCATGTGGTTGAGCATTGCTTTAATTCCAGATAAAATTTCGCTGCTTTTTGTACTACTTACAACGCCAGCGAAAAGGGTTCAAGTCCTCATGCTGCAGATCCTCAACAGTCGCGTTTCCTGCTTGGGTCGAAAAATCCGAGTGCATTAACTTGTACTAGAGTCGATTTCATGACCTGTCTCACTACAGTATGGAAGTACTGTATCCGACCGGCTGTTCCATCGGAAAGCCTCCAAGTGACAAGAAAGGAAATTTACTCAGTAAACGACCACCGTTCCACGAAGTAGTGCCTCCGGATTACATCAAATCGATAGGATGGTTCAATGCGCCACAGGTTTGTTAGGGCGCGATTTCAACTCCTTACTGCATCATCCTCCTCCCACATCATGACGCTGACTTCACTGGGTGATCGATAATTTGAAAGCTGAGAGGAGGGAAAATATCGACTGACCAGTGAAATAATATGCCTCGGTCGCATCTGCTGCTGCAGTTTTGCAGCGTTTTACAGTGTCATTTACTCTCACTCAGATATCGTGAACCGGTTGCCGGTGGACGATTCCTTCAAGATACAACTGGCCACACCCTCGAAGAATTGTAGTTGTCCCGTCCTCTAGCCACATGATCGAGTTAAACGGTCCACCAGTTAGATTAATCTATTTTGAGTTGATATCGATTAGATCTGGGATTTTGGCTTCATCCTGTATAGTTCACGGAACGTCTTGACAGCACAATTCTGCATAAGTAGGCGAAACTTTTGCAAGTGAAATCTGTTAGAAGGTAAAATTCTGGATGAGGTACATTATATGGTCACATGGCATGCGGCTCCATCCACGCCGTCTGTGGCTCTCTACTTCTATGCAGGTATCCACTGTTTTGACGGACTGGCATGCCAATCATTCAATGTAAGAGGGTTCCTAGGTTAGCCTAAAAATACCATTTTTACACATTCTTTTCAAAGTCCGACTTCATCTTGCAAGGGAAGTTACTCCACGGTGGAAAGTCGGAAAGGACTGTGCACGTGTTCCCACCGTGCTGAGAAATCCTTATCGAAGCAGGGGTTCGTCTGGACTGGTTGTGCGTGCGAGCATGCTTACGACTCCATATTATTTTATAACGGTCGACTGTCGCGGTCCGAATTACTCCGCGTCCGTGTTAAACTAAGTTACGAAAAACAATCCAGTTAACAGCTTTCATCAGGAAACTGCAGTTTTTCAACTCCAGGCTGAAAATGGATTAAAGAGGGGGGAGCGGACATCGGTGAATGTATGAAAGTCGTAGAGCTACCATCTGAAAAGTCACACGCCTTCAAAAATTCCCCCCGTGCATAGTAGACAGTCGTTCGACAAAGGCCACTTCTAGTTCATCCTCGACGGCAGTGGGTACTTTCCCCCTGCAGAGGAGAACACTTCAAATCGTCCCTTCTGAAAGAGACGACTGTGCAGTCAGAATGGCTTCAGCTTAAAAAAACAGTAGCCCCTAACATCTAGTGCTTTCATGTACTACTCACCTTTGAGCACCGACGGTGGTGAGAATGTACCGAGGTTTTTTCTCATCTCGAGCTTCCTGGAATGTCGGTTGCCACATCTCTGATGGCGGCTAAGCCTCCTGCAGACCCCGAAAAATGAAACAACGCACAAAAGAGGATTTAGTCTCTTCGGAAGGAAAGGCATTTCCGTGATGGGGAGGTGTTATATACTACGTGTTGACTGGCGCAGAACGTTGTGTCAAACTTCCTGAGTAGTGGATTCTCCCCTGAAGAGTTCTTCAGTGTTCAACATGGATGCTTCGTTTCCGTACAACCATGATTTATTTGAAAGCCTTATTGTGAATAAAGGTGGATGGGTAAGGGAGTTAGTGCTCCCTCACTTCAATCATTCCGAGGTGCCTACACCTCCAGGTACTCATTCGAGCAATCTGAACAGAAACTGACAGCACAAACGCCATTGACATCGATTAGCAGCCATATTTTGAAGCGCCTTGAACCAGGTGCAGTGCGGTCCCCATACTGGTAAGCGAGTAGCACCGACAGCACCCGAACGTTTCCTAATCTTTTTCATACACCTCTGCCATGTCAATGGTTGGCCACCTGTCTCCTTCCGCCACTCTGAATTGGGCACGGAAAACAACACTCTCTTCCACAAACGATTGTTCGGCATACGGAGCACATGGCCTGACCAATGTAGCTCCTGGTGCTGGACACATTCCTC
The DNA here is from genome assembly GCA_003604175.2 of Clonorchis sinensis. NCBI lineage: Eukaryota > Metazoa > Platyhelminthes > Trematoda > Opisthorchiida > Opisthorchiidae > Clonorchis > Clonorchis sinensis. The sequence continues at coordinate 12,343,558 of CM030375.1, forward strand.
AATGGAAGTACCTGTTGCACAACCCAAAACTCGCTAATTGCCTCGTTACGGACAGGCCAACACCAACCCGCACGAGCTATGGTTCTGAGACAACTATTGCTGAACACCTGAAGGCGTCTCAGTTCCGATGCTCGAACAGACCTAGCCCCACAGCCATACAACAAGACAGCCCCACTGTAGCTCGATACACACGTCCCTTGAGATTCAGGGATATACCACTCTGACGTCATAGGTGTCTCAAATTAGCAAACGCAACCCGAGTCTTGCAGATTCGCACACTGACCTCACACTACAATCAGAACTAATACAACTTCCAAGATAGGTAAAACGCTCTACAACTTCCAGTGCCTCTCCCTGGGTTGTAAGTGGCATGTTCAGTGACTGCACGTCCACGAGCGTGACCTTACGCTTTCCTACTGACATCGGAATAAGAAACGTTAGGGGAACAAATGTTGCCAAATATTCATCTTCTGACAATCACGAATCATGTGTAGAATCAAGGTAATAAAAATCAATGAGAACAAGGTAAGGGCAGGTGTGGGGTAGGAAAATCTGATTGTACTTTGGGGTAAAGTTCTTCCAACACAGTGGAAAAGGGCCAATACAAAAAAGTAACGGAAAAATCGAAATGCAAATAACCTTTTTCTAATGCCCACTGTGAAGGGTGTCTCCGTAACTGAGATGTCAACCCCGGGAGTCTCTCCGCAGTGGTACTATCCACGTCCAATGGTTGTGGTAACGCCTGTTGAAGCGAACTACAAGACATTGCCCAGAACTTCTCGTCAAGGGAGATACAGGCAAAATACAGAGTCCCAGAACTTCTCATCAAGGGAGATACAGGCAAAATACAGAGTCCTATTCTAGCTCACCCAATCAACATGGGGCAAGTCATTGATCGGTACACTGTTTTACGGATCGTGTGCGGGATGCCATAAAACCTGTCCAAAGCATTCAGACTACGCAGTCTGACGACCGCCGATCGGTCAAACGCACTCCTGCGGAGAAGTGGTTTGTCCAATTCTCCCAGCTGAACTGGCCCAGTCCTCACATCCACTATGAAGACGGCTCAGAGCGCGGCACATCTCTCGCATAACTCTATGATCCATCTGCACGCAGCCAAACAAACAGTCAGTCGGGATGCATCTTACTCGGTAACTTCGTGCATGGTTTGATGTGGAACACACCTCTGTCCTTAATCATTCAGCCCGTTCCGAAATTCGAAACTAAATAGAAGCATGTAGACCAAACTCTTGCAAATTTTTCTCTGAATGTACACTGCCGGACACCACCTGGACATAAGTTATCGCGCTACAGCTTACCTCGTCCAGAAGCACCGAGATTGTGTTTGCAATGCGCCGAGGCAGACACTTTGTGCTTCCAAATATCACCAGCAGTTGCCCGACACTTTAAACTAATCACATAAATTACCTTGGAGATTTGCTTTTCTCTGGTGACGTGACCGGAACAGTTTTGGCTTTTCGTAAGACGGCTTTTTCCTCTAAAAATATCCTCAATACGATACCTGACAGATGGGGTTTCTTAAATCAAGATCTGACCATGTGTCTCCTGAAGCGTCCACTGCGCAGCGCATGTATGCATCTACACGCAAGAGCAGAATTTGTTCTCCACTGTAAACCATTTTTCTCCTGCTAAGGCCATTCTTCTTTCTCTTGATGTTGCTATACTCTTTTTCAGTATTAGCATACATGGTGTTTATCTACGCATACGCCCCCGTATCCCAGGCAAAATGGTTTTGTTCGAAAATTCACTAGCAAACATCTTTGTTTCGTCTTGTGTTGTCTTCTTGCAACAATCGCAAGCGTTGCTGGAACTTCACATGACGTCACGTGGCTCCATGGTCAATTTCCTTCAAATCACTTTTCTATCGTGCGTAGTGTGTCACTTTAATTTCCCCCATCTTGCTAACACGCCGTCTAACGAAGTTTCGGAAACCAGCCCTCACTCGGAGAAATCACCACCCACGGTAGGTTTTTTCGCTGTAAAACCTTGTGGAAACATTTGTAGAGCACGATTTTTCAGTATGCTTACTTGCTGTATCCAATGCAACGTTAACTGGATCAATTGTGCAAGCAGGACAGCTGCACAGAGGTCACGTGACTTAACTTGGTTGTGTACATTTCTACGTGCTGGAGAACGTTTCCCATCTCTATTCCCACCTGTTTACATACAGCAAGGTGTAGAATGGTGTTCGTAGACAACTTTTAAATCAACATTCTTTGAGGCAAATTAGTTAACTGAGGGCTAATCACTGCTGTTCAGCCGCTCAGTCATTGGCTGGGAGTTTTGTCAGACGCTCCAATATGGATGAAACAGCCGTACAGTGCTTCTCGTTTTTTCAGCATAGACTGACCTCAATTACAGGACGAACTATGAGTTGTAAGTAATATTTGTCGGTATTCGGTCCCCAACCACTTTGAGAGTGCTAAACAAAATAATTTGGTCAAATCAAATAAAAAAATACCACAAACACGACCATGTGGGAACGTCCTGGAACACAATTTCCTCGGATTTCAGACCTAATTAGAAAGTCTGGAAGCTTCATATATCTGGTTGGGGGATTGCTAGGCGGAAACCTAGTCGAGTCTTAATTAGCTCCTCTAGTTGCGCAACACAGTATGCAAATGAGTGTTTATTGTTTATAGTGTCAATGAGTGGTTGAATAAATCACAAATGCGCCATCGGGGCTGGACAATGAGCCCACTCTTCAATGGCCTAAGCAGTTTGGCAAATCTAGCTTACCAGTGCTGTGATAACTGAAACTTCCTTCCCGGGAACAGACCCATTACGGGCAGTGGATGAGGAATTGAGCTTTTAGCAACTGACTTGTTCACCACTCGCATGTGTGCTGTATAAATGAAACAAATACAGGGGCTGGATGAAGAGTGTTTTCTTCCAAATGATTCGACCACTACGTCTACACTTAGTCAAGCGGTGCTCGGGACGATGAGTGAGCCTTACCCTGTATCAGGAAAGCCAGATTCGTAAAAAACAATCACTGAATGCCCGAAATCTACTGAGACCCTCAGCTCTGCTAGATGTTGACCAGACAGACAACGCCCCCTCAATATACAGCGCTTCACAGCCTTGTGTCAAACCCAGGCAGCGCGAGTCAGCGTTGATCAAGGTCAGACAACGCCCCCGCAGTATGCAGCGAGTCGCAGCCTATACCAAGACCAGACCGCGTGCGACCAAGTTAGACAGTGTCCCTCCAATAACTAGCTTGAGATCGTTGCGTTCTCGCGCTCGTACGCACGCTCTCGCACTCGCTTGTTCGGAATATAGCTGTTGTGTTCCCATCTGAGTCTTTTTTTCGGCATTAGGCACTGGAGCGGGTCAGAAGTCAGATGCAGCAGATTGGCGAGTCAGCAGACATAACACCCTGGGATATGCACTTTACAGAAACAGAGTATTGGAATGACCCTTCATTCACCTAATTAAAAGGAAGGTATGACGCTCACTCCAATCAACGCTCATACTAGAAGATAACCGAGATCTTCTGGGGTTTCATTCGACAAATCGAGGAGGCCTTTGTTGCCCACACAGTTCCGGCTGAATCCACAATTGGCAGCACGATAGTCGTATTTCACTTATCCATGTCATCACATTCTTTGGGCAGACGTGCATGCCTCAGAAACAGTGTCTCGGCTGTGTTCTGTCTGGTCCTTGTGTTGGTTCTCAAATGGCTGTAGATGACATTGGTAATTTTCAAATGAATTTCAGTAGAGAGTCATGACTGCCTTGAACAAAGGCTGCGGGGTTGCTTTCTGGGAGCATTTTTCTCAGCGGACATTCCACATTGGTAGCGGGTTTGATATATTTTGAGGTGAGCACTGCTGAGGATTCCCAGTGGGCATGAAGCAGATGCACGTTGCTCCTGGACTTGTTTTACTGATTTACGTTATCGAAAGCAAAAGGAACCACAATAGGAACTACCCTATCGTCACTTGTTAGTAGTGTGAATAGATTCGCGAGTTTTAGTAAAGATTTCGTTCTGTAATTTTGGCCATTCTTTGCTGAAAAGAAGCGAAGCGGCTGTTTCATCCTTACCGGGAATCATCAACAGTGTGCGTCTCACGAACCCCCGGTAAGGAGTCTCGAACCAACAACCTCTGACTAGTAGTTTGATCTCCCAGCAGTTTGGCCAGCGATGTGGTTAACTCGCATGTGTATGTGTGTCCTAATGTTGCTGTCTTTTGTAAAGACCATTTATTAAGATTCTTAAGGAGAACTCGATTATTTCATGGATCAATTCTACTTTCAAACAAACTGGTGGATCAGAAAAAATATGACTACGGATTTCCCCTCTTGTGTTTCCCACAGCGAATTGAATGCATTCGATGAACCCCAATCTGGAAGAAACTAGTCTCGCAGATTTCCAACGGTGATCTATTCCGATAACGCACGAATCCATGGTTAGATTACTGTCACGCCAATTTTTGTGATTTCCAGAGCTCGCCAGAGCTGCACAGCCCCATCTGATAAAGCACAATCTATTTGCATATTTACGTACGTTTCCCACTAGTAGGATGAAGAAAGCACGAATTTTCAGGTTCTCTTTGAAAGCCCGTGAGTAATCCAGGCAAATCACGTAATTTCCCATATTGACACCAAGAATGGTCGAGCCTTATGCAGCACGCCGATCGCACCTGTTATATTTGACAGTTATGAAGAAAATCGATAACTGAGTCATCAGCTGATTAGTCATTCAAAGGATGCGAGTGATTTAGCCAGGCATTCAGAGTTAATTCAAACGCGTCAGTTGCGGTTAGCCACTTAGCGATTGACACATGGAGATTGAGAGTTTCTCTTCGAAGGAAACATTTTAAGCTAGCATTTGTGGTAACTCAGAATGCTACTTATGAGTAGCACCTGGAGGAAACGTTGTTGTACAAAGTAGTTGGTGAAGATGATGGTGATGATGATGATTTGAGGAACCCTGCAACTATTCAGAATAAAAACTGGGTAACCCATATTCAGTTCACAATTCGGTGGGGTGCTGCACAAAATGACTGCAGCAGACGCAGTGATCCTGAGGTAATACAGTTTCACAAAGCCATTTCGAAATTCAAGACAAAGATTGATAAACATTAACGTTTTTGCAATCTCTTCTTCTCTTGGTCATTACAGATCAAGCGATTATAAAACTAAAAGTGGGCGATCCATACAAGTAAAACAATGATAGAGCAGGTTCCGCTGGTGAAAACTGTTTAAGTCACGATCAGTTGGCCTGTGTGGTCAGTGGTTAAGTGGTTAAATTGACTATGAAAGATTCACTGCTCGTACGAACGCCTTCTGAGGTTGCGTGAGCAACTAGCTGTTGGTTCAGCTGAGGCAAGACATGGATGTTGAACTGATCTGGGTAGGTAGATAGGCACTTGGCATAGTATTTTGAAAGCCTTGTTAGAATTAATTACTGTACTCGTATCAGCCAAGTGGGTGAGTAGTGAGCAAGTAATTCGGCCTTCTTGGCCTATTTGTTGGCCAAAACGGGTTGTGCTCCTTCGTCCCTTTGCATAATTGCCGCGTCGCGCGCCGTATGTATCCTGCTGTACAACGACAGGCGAAGGAGCAGACTACTATGCAGACTATGAGCGCAGACTGTTGGCTTATCTTTGAGATATAGGCGCAGCAGCCGAATAATGGCAAATCGCATTTTGAGTGAAGTGGCTGGAAAAGTACTCCGCATTGTGTGTTGTGGACGTCGAGTCAGATAGCCTCTGCCCAGATCCCCTTCAAATGGAAAGTCGATGAAGATATGTATCTAATCAGCTGTGACCGTCTTGGTTTTCTTAGTTGGAGTAGTCATGTGTTTTGATGTTGAATCTGTAATGAGAGCTGATCACACTGCTGATCAGCCGTTTAAGTTTGGCCAAAAGGTCACGAGTCTGAAACTCTTTGAGTTTCCTGAGTTGTGTACTGCTGATGAGGAGCTGCATAGAGGTTTTCGGCTTCCCAGCCCAGATAGGCTTCACTGGCAGGACGAAATCACTGTTGAGAATCTGTAGTTTATTCAAACAGAACACGACCTAGAATTGAGAGTACGTAAGTGGAGTGAAAAGGACATGGAAACAACAATCATAAATTTCATCAAAATCTTATGGATGTGGTCAGCAGTCCACCCCCCCTTAGGAGTGTGTCCTATTGCTTGATATGTCAGGTCAACTTGCCGATCTGTTTGTCAGGCCTTGTCTCATTAGCCTGAGTCCGTAACAGAGCTGTCTCATTTGCACAGAAGCAGGCAAAGAGGAGAATTTCAATTGATTCCTCTCTTAAAAACTGAAAAAAAGGTGCTTGTCAATGACTGAGAGGGTCAAATTCAAGACAATGTGATTGCTGTACAAAGATAATTTGCCTGGAACGCCAGAAGCAGATAAAGAACATGGTCTTGTTATACTAAAAGAGGCGCTAGTTGACTTCACTAGATTTCCATCGACTCCTAACAAGAAACACGTGGCAGCTAGCTACCAGTCTCGTGGGTTTAGAATGTCAAATCTACGTGGAGATTTGGGAATTTTTGTGGAGATTTCATTCTTTCCGCCGAAGCCAATCTATGCTGTACAGCCGTTTCATACTCACTGGGAATGATCAGTAGCACTCATCTAAAGAAACCACACTAGGGAGTCTCGAACTCGCGACCTTCCGGCTACTAGTTTGACCACTTGACTAGGATTAGAAATCCAAATCCAAATGCGGAACAATTAATGAGACCGACACCAGCAACCGGAGACAGTTTTACCCACTAGGCTCCATGCGTTTTCAAAAAAAGGTTGCTCTTCTAAGAATGTAAAATGTCTTCGGGGTTATTCGTACGAGAAAAAGAGACAAATCAGGTCGCCCTCAGTAAGCTAAAAGGGTTGAAATGAAGGAATCATTGCCATCATCCACTGCATAACTTCAGTGTTCGACACTGATGCTTCGCCACCGAATGACCATAATGCATCTGAAGGCACAATGCATCATTTCGAAGTTCCTACACCTCCAGGCACTCGTGCAGGCAATATGAATATAAACAGACAGCAAGACCGCCAACGAAGTCGATTAGCGGCCAAATGTTGCAGCGTCTGCAACCCTGAACAGGGAGGATCACGTGGATCTCACCATGGAAGGCCACTGGCACGTTTTGTAGTCCCTTTCATACATCTGTGCCAAATCAAAGACTGTCCACTTCTCTGCTTCCGCCACTCTGAATTCCTCACGGAACAAAGCGTTCTTTAGCAAACGACGATTCGGCATCTTTGATACACGGCCCAACCACCACGGCGTTTTGGTGGTGGACGAATTCTCCATTGGGAGTCCCCGTTGCACAACCGAACAGTCGCTTTCTAACTGCCTCCTTGAGGACTCGCTGTCACCAGTCTAAATGAGCGATGATTCCAGGACAACAGTTGTCAAAGACCTGTAGACGACTCAGTTCGGTTGCTCGCAGAGACCACGTCTCATAGTCATACAACAAATGGCCTGTGCTGTAGCCTGAAACACACACGTTCTTTGAGATTAAGAGACACCGATTTGCCACCACAAAAGTGTGAAGCAGAAGTCGGGTTCAACCACGGACTTTCCGGTCAGTAGATTCGTGCTCTTACCACTGAGCCATCTCGCCCCTAATGTCCCCAAACATCGATGCACTATTTTCTCGGAATTCGGACCTCATTAGGAAGTCGGAAGCTGCATGTCTGGTTGGAGTATTGTTGGACAGAGACCAAGTCGAGTCTTAATTTTCTCTCTTATTTTCACAACACAGTATGCAAATGAATGTTTACTGACGGACAGTGACTGGTTGAATAAATCAATCGACCAACCCACCAATCAATCAGTCGATCAATTAGGAACTCGACGGACTACAAGACTTTACTGGCCGATATGATTGGATGTTGGATATATTCTTGTTGTACGCTGACTGCAATGACATCCGATATTTGGTGACATTCTACACTCAAATTCCCTCAAATTCAAAACTCACATCCGACATAGGAAGTCAGGATTTTGTACTGTCCCTCGAGGTGGTTTCAACTTACTGGACCGGCGGATATATTTAGCTGCGTGTGTACCATAAACCTATCGGAATGTCCCAACACGAAAACGCAGTCCACAAGACAACCAAACAAGCCAGCCACTATACGTAATGCACTACTCATAGGTTGCCTGAAAATTCTTCGACCCACCACGACCGGTTTCGCCCTTCTTGGGGCTCATCAGCTAAGCGCAGTCCCCGAGTTTTCCGTCAACCTTATGTTCTATTCGAACCTAAATTGGACTGATTTGGAGATAATAATTTGCAAATCAATTTGGTTTGCGGAGACTCACCTGGAATCCAGCTGAATCTCCCGTTTTTGATGCGGACTGCGCTTACCTGATGAGCTGTCGAAGATTTTTCAGCATCCTTATGAGTAGTGCATTACGTATATACATGTATCGCGATATTTCGAATATCGTAGCAACTGGAACATGAGGCGGCCTGGTGCAGCACATTCAGTTGCCTGAAACATCAAAAACGGGGGATTCAGCTGGGTTCCAGGTGAGTCTCTCGCAAAAACCAAATTGATTTGCAAAACTGGGTATTTCTCGAAGCCAGCCACTAACTAGTTAGTCTTTGGGATAATTGAGTCAGACGGCAACGCGTGTGCATGCATCTTCATCCCTTTGTTCGAGTGCACCAACGAACATTCGTCAGAAAAGCCCATTTGTCCGAATGAGCTGCGGAGGCGTATGATATGGACGGTAGGGTGCAGATCAATACGATCAACCGAATTCGCATTAAGGAAGTCGAATATGACTTTACGATTCATTTAGCAGGTGTGTCAGCCTGCCATTTAGAAGACGTTTAAGTTGACACATTTAGCAGTTGCTAGGGTGGTCGAAATTCACCTTTGCTGTCCGTTTCTGTGCAGACAAACGTATTTCTTTCATAAGATCGTGTTATCGAGGCCAAGCCGAGGAAAACTCGCCAGAGCGACAGTAGGCTGACTACCAGCTGGTCCGTGAATAATCAGGCAAAGTGAAACACATACTCTGGGGGAACGGTCTGCTGACTTCAACCATAAAAAACCAAAGGACACTGTGACTACTGTCTTTTTCGACCCACCTTGTACAAAAAGCTACAGTTTTGAAGATATTTCCTCTGCGCATACACCTTTTGTCAGTATGTCAGTCGCTCAATACGAGAATGTGGATGTGACTCCGAAAAACAAAGGCCTCCAAATTCATGTGAAGTCGTCTGAACACATTCAAATAATTTTTTCCTGAATTAACTCCAAATTCCTGACCAGATCACTCGCATTCTGTCTGCATACTCCAAATGACCAGTCAGCTGATAATTCCACCCGCTTATCAGCGGACTCTACCAATTATCGATTTTCTCTACAGCTATCAAATAAAAAACGAAAACACACCTGATGTACTACACACGACTCAATGAATGTTGGTGACGACGTTGGAAATTGTGTGATTTATCTTCACTGGCTTTACCGGAACGGATAAATCAGCAAGGTAACACAGTCCGGATTCGGGACATTTACATCCGGGGCAAAAGCCCCGTAAGAAAGGTGCCACCTGAACGACTAGCCCCACTTATCCATCTAGTTAACTAGTTTGATCACTTTTGCCCATAAACCTGGAAAATCCATTCGGTGGATCCCAACCTTTTTTCGGTTCTGGATATCATGCAATTTTGTTCATATTCACACCACTCTTGTTTGAACGATCGTCCTCCGGTTCTGGCTTAATTATTCCGGTGAGTCCACACCAAAGGGAAGCACTGGACTCGAGTTGCGCTCTTATTAGGGCTCATCAGCAGTGCATATCCAGTGGCCGTGCCGGGATTTGAACCCCGGACATCTGACATGCGAGGAGAGCGTGTTACCACTACCCCAACAATGCACGTTGGACGCATATGAGTTTTCACGTCTGAACAGGCGAACGTGTTCACACTTGAGCGATGTGATTGGTGTGCCCGACCCATCGAACGACGATCCAGTAACTGTCTTGGTTGTGACGATCGATTGACCCGCTAGTCAGGACTTCCCAGTTAGGTAGCGTGACACACGCTTGAAACCCAATGGGCGGTATTTTGGTTGCATTTGGGGTTTTGCGGGATAGGTATTTTGTTCATATTCATGCAATTCTTTTCAACTCACGGTACCAGTGAGGTTCGCAAAGCTTTTTTCACGATACCGTTTGACTTTCAATAATGGACTCGACCAAAACTGAACTGCCAACCGTTTTCCGTTTTCGGCATTACCGTTACGTGTTAAGGCGAATGAAACAAGTGATCACGTGTCAAAAAGGGCCTAAATGCTTGTAATCTGTGAATTTTTTCTCGGAACGCTAACTGAGTTATTGATAAATGAACCAAGTGGTATTGTTGGTCGAATTCCTAAGGGGCTGGAAAGCTGTTTTATAGTGAAAAATAACCTAGATTGTAGCTGAACCGATCCATAGCAATAAAATAGTGGTCTCACACACATCGGTGCTTTACGAAGCTTCGATTGTTGCAGATTTCGGACATTTTGAAATCTACAACTCGAGATTCTCAAATTTGATGACTGGCTTACTGTGATTTCGGTGTAACTTTTCGGCTCTGTATTTTAAATCCTATACAGTGGTCTCCTCGGTTCGACCTCGGACTAACGAGGTCTCCTTAAAAAAAACACTCTGTCCTGAAAAATTTACTGTTGGATGATTAGTTAGAACGGAGCCATTTCAGACGAAAGCGGACCAAAAAATTGAGGCAGCCGTTGGTTTGGTAACCGCAGCAGCGATAATTACTTTTCAGAGATCCGGCAGGATGATTTGGTTCACTTGAGATGAGCAATGTTCGGCTTTATTGCTCAAATCCGGTGCGCGTTTCTGTCACCGAAACTGGCAGCTGACCTTGCCAGTACCAGGAGTGCATCATGAAATGTAAACTGAATGTATGGCTAAACTTTAATTTGATCCATGGTTTCGGCTAAAGCCGACAGCACTGAAAACTGATGTGAGCTACAGTTGACCGAAGAATCCTCGGTACTGTTGTTCTTAATTCACTTGTAGCGACAAAAGATCATCGTTTCTGTTTCAAAAGATTATAGTGTAGGTCGTTGGTACTGTGGGTAAAGTCGATAGAGGAGACTACCAAGTTATTGCAAAGCTTCTCAGAGTAAATACAAAAGGACTACACCACCGGACTTTCCAGTTCTTTTTTCCCGAAGGCCAATAGATTGGTTAGTACCACTTTGACGCAGGTATAGTGCTGAGTCCCTCAAATTTACAAAACATAAGTTTAGCCTTCTCCATCAGCGATTTCAAAGCACGTTTAGCTGCAGCCTGTTCAAATAACGTTTTAAGCGGCATCATCCTCAGTGAATTTAAAGTTTGCTTCTCAAAATCGAATGCTCAGCTACGATGGACATTCAAAAAGGATCAAACTCTTCCCTGCAGTACTAGGAAAGTCTCCCTTCATCAGCTATCACGGAGTGAGCTGACCAAAAAAAATTTCCCCAGCGCTTGCCCGTCATTGAGGATGAGTTGAACGTTCCAAGAAAATACTGCATCACGGTTTGAATAAGGCGATACAGTCAAGCAACTGAACTGGAGCCGCACCTATAGTCACATTGTACTCTATCTCGCCGCCTCTCCTCTAACCGAGTTTCACTCAAGGCTGTGTAGTCCGCTGTATAAGACCTTGTTTCGAACACGTCCTGTTTGCTTCAGTAACCGCACTTTCAAACCAGATTTATTATATCACTGTGATGTACACAACTCAACAATCTTACCACCTCAGAATATAAACTGGTAGTTCAGTTCTATTTCACCCAGTTTTGAGCTGCGGCTGGGCACTCCATCAGCGAACACGAAGTGACACCTGCTGCTGCTTTTCAGTTGCGTCCAACAATAGCGAGCATGTCGACGGACCAACAGATTAATCCTGGCCCATCAAGGAATTTGTGTTCAACACATTGTCGGAGATGAGATTCCTTGTGTGAGGAGAGATAGCAAGTGACGACGTGAATGAACACAGAGAGAAATCCCTGCAGCAAGTGTTTCGGTGAACGGGAAGTTTACAAAAACAAACGGACGTTTAAGCTCCTCGGTGGCATACCAACTTTACTGCCCATAAGGAGAATAACTATATTGTATATCAAAGGATAATTCTAAACATTGGCATGGGAGGTTTCTTTAAAAAAAGGACTGCATGAATGAAAGAGTATGCGGCCTCTCCCTGAAAACAAGGAAGTTAGTCGACAACTCCTAATAGGTACTCTCCGCGAGACCATTCTGACGGGAGGTCTCGAAGGTTTGTCCATAGGCCAAGATGGTATAATTGGGATTCGCGCGCTATCCTTCACGGGTCTTAAATGTACTCATATCGGGTGTTTGACTCATTAATCAGTAAAAAGATTCGACTGAAATCACAAAAGCATTATCTTGGAATATCGGGAGTTGGATCCACGGGTATCACGGATGTTCAGTGTAGCCTAGAGGTAATTCTCAATTGGATCAATGAATTAGCCTCTCGGCGTTTTGCGATCTGTTGCACATGACTTCTTGCGTGCAAATGCCAATTGACCGCGCATTGGTGATCGGTTATATTTGTGAAAAATCGAACGTTCTAAGTTAAACGAGAGCACGGGAAACTAAGAATACTGGATGGCTTTATAAGCGTTTCGCTACCCAGATTAACCTACAACGCGAGTGGATTTTTCCCGGACAGGTGTTTAGCATAGAGTCGGAGAAAAGTGATTTGAGCGAATTCAGACGTGCATGAGTTTTCTGAACCGAATTCACTCACTTCAATAGTGTTTTCAATTTCACAGAAAGAGACCATCAAACTAGTATACTGCAAATTAGCGTTTGCTACCACCTGGTGAGTCTATCATTCAGGTGTGATTTTACCGGACACGGCTAGGTTGCTCATGCGCTTTGCATGTATCTATTTGGCAGCTGGAGCCGAGCTAACGAAGAAATAAGTGAGTAACACGCTTATAAACGTAATACACTACTCATGAGGTTGCTGAAAATTCTTCGACAACTCACGACCGGTTTCGCCCTTCCACTTTGGGCTCATCAGGTAGGCGCAGTCACCGAGTTTCCGTCAACCTTATGTTCTACTTGAACCCAAATTTGACAGATTTCGAGAAATACACTAATTTGCAAATTAATTTGGTTTTGTGAGATACTCACCTGGAACCCAGCTGAATCTTCCGTTTTTGATGTTTCCAGGTCGCTTCATGTTCCATTTGCTAGGATCTTAGAGATATCGTAGCAACTGGAACATGAAGCGACCTGGAAACATCAAAAACGGAAGATTCAGCTGGGTTCCAGGTGAGTATCTCACAAAACCAAATTAATTTGCAAAACACGCTCTTTAAACACTGTAAGTACCCAGAATACATTAAATTCAATCATATCGCCATTGCAGAAGCACGTTGAAAATAAGGCCATCCTCTCAACTCGTCCTTGGTGTTTTGATAGCCACAATGAAACAGTTGTTTTAGTTTTATGCGCGATTTAAAGGGTTCAAATTCACATCAGTATCCTTTCGAACAACCCTTATCGTTGTCCAGGTGCAGTCATTTTGGTGAGTCCTCACCAAAGACAGGAAGCACTGGGTTTGTGTTTTGCTCCTAGTAGAGCTCCTCAGCAGTGCACTTCAACGGCCTTGCCGTCGTTTTTTGAACTCCAGCTATCTGACGTGTCACGCGAACATGCTATTGCCACTCCACCAGCGCACGGTGTTTAGTAAATGATCTCAGTTAAACAAAGAACGGCCATTATGTTTCTGTTGAGAATAGAGATAGTTATCATCCACTAAACGCAGGTAGCTAACGGAACGCGGTAGCAGCCATGAGTCCCTCCAAATATCAGTCAGTTCCCCCAACTAGACGTGTGAAACCATACATTTACTGATGAAAACTAGTCTGCAATCAACTATCCGTTCACCCTGTTTGACACTCTTCAGGTAGACTTGGCTCCCGCATGTCGAATACTGTCAGCTGAACTGAACACTTGAACTAAAGGTTAGACTGGAACTGTCGTGGAACTGTAGCGACGGGGTACGCGAGGTAAGCGCAATTACCGCGTGAAACATGAGTCCTTTAGCAACTACGCACCGGCCAAAATTGATGAAACCGTCTCAAGACCATCAGTCCGACAAGCTTGACAACAGAAATATTGATTTTTTCTTGGAACAAGTGGCCTAGAAGCTTGACGTGTCTAAAATCAACAATAATGCTCGAGAGTCCACACACACCTCTTACGATGGCATCTCATCAAACCGCTTTTCTGGATGTATTACTACATTTAATCCCTTTGTTCTTCCTTATGCAAAAAGAAAAAAACTGAACTTTCGCATGCCGATGAGGGTGCACTTCAAAGAGAGATAATCTGACCCAGTTTTTATTACGTTTGCTCACTTGGTCACCCATTCTGACATTTATTCGCCATTTTTATCAGTTCCTATAATGTTATATGTTCCACTGTATGCAGAAGAACGAAAATGACGCTGCACGTATGCAGAGTTAGTCATCTCCCGTGGTGCCTCCCATGTTTGGCGACAGTGTGATCCAGAGGGGACGACTCACTTTCTAATTTTAATGCATATTTAGAAACGCTCACCCAGTTCGCTCAAAACGCTGAGTATTGTTAGAGGAGCAAAATCGTCGCACAACTTATCCAGAGGGCACTACCAGCCAGCCAATTTCAAATTTTCGTGGTGAGATCGAACCAAGGTCATCCGACTACATTTTCGTCGTACTATAAACTGAGATGCCCGGGACGGGGGCCTCTTGAATGTTTTATTTGGCAAGTGTGCAAAAATCGTGATTAATATTCGTAACTTTACGGCAGGCGGACGAACGGGAGTAGATACTTGTATAGACGTAGTACACTACTCATAGGGTTGCCGTAAACACTTCAACATCATAAACGAGAAATTCAGCTGAGTTACAAACCAAATAGGTTTGCAAATGAGTGTATTTCGCTAAAGGAGTTGATACTGTTTCAACCCTGCTACCGTTCTGGCTATACGTACCGTACACACAAATGGCCGCACAAAACCCCGGAGAAGCGTTCGAAACGTAAGGGTTGTATTCAAGCCACAGATCATTCAATAACAGATTCAGCATGTTTCTCTCCTAAAACGATGTATTGTACTTCGTCTCTGCGTGAAAAATGATTAAGAGGCTGTGGGGAATAATAATATAGTAATAGTCGCCCAGTTGTAACATCCTTTCGGTGCCTAGCTGCCATGCCACTCGAAGGAAGCACGAGGGCTGGGATACTGACAGGTTGCTTAAGCCTAGACAGGTGAAGTCGAGAAGCAGAGGTCGGGTTCGAACCACGGACCTTCGGGTCAGTAAATTCGTGCTCTAACCACTTGAGCCATCTCACCCATATTCCTGTGGATGAGCTTATCGTTTGGATGAGGTGTGGGAAATGTGGGCAATGAATACAAAACTCGAAGGTCGAATGTTCTTATCAAGAAATCAAGTGGGAGAAAGGTCGCTTAACGGTTGTAGAAACCAATGAATCGAAATTTACAAGTTAAATTGCCTTCTGGTGTGTACATGGAGTTTTGCATTCAGAAATTGAAATTTTACTGATAGAAATAAAGGTTATCGAACATTCCTGAAATAATTTCCAGAAAAATCTGGAGGCCACACTCTAATTAGATGATTATGTGAGATAACAAAATACCCCAGCATTTTATCGGATCTGAACTCGGTGTGTGGGAAATCTGTGTACTAGAGTGCCTCGAATGTATACATGGTAACTGTCTGATATTCAGAAAGAACGAACGAACTTGAGGTTAGTACGACCAACCTCCCTGGGGTCGGAACTGGCGACAGAAAAGCCTCTTGACGAACCATACCAAGACCCGAAGAGCACTTCTATGCAAATGTGAACACAAATGACAAAACTTCACAATGCAGCTTTACAGGACCCGTTGACAAGCGTCTTCCTTGTTGTGGAATAGGTGGTCTATTGAGAACTCCCACACATAGCGATGCAAAATTCCCATCCACACCAATAAACTGTACAGTGCGCCTTCTAGTTACAGAATACGGCTCACTAACGAGAACACTCGTTCTATCTTTCGGACTTACGCAATACTCCTTTCCTTGGAGAGTTTAAAGTACAGAAAAACCAATTTCAAAGAGGAATGTGACACCAAACAGTGCTGACCCACCGTACACGTAACAACTTTCCTGTGGAATGCCGCAGATTTTGTGGTGAGTCAACGACGTGATGCCAGAGTAGCGACACCAAATCATTCAAGCTGGTGACCGGAATCGAAGGTGACTGGTTTTGTTGTCCACGATGTGACGAACGTATGGAGAGGGGTAGGTGGTTTCGGCAGTACGCCAAGATGTGAAAAATGAAAGTCAGAAAGGGAAGCAGGAATTTATCCGGCACTTTTTGAGAGCGAAGAAATCCGACAGTTCGGCGAAGACTGTAGACAGCGATGAATCCTACGGGGACCAAGCTTTTGCGGTCGTCCAGAATGGTGGTGCGTTCGCTCTTTCAGTAGTCTTTCTTGAACGGTAACGAACTGGGTTTCATATTACGGTTGTCCTTTCCAACCTTTTTAGTGATCTTGATTTGATGTTGACCAGTTTACATGTATCGAACAATAGATTTTTTTTACTTGCACACTATATTTGGTGACGAGGGAACACGAAATGGCAAGCATCAACCTGTACGTGATCATACGCCATGATTTTTCCAGCCCGTAGCCGGGGCAGTTTTTAGTGTCACTGCATTCCGTCGTTGAATTCCAGTAAGATTACCCCACCGAAATGAATAAATACTAAACTTATCTGCATTCTAATGAAAGATTGAAAGAAATGTTGAACAAAACAAGGCTTTTCGGGGATCATTCAGGCCGTACATCTGTTTCACACACAGGGTGAAAGCCTCCGGACCATGGTGCAGCACTAAACTTCCGTAGTCATAGTGCGAACTTGATCGGGAGGTCCTTGGTTCGAATCCAATCCTGGCATCTCGACTACTCTAGTCTAGGTTGGAGCAACCTGGCAGTATCTCAGTCCTAGTGGTTCATTCGTGTGGTATGGCATCTACTCACCTAAAGGGTGTTAAAGCTGAACGACTGTTATTTTTTTTATATTCTTTACTCTTTATAGAGCATCACTCACTTGCAGTCACATATTCTGCCTTGACGAGATGTACTCTGAATCTAGAGTGTCATCTGTTATTCACGTGACAAAAGTGCGTACGGCAAATGCAAGTCTGTCATATTTGGCATCCTCCTCATATGAACCTTTTTATTTTTGGTTCCGTGTGAAGCATATGACAAAAATTCAAGATATACTCATAACCATAGCAGCTGACTGAACCGATTATATGAACCATCATGGATTTTCGCCCAAGAAGCTGCAGTTACGCGGACTTCGCCAAAATTCCTGTAAAAAGAACTGAAAGACATACTAGACAGGTGACGGAATGAGGTCTGTAGGAAGGACAATCGTCCACTTCAACGAAGAGTGTGCGCAGGACTGGGATGGGAAAATGCCAGCTAGCACAAGTTTGACCGAGTCACAATGTAGCAACTGAGAATACTAGTTTATTTTGGGAATGATTCTCTCATCCATGTTGGTTGGTATTCAGTGGAATCTCTCCGCACTCTAGCGCATCTGATGACCGAGCTTGTCTCAAAAAAAATTGCGTGCATTTACTTCCGATCTGACGTAGGACAGTATTCTGATTTGCGGTAATCTGATCAAACCACTAATGCCATTTTGTTTGCTTAGTGTTGTAGAAAATGAAACCTTACAGACATGCGACAAAGCGCACACGTCCTTCGAGAGAGAACACTCCAAAAAAGATCTCATAGGTTGGCCCATCTTGAGTATGATATGCTGTGTTTTGTACCAACAGGATTGCGCCATTGTCCCTTCAATTCCGATACGCATTCTCAGTCGTTTGATCAAGTAGTCGAGATACATCATTAATGATAGCTACGAGAGTGACATCAGAGCCAGGTAGGTGGAGCAGTTCAGTGAAATGATCAGTAGTCGACGACCTGAGAGACGACAGAATTGAGTATCAACAGGACAGAACAGTAATAACAGGAAGGCAAAAGCTATGCTTTCTGTATGCGTCTTATTGGCATCTAACAATCACAACTGATTTAAATAGAAAAAGGCATAGTGGGTCGTTTCAGTGGGTTGGGTAACATTCAGTGGCAAACACTCAACTTTGAATGATTAGACGAGATTCTACCTAGACCTAAAAGAATTGAACAGAATGGCTAGAACCGATTAGTATGTACAGTTCGGCTTCTTCATATACACGAATAGACTTACAGACGGGCTGTTCGGAGGCCAGCCGTCCCTAATAATCGAACATCGCACCATTTGGACGGATGTGTCACGTGCAGGCTACGGATCAAACGAAGGCATGTCCTGATTGGTCAGAATGCCAGCCAATCTGGATCGAGCATCTTTAGCTCGACGCTTTCTGCCCCCTCACGGAGGTTCTAGCACGACCTTGTAGAGCACTCTGTGATTACCCTATAAAAAGAGTTGTACTAATTATCCTTTGTCTCTATAAAGGGCTGTCTGAAGCTACTATGCCTTTTGATATACCATAGTGGGCGGAGCAGGAAGCCAAGGACCGATACAGAGTTGCACAACCGTCCAGCAAGTCACAATACGGGGTGTGCTAATTTGAGTCAAAATCAGACTGGTTACCAACACTATTGTGCTGCATCAGACGGCCAAGTCAATCTGCATATTTAGTACTGTTTACCAGTGTAATTGTCATCAAGACATGGCAGCATTAACTCAAACAGATGAACCTGTCGGCTGGTTATGATTGAATAATCTACTGGCATAACTGTGCTGTGCTGCATAGAGCGTGGTACTACAGACCTACGTACTACTGCTTGGAAATAACAGTAGTGCGTTGACCCTCTTGGTTGGGCAGCAGACAACACCGTTTCCCATGTTACACGAATAGCCTAACACCTAACGGTGAGAGATGCAGGTCGATTAGCCACATATAAGTTCCCATCAATTGACTGGATGTCGCGTTCTGGAGTGGTGGATGAGAAATCCTGCCAGCTAAATGAGGTCGGTCCGAACGATTAAGGGTATAAGTTGACCTGGGAACAACACCACTCAGACTGCTGCCGGCTGTGAATGTTGATAGGCGGGGGGAGCGGGTATTTCTACAGCTTTCTATCATGCCCCTAAGCCTCAGTCTGCTCAATTCCTAGCTGTCCACCTCGCTCTCGCTTCATGAGTAACCTTGGCTACTGCTCATAATCCCAAACATTTTGGAGCGTTTCCAGTCGGCACGCGGAAGGAGCACATACCAGGGACGTGGCCACCTCACCCGCCTGCCAGTTTCACCAAACCTCACAAACCGATTGAAGACAGAAATGTAGGAGACTGTCATCAATCGCCTGATGACAAATCCAGGATGCAGCTCATATCCTACAGCGGGACGCCGTACACAAACGTTCTAAAGTTAAATTACGTTTGCAACCCTGGTGCCAAGGGTTGACAACGGCCGCCAAAGAGATTAAGACATTCAAAATTAGCATGCCTTCGATATCCTGAAGGGTAGACTTGTTAGATTTTACGACAGTTTTGGCTTGCATTGAAGTGTGATACGCACATCACCAACTTCGACCCACTTTATTCAGCCCCGACTATTTCCTCAGCAAATGAGACGAATGAGGCAGTTATATCACTTCATTTCTCAAGTTCCTTTCGCTGGCATGCGTTCAAACTCCTAGTCGGTTTTGTGCGCCATAGTGCATTGCTACTCCAGCGGGGCCCATTGGCCGCACAATGCTCTTAGTTGCAAACCCTTTGCGAGTGGAATAAAACTTTTTGCGCCAAAATGTTGCATTTTGTTGCGAATGTGCTCAAACCAAAAACCATCCTAAGCTACGTTCATATTTTCGCAGCTCACCAAATTTCATTGACCACTGAAGCAATCATACCGATGGCGGAAAAAGTTTGGTGGAATATTTTCCTGGCATCGCTGAGACCCTGGGATGCTCAGATGGGGCTCAAAAGTTTGGACCGGTACTCTGAACTCAACTGTCTGTCTCTTTTGGTCCAGCTGGGACACGTCGTAGCTTTCGAAATTCCAATTCCATTGTGCGAATACTGAGCGCCCACTCCAGCGGAGAGTTCGCACTAGATCATCATCATCATCAAAGACAGCAACATCAGTGTTGACACTGATGCTTCACTGCCGTACAACCATAAAGTTCGTCTAATTTCATACATGTATATATAATTATATATTAAAAGCCCTAGAGTGAAAAGAAGAGAAAAAGAGTGGATGAGGGAGGGGACCTAGTGCTGGCCTATGTCAAGCATTCTGAGGTGCCTACACCTCCAACCGCTCAATCAGACAATCTGGAAAGAAACTGACAGCATGAACGCCACTGACATCGATTAGCCGCCATTTCTTGCAACGTCTCCAGCCAAGCACAGGCGGGGTCACGGGGACCCCATCCTGGAAGGCGTACAACACCAACAACACCCAAACTCTTCGTGATCTCTTTCACGCCTTTCTGCCAAGTCATGCGCTGTCCACCTCGCGGTTTGCGCCATGCTGAAGGAGGCACGGAGAACAACACTCGTCTCGGTAGACGGTGTTTCGGCATGCGTAGTACATGACCGAGCCATCGTAGTCGGTGGTGCTGGATGATTTTCCCAATTGAAGTACCTGCAGCACAGCCAAATACCCGTTTTGCTACTCACCTCGTTACTAACACGTTGACGCCATCCAAAACCAGCCACGCTTCTGAGGCATCGGTGGTCGAAAACCTGGAGACGCCTCACATCATCTGTCCGTAGAGGCCATGTCTCGCACCCATACAACAATACAGCCCTTACTGTAGCCTGGTACACACGACCCTTAAGATCTAGTGAGATGCCTTTTTGACGCCACAAGTGACGCAAATTAGCAAACTTGATTCGAGCCTTTGAGATCCTTGCGCTGACTTCATCAGATTCACTTCCCTCAGAGCTAATACAACTACCGAGGTATGTAAAGTTTTCCACAATCTCCAGTGATTCGCCTTGAATTTTAAGGGATATGTCCGGAGACTGCACGTTCTGAAGCATGACTTTGCATTTTGAAGGTGCAAGGCGCATGCCGTTGGCCATGAGTCAGGTCACCGTCGCACATCGACATGTGAACAAATTTATCATAAATATCTCCCGCATTGCATTCTGTTGCCGAATGCCGCGGTTGTACCACAGATCCGAGGATGGTTCAAAACGTGAAAAGAGCGGTAATCGCTACAAACTATCGACAGAATTGGAGTACTTCGGTTTCGAACTGCAAATCGGATAACAGCCAGTTTGTTGGAATGCTCCTCGGATCATCACTGAATCAAGTTCTTCCGGTACAACTAACCTCCCAATTAGTTGACTCATTTTCATGTCCCCCCAGGTTTGTAAACCCAAATGTTGATGCATCGGTTTCCACAGTCCGGTGGATGGTCAAAACGGTCTGACAGATAACCAAATTCTTTAGTAAAACTGATCACACATTCAATGCGACCGCTGCCTCTAGTCACTATCTGGACCGTTTTAACATTTCTCACGGCGAAATCACGTGAGTGCACAAAATGAGGAACAATGGCCAACGATTCTCAAAAGCGAAGTTGAAACTAACAACACAGTGGGGGTCGATTGACAATATGTACAACCATTTGCCATCAATCTGAGTTTACATTCAAGACATCACCATAATTGCTAGGTGGACAGTATAACCTGACCCTCTTACTAAGTCTGCACGTGGAGGCAAGCTGACCGGAAACAAAATAAGTAGATTTTTTTTCAATTGAGCTTGGGATAATCCTAATCGATGCGAAGCACATAATCAGTCCCGTCTCCTTATTCCTATTCTAGTGAATTTGCTATTCACGATGAGCGACTCGGCAGCTGACTAACCTATTTACCTAGAACTTTTGTTCCCAGTAGAGATGAAAGAAAAAAAACATCGCGATCGTACCGGTAGAATGAACCATAGATACGAATTCGGGAACATGGTGCGTTGGTTCTACGTTGCGTTTGAATGAATGAAAGAAAAAAGGAGAAGAAAATAAAACCGGCAACACCCATTAGAGGAAGAGCAAGAGGCGGGTGATGCGAGAAGTTTCATGATAAACAAGAAGACGGAAAGGCTTGATTGAGTGTATGAATGCCAGTGAACCGTAGGCGCACAAGATGGAATGCGAAAACAAGCAACTCAGGTTGGTTGTTCGTACAAACGTACAAACGGCATCACCTAGAATTGAGTGGTATTCATGGGGAAAAAGAAACAACGAGTGAAGAATCGTTAGGAGAGATTTGTTTGGATAATGTGGCTTGATGTCAGAATGGGGATGTGGCTGTACAGGAGGGGGGGGGGAACACATTAGGTGGGAAATCTGACGAAAAAATAATGGTCTTCACATCAATGTCCTGATTGCTGGTATTCCATTGCCGTACAAGCCATAAATTGACGATAATGACGTGTGTGTACACGCACTTTCAATTAGCCAAAAGCGTCGTGATCAACGGGACTGAAGTAACTTAATTGAATGACCTCCATTCTCAATTAGCACAGCAGTGCCGTTAGCTCCATTCGATCGATCGTCGATATTCGCCTTGGTGAGAGTAAACGACCGACTCATTCGTTTGCCTTCGTTTTGTGTAAGGGTTTGATATGCACGCGAGAGTCTTGGTGTAGTCAAAACTCGGTAGGATTCGGTGAAATCATCCGAATTGTCGGTCTAATGGAAACGACAGGGTGTTGATACGGGATGAAGACGAGAGATATAAAAACAAACGGCATGAAAAAATCAGTAGTGTATGAAGATTCGGAATGCAGTGCGGGAAACGGGCGAGCTGGCCGACAAATCCCAAGCTTATTGTGAACAGCCTACCTGGCAAGAAGGATTACTCATCTACAAACATCACACTGTCCCGTAAAATGACAGATCAATTACAAAACTGTCCTCAGAGAACGAACACCTTCCAGCAGAAGATGAGCTTCAGGAGACCCGTACAGGATATCACCAAGGACGACCAGTGAGCTACAGAAGGCTTTCACTCATGAGCCAAGACAGTTGCCATCCACGTGAGCGAGGTCAATAACAAGTCAACTGCCGTGGTATTGTCTACCCCCTAAAAAGGACAGTTTGAATTTCACTTCATTTGTGAACTCAAATTGAAATCGCGTGCGTTCTACGTTCAGCAAAATGCTCTAATTACCGAACTGAACAGTCCTTACGACGATCGCCAAGTTCGTAGTCGCCTCTTGTTAGACTTCAGCCTAGACCGTCAGAAGAGTAGAATGACTGTGAACTTAGAAGGGAACTGCAGACCGACTCGGTTGTTCTGACAGCGTAAACAACTTGCCACTGAGTTGTCACAACAATTTGGAAAACAAGCTGGAGAGAGATTATTCAATGTCAAATAGTCTTGTTGCCCCTTTTACGTTAACCTGAGCAGTGAACCGAACGGACCACAAGTTCTAACTACAGGCCTGAAGGAGCTGTAAAAGCCCTGCTTATAATTGGTCCACCATTCGGAAACAGTGACTCCCGCAGCGCCCAGTATTGGCGAAACGTGCACCGAAGCAAGGCCAAAAAACCATTTGCTTGTCTTTGGCAGCGGTGTAACACCAGTGTAACATCAACCCAAGCACACTAATTCAAGAGTGTTCGAACGAGCGGACTTCAAGCAGATGTGGTGTTATGCGGACCAAAATCAACTTCCCATGTGAGTCTGAATCAAGTACTCACCGTTCCAAGGATGTTAGCTAGAGAAGAAACGAAACAGGCGCTTCTGAACTAGAAGGTTAACCAAAGATTACAAGAACGGCGTAGAATGGGTGCAGGGATGCAGTTACAAAGGGATTTGAATCTATGGATGATCAACTTGAAACACAAACGAAGTGTTTGGAGTGATGACACATTGTAAGTATTCGCAAAAAACACCTGTGACTGAGCAAGTCCCAATTACGGGAGAGGTTTGTCTGTTCCGGGGGCAGAGTTGTAGCCTCCCGCCCCCAAAGAAAATGAAAACTTACAAAAATCGTGAAAAAGTCGTTCAGCTGTAGCCCGCTTTCAGTGCCTCATTGCCATGACACCAGAAGCAAGCACGAGGGCTGGGATACTGTCAGGATGCCCAAGCCTAGGCAGGGGAAGTCGAGGTGCAGAGGTCGGGTTCGAACCACGGACCTTCCGGGCAGTAAATTCGCGCTCTAACCACTGAACCATACTACAACTCAGATCCTAGTAGCGAACACGTTAAACACTGTACCTCAGACCAAAGTTGACTCAATAGATCGTCGACTTTTGAGCCTCGACAGCACAGCTCCTTGATAGTCGGCTCCCGGTCATGCCTCCTCTCGGATTTGACCACTTACATTTGTGAGAGGATGATCATCGTCCGCCTAATTTCGAACCTGTGACTGAGGTTTCACCCTATAGTTGAAAGCAGTTTATGTGGAAAAACCAATAAGAACTGTACAGCTCAACCATTCCTGTTGGAAATAACAGGCAGTGCGATATCTTCCGAGATCGCTTCCTTCATACACGTGGGGAAGAAGTGAGAAAGGTGTTGTGTGAAGTTACTTCCACAAACTCTACTCCGGTAGCCTTTTCGCGAAAAGGTTGAGTATTCTTTTCAACAACAGATCACAACAAAATACACCGATTTTGTTTCAACGGTAGACCGGAATGAAACCTAACCGAATCTTTCGTGTGTGATATTCTTCCCCCAACTGAAAGTAATGTACAAAAGTTGTCTGATGCTTCAACTGGGACGATGTTCAAAACATTGCAGTATATTTTTGAAGAGTGTGGGGAGACCTGGTAATTTTCAACTGAAATTTCATCCTGTACGTGAAGCCAATCTATACTGGAAAGCACTGTACAGCTGTTTCACCGGCAGCACGCATCTCACGAAACTCACGTGTCTTGGGCAGCAAGGCACTTTTGTCCACAAACGGAGACAACATCAAAATGTGGATAATCGTTTCCATGAAAAAAAACTGTGAATTCGTTAGGGAATCACCCGAAAAGTCGCGGAACTGATAGACGGCTTTGCAATAGGTAATCAGAAGCCCAGAAGCGAGGATACCCTCGTACATCGGGATAGAAATACGCAAAAAGTTGGTTCTAATGCGTCCATCCAGACTCGAAGTCCAGAGCAACCTGAACGACTAAGGACAGCTACGGAAATATGGGTTTACTAAGGTGATGCAGAGGTGCGTTGTACATCAAACCATACACGAAGTTGACGAATACTAGGCACACTGACTGTCGCGAAAATCGTGTAGTTGGAAAAGGGGAAGCTAGGGGAACACGCATCTTCAATCATTCATCTTTTGGCCGGTATAGTTCACAAATATGACCAGGCGTAATAAAAGTGAGCCCACGGTATGGCAAAAACATTTGGAAGCATTTTCAAGTCCCCCTGTTGAGCTGAGTGGTCTGAGCAGATAGACATCTCGAAAACTGCCCTTCGCAAGCTTTTATTTACCCGGTTGGCTTCCATGATCAGCCACTGGACAGAAGATGCGTCTAGCTTGGCATTTTCGTAGGTCAACTTCCCTGGTTCATGGGCCATGTGAGTGTTACAGAGTTGCAACGTCCTTGGGTGATAAAAGTACACTGTCAAATATGACCTTGAAGCTGGGCGGGTGGATGGTATACATAGAAGTGCCCAATCACTCTTTGAAAGTCAAGTGGCTCGAGATAGCTCACTTCCTGACCGGAAGTTCCGTGGTTCGAACCCAACCCCGGTATCTCGACTGTGCCCATTTAGGCCTAGGCAACCTGGTAGTACCTTAGCCCGCCTACTTCCTTCGGATGGCATGGCAGCTAGACACCGAAAGGGTGTTACAGCTCAACGAGCGGCAATAAGCTGAGCATGTGTTTAACGGATGATGAAAGTGAACGATAACCTGGATAGAAAGCATCCATTAGCATTCATTTTCATCCGGATTAACTAGCAAGACATGATAAAAAGAAGGTTTTAGTAAGGAAGTCGAGCAAGCTACGTGGCCAGAAGTTGGAACGAGCAAGAATGTGCACCCTGTCTTTATATGCAGAGTGGTTCATGTGTACTGTTGAAGAATAGTGTAGATGAGAAAAATCGGTGCAGGAGTAAAAACCATTGAGGTCGAAGCAATATACCGGACCTACTCGAAGGCCTCCATGTCCGTTCGACAAGCTTCGGCGTCTTTCGGACCGTGAGAACCACGGATCATCATCTATCTCAGCTCTGGGGGCCAGCGTGACGACGTATGTACCGGATGAACTCATAGACACCGGAGTTCGACCAACTGACGGAGAACGTAGGTTCAGCACCCGTTCAACGGTGGAAACGGGGTGCGCTGTCAAGAGGGCAGTCAATTCGGTCAGTATGGTGGCAAAACTAGGCCTCTCTTCCGGATCAATATTCCACGTTTGACGCATCAGACGATAGATCTCCGATGGACAGCCTTCTGGAGCTTTCATGCGATAGCCAGCCTTCAGTTGGGGGAGAACTTGCGATGCAAGCTAGGTGGGAAAATGGTACAACAAAGAAAAACAAGTTTAGAGTGGCCTGTGGTAACTGAACACCGCTGAATAGGCTAACTCTGTGTAACTGATGCTAGACATAACGCAGCAGCAAAAAACGACGGAGGCAACAACGCTATATCCAATCAGACTTGACTGGAACACGGAAACGAGACGCTCCGAATAGTACCCAGTGTGTTGCTCAAACAGGTGTACATGTGTACAATGAGTCAACACAATTCCACAGGAACAACTGTCATTCATTCAGTAGAGTGTGCATTCAATCGTTATGTGACAACTTGGAACCAGAATAGGATACCGAAAACTACAACCTAAGATGTGTGAGAAATTGAATTGTGGTGGTTACATACACATCAACTGCCAGGCACTACCAGGCACGCAGGTTCCGTGACATTCCGTGAACAGAAGAGGCTAACACTTTCAACACCACAAGGACGGAAGAAAGAAAGCTCATCCGAACGACTTGATCGCTTCGAATCGATAACGATTTTGATAATCGATCATTCATCATGTGTGCCCCCACACACTGTTCTGAAGACGTACTCAACACGAGCACGGGAAGCCGTTGTTTAGGAGCGATCACATTGCGTTTTCAATTAGAATACGACCGGAGAGTGAGGTGGCCAGAACAAAAACCAAACCACCACAAATATCTTACAGCGATCCGCCGAATAGTTTGTCTACAAGGAGCGGAAAGTTCAAATTTGGTTTCTCCTTGAGGGGAAGTAGATGACCAAACCAGTCGGATTGTGCTGGTCTGGACTGTGTTTGTGGATTACGAAACCAGAGCCAACGAATGAATTCCACCTGGCTTCAGTAGATATCTCTATGAAAACCAATTAGAACAATGCACCGAGTATCACATCGTACCATCTGCTTCAAAACGGCCCAATGGGAAGGCTCAATAGAGTAAATG
Source organism: Clonorchis sinensis (assembly GCA_003604175.2). Lineage (NCBI taxonomy): Eukaryota > Metazoa > Platyhelminthes > Trematoda > Opisthorchiida > Opisthorchiidae > Clonorchis > Clonorchis sinensis. The sequence goes on from CM030375.1 coordinate 12,371,043, forward strand.
AGTAACCAATCAGAAAGAACGAATCTCCGTATCACGACCGATTAAATCAAAACGAAGGACGCAAGCTGCTGCCTTTCCAACGGACCAATCAAAGGCAAGAGAGTCATACCATCTCATCGGACACAGTAAGTAACGGGAGAATCGGACCCCTAGCGGTTGGTCCTGTTCAAGACGGAAGCAAGAAAAGATAAACACGCGCACAGAATAACAGCAACACTATCGAATGGAGACGACAACCTACTCTTACGATGTGCGGTTAGGGCACACACTGTCATGGACAAATCCCTGGGCAGTCAGGAGATTCGAACTAATACAAAAGGCAAGAAAAACCTACATGTATCCGAAAATGTGACAAGTAGTCTTGAGGTTTCTGCGTGGACACACCAAATCATCAGACACTAAGGATACCTTAGTCAAAATTCCATTTCGAACAAGAGATGTATGCTGTGGCTAAGCCCAGCGACGGCTATTTTGAACAAAACCACAACGTGTGCTACGCTGCACACACAGAAAAAATGTGCACAAAAAAGTACACAGGTGGCCTACCGATACGAGGGTTATTCGTCGACCAAACGAAGATATGGATTTTCTCGCACCTACAGACTACGCCACGTGTGCCTGAGGACCTTGACAACACTAAGTCCACGTCAATAACACTATGGCACCTATCCAGTTTGCGAGTGAGTTCGGTCGGCCGTCAGAGTTTGATACAAATAGTGTTTACAGTGTCAGCTGCAAGGCCGATCTGCAGTTGCTCATATCCATCTGACTAGCAAATCAGTCGCTACGGCAACCGCAATACAAAAACAGCTGGTGTCACTGTACCACACATCTGCTAGTGTGTCTAATCCTGTGTTTTGTCATTTGACACAGGAGTTGGTTTGGCTTGCAACATGAACCGTGTTTCGGGCTGCAAAAGTGAATCCCAAGACGGCAGGTCATCGAACTGACTTGTCCTGAAATTGCTTGAAATAAACATTCACCTCGGATGTGCATTTCGTATGTGAAGACCATCCAGCCTGTTTTACACGGTGTGCAGAGCTCGAGATGGCTCAGTGGTTAGAGTGTGACCGCGAGGTCCGTGGTTCGAACCCAGCCTCTGCATCTCGACTGCTTCTACCTAAATTTTGGCAACCTGGCGGACCTGGTGCTTCCCTCGGGTGGCAGGGCAGCTGGGCACCGAAAGGAGTTACGGCTGAACGATTACTATTGTCGTTTTTATAGCAGCATAAATTCACAATGCTGTAGCAGAACTTGTTAGGAGACCAGGGAACTGCCGGCTTTTGTGGAACGTTTACTGATTATAAGGACAAAGGAACTCAGACTGCACGAAAGTCATTGCTCAACTGAGAGCCGAATAATGCAACATGTACGTGGAGGTCGGTAGTGGGAAACAGCACAAGGATGATCGATATGCATTAGTGTTCCTAACGGTCTGGCTTAAAATGAACATGAGGGCAATTTGCTGCAATTCCCCCCTCCCTAGAAGCATAACGCCGTCTGCACAACCAGGATTTTATACAAGCTTGGTGGAAGACATTGTGGGTTGACCCGACGGGGCTTGAAGACCATGTACACATTCAAAGCACTGTTCTAGCCCTACTCGGTTGAGTCAAGAAAAAACTACTACCGCTGTAAAAAAAATGAGATCAATTTCCGGGGACATAAGGCGGTTATGGCGCGCATGTCTACAACAACTTCATACAATAAGTTTCCAATCCAAGAGAGAAATATCAGGGCAAGTTTGTCTCCACGTCACCGGGATACAGTTCAGTCGGCCAGGAAAACTGCTCCAAACAACGTCAACATTCTGAAATAGCTGTCTTAGACTGATCCATCCAGAGGTCACCGCGAAGCACTTCCTATAGAAAATAACGTCTGTTCCTCTCTAACTCATTTTAGCAGCCTAACACAAACATTGCCCATGAAGTTCCCCACGTTTGGTTGTTTCGCTGCCATCCTAATTCCGTCAACTTCACAGGCGAAGGTAGGCTGTAAGCATGAGGCGAGTGAAAAGAGTACATCGCAAAACTGAACTCAATTCAGACGTCTATCCGTATATGAACCTGTGGTGAGTAATGACATCAAAGACTCTCGCGAAGTGTTGAGAATGTGTCTTGTTACCTACAGAGAGAGAGAGAGAGAGATAAGTTGTCAGCAACGCGAGTACTTTGTGCCAAACCACCTGTCGCATGCTGAGGCACTGTGCAGAAAGGGGCACCAGAGGAAAGTCACTCTCCCCTTCATCCCAGAAATTAAATTGGTCATGGATGGAATACCACACCAAGAGTGGTTGTGGAACCAGCGATTCATTGGAACTCGCAAAGATAGGATAAACCTAAAGGAACAACCAGTGTGTGTGTGTACGAGAAAACCGTCACAACGATTAACAAGAGTGACCGATCCATTTCAGCCACCGAATTTGTGTCCCACACACTGGACCAGCCAAAAGTCGCTCCGAATAGGTCACTCAACGCCAGCGCTCAAACGGTCACTAGATTTGATTGTTAGACTTGCGAAATTCTCAAACGTCAGTCAACTAAAGTGCAGCGAAGCAACGCAAAGGGTGGACTGCAGAGCATGAGGTGACCATGAACTGCCACATTAGCAACAGATTGCAACAGATTGGCGGGCAAGAGAGGATTACACTGTCACCGACTCACCATTCGAGGATAAGGAATACGACCGTAAGAGTAAATTTCCCACAACAGAATGCCAAAGCTCCAAACGTCCGACTTGATTGTGAATTGCTGGGTGAGAAGGGATGGGAAATCAGTAAGGAGATAAAATAGCAGACAGATTAACGTGCAATGGGCGCCTACAACAACCAAATGGATGCAGCACCGGGAATAAAAGAATAAACAGGCAACCTGACCACGAGGCTCTGTCAAGACTGAGGTGAATGCCTTGAATAAGGTAGAACTTCAGCAAAAGTGCTCTTCCGTAATTGACCTCTCCAGAGAGGAGAAGGAAGGTCGCAACATCGTTTATCTTTGATAAGTTACGAGAAGTCGGCTAGTTTGTGGGGGATTATTCAGCACTTGACTTGTTATATCGTTTAGAAGGCGTGACTCGATTAAGCTGGACCGGTAAACTACAGTAAAAGTTAAGCATTCACTGTCGAACGACCAATCACTGTCCCTTTTACTAATGCTCTAAACAGGAAATCCCACAAACGAGTTGTCAATGCTGAAGGGTCAAGAGGCAATTTGCAACCGTGCCCGGGAATCATCAGCAGTGCAAGTCTTATGAAGGGATGAGTGGAGTCTACTCCTTTCTTAGTGGGAGTTAAGCACATCGTTGGTCAGTGACTCACATCCGAATGTTTAGTTGGAAACGGAAACGCCGAAGATTCTTATCTCAGATCGAAGCTAGGGATTTCATCTGTTTACAGAATGAAATCCATGCCCCAAATCTCAAAATCTTCTCAACGGTGTGTGTTTGATAACATTTGATGTCACCATTGGTATGCCAATTAAGATGGGGATTCGGCCAAAAAACGGTTTATTAACGGTCGAGATAACATCGTCAATGCATTATACGCACTCAGATGTACTGTGACACATCCCAGGAACATGGCTGTCTCGGGTTCTTGTCACCACGTTACCCGTGAAAAACACAAGAATCCAGAAGTCCTACCGGTTCAAATACGAATACACACCTGAAATGGTCAATAGATGATTTAACTAGTTGATTTATTGTGAAAAGGACATGAAAAATGATGGTTTTGGTCTGCCACAAAGCACTGCGAGGTTGAAAAATAAAACAATTCACATAATTTTGCCAGGTTTTCTCATATTTTGTGGCTCCGAGAACTTATTTCGCTTTCTTTGTTTTAGTTACCTATAGGGGGTTAAAAGTAGGAAAGTGACGCTTAAAAAACTGAGTGATCGATACAAGCATAAGATGACGTTCTTATTGGCTCCTCGTGTGCAAACAAAATTTATATACCGAACGAGTACAACAATACAGTGTCGAAAGATTGTTTAAGCGGAACTCAAATGCTCTCGTTGTCACCTAAAAGACAAGCAACTCAAGCCGGGGGCTCGCCTTGGGGGGTGAGACAAAGCTCTTCCATAAGTGGGGCGGTCGGATACTTTCACAGTGTAGGCTACCTGCCGCTCCAGTTCGCCTCACGAGAGCAAAACTACAGCAAGACAGTAGTACCGGGATCGACATCCAGCTGTGTGTGTGTGCATCGGGTGAGTGGTTTGAACAGCCACTCTATCCGTGGATGTTTTTACGTATGAAGTGAGTGTTTAAGGAATTTCTGCCGCACCTCACCGGCGACAGATCTGGACATAGAGTTCGACTACGGGTGGTAGTCATAAAATTCATTCTAAACCACATTCAACTCAAATCAATGCCATATAAAGTGCTCGTAAATTCCCCTTGCGAAAGTACTCCCTTTCCACATACCTAGCGGGGATTCCTCAACACGAGTGCTTCTTCGTGGGAGGGTGGCCTACATGAATCGTATTGTAGACTTTTGAACTGGTATTCAGGTGTTCTGAACAACTTTTGTGGAGGTTGGAAGGAAGTGTCCATTTTCTGGGTCACCTTGAGTACACCAGTTAATGAGTAAGTACTCTTGCCTATCCGATACAACACGACGAGGCTGGTCGTCAGCTCCATTCATGTAGGTTTGCTTCATTAAGTGAAACTTTAGGAGCAAAACCATGATACTCATTAGAGTATCTCACTCAGTAACACTCAGTTGTCGTGCGTTGCTTCATCCCACTCTATTGCTGCGCTGTTTTAAAAGTGAAGGATATCGACGCACAATCCGATTCAGTTTACCAGCTATAAGCCATGTTCCAATGGTACGCTGATTCCAGATGATACGGTTGCATTCACCGAAAGGTGGGTGAACAAGGCAGACATGGGTGATGACATGCTTAATTAGTTGTCTGAGGAAACGAGAAACTGAAGGGGGGGGGGGCTACGCGTTGGAAGAGACAGCTTTGGTCCTGAAGTGCCGCTGACTGGGTCAAGTCTACCAGTGTCAGTAACCATTGGTGAATTCGGGAACCGGTAGACGGGAAGCGGTAGACGTCATCCCGACTGAGTATGTTGGTTAGTGTTTCCATACTTTGTTGCATAGACCGTCTATCGCTCGGTTGTTTCCACTGAGCAAACGGCTAGGGGAAAAAGAGCTTTGCGAGATAGACAGTCCTCTGGCATGCGGAGTACATCAACTAACCAGGACTATCTATGAAGCGTGATTGGCTCATTCATCGCGGGAGGGTTGCTTTTTCCGAAAACCATCTGATGTACCTCAGTCTGCGCAATCCGATATTCCCACTGAACTCAGCCAATCCTTGGGAGATAACGATGGTCAAACACAGAGTTCTCGTACATGGTGGGCTGCGCGTATCCAGGAATAAATTATCTGCTGAGTCCAGTCATGCCCAGTCAATGTGAAGAGTTTCCTCGACAAGAGAGTACTATATTGCCAAATTCCACATTTTTGTTCAGTTCAACAAAAAGGCAGTAATTGTACAGTGAAACTGAACAATTAAGCAGGATATGGTTATGCGCGACACTGTTAAAAAACAATCGAGTTGTTATGTGGAAATAGTTTGTTTTGGATGGTCAGTCAGAATGTAGGTTGATTCACACACAGCAGATTACTGTCACATTCTAGTTACATCTCGGAAACATCGCCTTTAATTCATTATAGCAACGCATACTGTGTGTGTGTGTGTGCTGATAGGACACGTATGATACCCCTTTGTTGAAACCTGGCAGATCGCACCAAAACTCAGCGAGAAACGCCTATCTGTAGACCGGATGAGAAAAAGGGGTAACCCAAGCGACAAGTGCAGTCGAAAGCTGGGTCGGGTCGAAAAAATTGTACGATTCCTCCCAGTTCGTTCGAGGAACATGCATCCAAGCGGTAGCTCGTCTAGGTCATCTCAACCGCGGGAGCACACCGAATTCAGTGGCGAATAAGTGGGTGTAGAAATTCGCGGAATCCCATGAGATTTACAAGTGGTACTGTTCTGTTGTTACTGAATAAAAACGAGTGGTTGACACAAAAGCCCAAGTCGCGGTCGGTCTCTGAGAACTCATCCATCAAAGCACTGAAAGGTTTGCATGACACAGGGGGATTAAAGGATCGGAATTTGGTAATCGGTTGATGTAACTGAGATATGTTGGTGGTTTTACGTCATCATGGCTTACTGAAAGCAGCGTGCGAGCTGGACAGTGCTAGATACCATGATTTTGTTTAATGACGACGAAGTGGTTGGGATGGAATGAGTTGCTCGCTGGAGAGGATAGCGTTGCAGTCGATGACGATGAAGTACCGCTTGCAGAGCATGAACCAGGTAGCCGATCGGAACGACAATCTGTTATAGCCTGGGCCTGATTTGTCTCGCCTCCGACAGGGATTCAGTCATTTTCAAGCTTCGCATTCAATTTATAACCTGAACCCCTGTAGGTCACTTTTATCCTGTACACGATTGGCGAGAGGTCCCTGTTAATCGATTGTTGTCATGAGCTACGCCCTCCGAAAACCTCGTCTTACGAGCATATAGCCATAGTAAACATATTGGAACTTCGTAACAGAGTAGGCACGAGTAAAGAATAACAAAATGGAGCCAAAAGCGCAGTAATTGTTACAAGTTAACAAGCGCTGCTCATCGTTGATCCGGTGACCGGGAATGTCGCACATGTGGATCGATCCAGCTAATGGAGAGTTATGGACATCCTGATCAAAACAACAGCGGCGCCATTGGATCGACAACCCCTGACAACTGAATGAAGTGTCTTACAGTTAATGTTCACCTAACTAGCCAATGAAGAGACTGACATGTAAGAAGTAGGGTTGGTGAAAACCCGAGGATGATGATGAGCCCAAGGAAGGATATTGGACTGTTTACGAGTTTTCATCAACCTTATGAGTAGTGTTATCACAGGACTAACAATTTATTTATTTCAAAAATGTCCATCCCAATGCCTGAAGGTGCTACCTTATTTGAGTTCATGTCACACATCCGATACACACTCGTACAATATTAAAAAAACTTTGACCACCTTTCACGGGCTTGTTACGAGTCATTTTTGGCCGCTTGCATCGCTCCGTGTTGTGCGCATGTGTTTGTCATTAATTCTCATCAGTTGAAGCTTTCTACAGGCTTCCACATCGCATTTATCTTTGGGCTTTGAAGAGACATAATTTGTGTTATGTCTGCTGATTCGCCAATCTGCTGTACCTGACTGCTGACCCGCTCCAGTGCCTAATGCCGGGAAAAAAAGACTCACAGAGGGGAACACAACAGCTATATTCCGAACAAGCGAGTGCGAGAGCGTGAGTACGTGCAAGTGTGAGAATACAACTCAAGCTAGTCATTGGTGGGACACTGTCTAACTTGGTCCAATGCTGACGCACGCGGTCTGGTCTTGGTATAGGCTGCGACTCGCTGCATACTGCGGGGGCGTTGTCTGACCTTGAGCAGCGCTGACTCGCGCTGTCTGGGTTTGATAGAAGGCGCTGTATATTGAGGGGGCGTTGTCTGTCTGGTCAACATCTACAGAGCTGAGGGTCTCAGTAGATTTCGGACATTCAGTAGTTGCTTTCAGGAATCTGACCTTCCTGATAATTTGAAGTTTACACTTGTTTTATATACTCATTTCGACACATGTGGCGCATTGGTTTTTTGGTAAATCTCACAGTTCCACAACTCTTGACCTTCGCTTCCTAACCCATAAGAAGATCACCCCCTCATAAGAATCCCACAAATTCTGAGCTGTCAAAACAGGTGGGCCACGGCAACGCTTCTCACCAGCCATAGAGGCTACGGGGAATTGGTTGAAGTGTACAGCGTAGTCAGCAACAGTGTGTGGTTCTACACCTTTTGTAAGGAATAAAACCGAAGGTGAAATTTCTTATCGATAAGAAAATAGAAGCGCCAAGTCAAACTCGGTAGACGGACGATGGAGGATGTCGTCCTCATCCTGATAGACTGTCAAACAACGGTCATACAAAGGTCACCAGGCGGAAGAAAACGACAAACAACGATCGATGTAAGAGGTAACTCACCCGCTTCCGCACGGCTTCTGGTGCGGACCATTTGATTGGGATTGCGGCATTGTCGTGCAGCGACAAACTGTGCATCGTATCCAAGCTCTCCGATTCGGACGAATAGGCGCAGTGTCGCTCAGAGAAGGGGGAGACATGATCCAACGGATCTCGACCGTAATTCGACGCAGGAGAAGTAATCATCGGGGATGTGGCCCCCGTTGCATAGTGACCGGTTGGATACGGGGTCGCGTGAGTTAGGTCTCGAGCCATGCCGAAATCGGCCAGTTTGGCGACGATTCTTGGAGGTCGTCCAGATAGAAGGATGTTCCGGGCAGCAATGTCCCGGTGAATTATACCACGTTCTTCCAAGTAGGACAACCCACGGCACGCGTCACTGGTGGATAAACAGTGACGTTATTTGATGGTTTGAAATCAGTACGCATAAGGACAAAAAACCAGGTGAGAGGCAACGAAAAAACTTACATGCTGAACTGTAATTTGTCCTTTTCAGTGACCTCATCTCGAGTACGAGAGTGAAGGTAGGTAAGTAGATTACCCTGGGCGTGGTATTCAGTGACGAGATAGATTGCATTATCTTCCGGTTCGTACACCAGACCAACAAAAGAGACCAAATTCGGATGCCGGAGGTTGCTGTATTGGTGAGAAAGAGGCGAAAACTGTGGATCGAGCAACGTCACTCATACGGCCTTTGTGTGTGTGTGTGTGAGGCATGAATTAATGAGTAAGCCATGCAAACAAGTAAAACTATGCGCCTGTTCACAAGCCGGTTAGCGGCATTCACCAGCAACCAGATTGTGCCGTGATTGACACATGATTGAAGCGGGAGAAAAAAGCAGTATGTGCAACAAATGTGTGATCCAAGTTTGGTCACATGGTCACAGAGTTTACTGCCCACTGACAGCCCACACCCACAGGAGGAGACTAGTTTTCTCTCTAAGTAAACAGCACACAGCTAGCGAGATGTGTGGCCACCACACAAGTTGCAACAAATTCAGCACACCGCATTCGTTCTAGTTTTGTTCGATGGGCTAGCTGTCTTCAGCGTCAGGGTAGCCTACCTCCACATCACGCTAAGCAGGTCATCGCTGTTACGTTGCTGCAACAGGTAATTCAACGCTTGGAGGGATTCCTTTGTGACTATCAGCGGCTGACCAATCAGGTATTAGAGCACATCTAGTCTTGGGTGTCCGCGATGTTAATTCATTTTCCCTCAACGGTTTTGTTGCTATTAGGAAATCAAGAAACAAAGCAGGCCTTGACGACCACATGAGAGTGGCACACACTTTGGCTGATACGGCGTCACTGTAACTGTTGATGTCGTGATAACAGCCCATCCTGATGGACAGCACCACTGATGATAAGCTTTATACTGAAGAACTCAAACGACGAGCCGCTTTAAAAGCAAGTCCATCGCTAGTTTCGAGTTGTAACCAAGGCAACTTGATCGTTCGTAATATCCTGCATGCCCGTTCTCGTGAGTTGCCAGTGTGTGTGTGTGTGGACCATGATAGGTCATGATTGTACCGATCTAATTTGAAGTATCTGGTTTGTACTCAGTTTGCACAATCTATGGTCAACAGGATTTTGAAAGGTTAGGTGGAGACTTCACCGCTGTTCATCTCACTTATGAAGTGCAAAACAAAACGGACCGAGTGACGCAGTGACTTTGCACACACACAATGTGTTGGTCGCAGTGGGCCTTTCAGGGTGTCTAATGCTCTTGTGCATCGTATGGAAAAACAATGGGACGAACCCATGAACTTCCCAAGTCAATCGAACAGTTCACAAAGTCCCCTGGGATGGTTGTCCTCCTCACTGGTAGTGAGGAGTCTTCACCAACCGTGACTAGGCGCGGCTGACAGCAGTCTCTACCGGTGAACTTTATACTCTGAAAGCAAGAAAGTCACACAAAACTTCGCTTGATCAACTTCTTCAACTGTCTCTAGGAAGACCACAGTAACTAGTGTGACTGCGAGTGCATTACTTTATTCGGATCTTATCACCCCGATGAAAACTTGGATGACAACTCTCCAAGGAAGAGACGGACTGTTGTGCAGCGTAGGCTGATTTCATGTGACTTCGGAAAAGTGACCAGATAGACTATGCAAAGCGCTCGGCGCCCTACGTGGGTTCGTATCCTACTTGACAAGACAAAAGAAAACCCCGGAAAACGTCCCATATGACGAAATTGGTCGTGTCACAGCCTGACAGTCAAATAACCTGTTTCATTGCTTCGAAATCGGGCAAGAAAACAAGTCCATCTACTTTGGTTTTGAGGGACCCATGTACTTCAACCCTTTACTACGACCAGTAGCTAGGCGAGTGCGAGCAGTGCAGTGCAATTCTCACACACAGATGATATCAAGCACTAGATGACAGCGGAAGAAACCCCGACGGGCTAAAGCAGATACATGAGCACACAAATCGGGGGAAAGGATCAGCTGTCAACCGGCTATTCCTACAAAGGGAGGGAGGGGACAGGAGTCGGGAATCAGTCCGAGGATGAAAACGGATTACCGAATTGGGAGACGATATCAGTAGATGTCATTGGAGGAAACTGGAGAACAGGAAAGATGGTTACAGTGGGATTGACTACAACGCATCAAGTTCCTCCTCAATTTATAACGATATCGGATCTTGATGTATCTGGAAAATCGTTCTCCAACCAACCACCAACCACTTTGCTGGCATGTTTTTTTGCGACAGCATTCACGTCATCCGCTGTGTCATTCCACATCCGGTTGTAACGCGATATGTGCCTGAAACACGGTCATCTATTGTGTCCTAAACCAGAAGCACTAAGCTTCGTCTGTTATGGATCGTGATATACTTTTCGACAAGGCGGGGATTCCAGCATAGTGCGTTTTTGTGCAGCCAAGACGCAAATCGGTTTTGCTCTCCGAAATAACTATGAAGCAAAAAAGGCACTTGTGCCATAGAGACTCAAGTACTGGCATCCGGATTATGTAGGATAGCGGTTACAAACAGTACGGTAGATGACCTTTGGGAATACAACGTCTGATACGGAGAAGCGGTTGTGTTTAGCGAGATTCACCTGGAACCCAGCTGAATCTCTCGCCTACCTGATGATCCCCAAGAAGGGCGAAACCGGTCGTGGGTTGTCGAAGAATTTTCAGCAACCTTATGAGTAGTGTATTACGTCTAAACCGGTTGTCTTCTTCAAACAGGAAAATGTTTACTTAAACTGTGCTGAGAACAGAGGACACATGTTCACGCCTTCTGGTAAGTGTAGCCTATACAGTAGTGCTTTATGAAGGTCAACCTCTGCTGCTTGTTCAAGTAGTGTCCGCGTTCAGAAAACAAACAAAAAGCAAGGCTGTGGCCATTATTAGCTGGAAATCCGGACATTGCCTGATCTAAAACACTTACGTCATCAATGCCGCCTCGTAGGTGACGGCCAGTTTGCACGCGGTCTTTTTGCAAATTTTCACCGCGACATCCGTATGCTTATACGTTGCACGTAGGACCTCTGTTACACAAAAGCAAAGGAGAAAATGCGCCGATGTGATACAGGGGCGAGTAGGTCAACGCCGAATACATAGGCGACATGAAAAAAAATAAATAAAGACGGGTGACATAATCGGGTTGTTATCTGGTATCTTTACTAATCCATCTGGCAGTCTACCTATTGCATTGATTGCCCTCGGGTACATGGAATTGTGGCCTGATTACACGAACCGACTCGCAGTGGCACGCTTAGTCCGTCAGAAAAACATCATCAAAGGATATTAAAAAACATTACAATCAGTAGCCGGGTTGTATTCCAGGCAAATAGGCCGTACAAATGTTTTCAATAGCACACCTACAGCCAGGAAAATTGCGGACAACCGAAAAAGCCTCCACAAGCTCTGGAAATCAAGACGGCACATTAAAGTGGCGGTAACGAATTTAATGGATGCTCACACTGGCTGTATCACACAGTTTGGGAAGCTACGGCTGCTAGATTACATATGAATCGTCTGCAAATGTCGTATGAAAGCTAGGTCGAACTTGGCAGAAGACTGGAGAGCAGGACGCACAAGTACAGTCGTCATGTCATCGACGTCGGTCGTACAAAGTGACTTGACCAAAGTCAGAGTGGAACTGGAGGTTTTCTGAGTCACAAAAACTAAACAAGCTCGTTATAGTTTACATGCCCCAAAAAGTGCCATTTAATTCTGGTTTCTCATTCATTTCTTCTAGAAGGACGATTTGCTGGATCGTTCCGGGTTTTTGCAATCGACCTTCGGCCTGGCTGTCTAAATTCATTATCAAAACATCAGACCATCTATGGACAGGTGGTACGATTCTGCTTTCACCTTTATTTTCGGCCTGACAATCATCGGGAAAGGAGGAGCAGAGCAGGGATACGTACATTTCGTGGAGGTCACGCCAAGTAGAACAGAAAGATGCAGTTTGCCGTAGAGGTGCTCTCTGGGGGCTTGGTGGTGTTCACTCACTGGTTTCAGCAAACGCCTTTGTATCGTCTGAACTGATTGGTGAGAGAGTTGCTCAAACGTCTCCTATTCCCACGGAGTACGCAAGTACAACACAAACTGCAAAAAGTGTGTCCCACGCATAGGACAGCCTACGAAGAAATACCGACCCCCTTCAAAACACATATCACTATTTGATAAGAAATCTAAATGGAAAACTCTCTCAACTCATAAAAACATCGTTCAACCGTAGCACCCTTTCGGTGGCTAGCTTCACCCAAGGGAAGCACGAGGGCTGGGATACTGCCAGGTTGCCCAAGTTTAGACAGGGGAAGTCGAAAGGCGGAGGTCGGCCTCGAACCACGGACCTTCCGGACAGTAGATTCGAGCTCTAATCACTAAGCCACCTCACCCTTCCTCAACTCATCAGGTATAAAACATGTACCATGGGTACACTGGTTCCAGTTGCTACAGTTTCGATCACTGGAAAGTGGGAGGGCTTTGGAAATACAGTCAAGCACTGGAGGCGGTGGCATGTCACTTTAATTCGGGGGCTGGGTAGCTACGCACTGAAGGCGATAGCTTTGACGCACGACCGCCACTGACTACGCAATCGGGCCATGTCTGCCAGTGCGAATGGAGTCCCGGGGTTCCCATCCAGGGAGGCGGCAGTTTTCGACCCAACTCAGTTTACTAGTTAGTGTTTTCATACTTTGTTACCAGGTTATACACTTTCCACCTCTCAGTCGCTCCCATTCAGTATACGGTTGGGAGAAAAGAGTCCTGGAGCTGGACGGTCATACTCATTAGAACCAAACAGGAAAGCGGAACGCAAAGAGTACACACAGGGCTGTTGCTTTCGCCTTCCAAAGCATGGACATGGAAAAAATTTCCACCGCCGGAGAAAACCTCGCCATAGACGAACGGGTGATGAGATTACAATTGCTATACCCCAATCCATATTTTCTATCATTCGCACGAAGCAAATTGCGATAATTGTTTGAAGATACTGATGAGCTCATGAGCTACCTAACAGCGGATATTGGTTGGTCCGAGTTGTTCATATGAGTACGCTTTGAGTATGACTTGTAAAAAGTGGCAGCTATCAGTACACGGTCTGAATTCACTATGGTCAACTGGCTTGAAAATCACTGACATTATATAACTTCACAATCGCCCTCTCTGTTCGCCCGCACACGGAAACAGGGTGTTCAGACGATTTTAGTTGGAGGACGTGTTAGCTCACATACGTTTGACTTGTTCGTTTGCTTTTGTCACCAAAGTATACCTGAACCAATCTAGCTATTTAGAGGTTCGTGGTTCGGGACGTTTAGGTGACTCAGCCGTAAAATAAGGGGATTCCTAGGAAGCTTCAAGATAGATGCATTTCGAAACGAATTTAAAGTGTGCCGAGCACGCACAGGGACATTTTATCCTCAAAACGTTGCGGTCGGCTTTGTTCAAATATGAAAGAACCACATTCCTGAGCGTTACGGTGAAGCGCTCCTCCTCGAAAAGAACGTTCTCCCAGGAAGGAAACGAAACAGCCCAACACCAAAAAGAGATAAGGTTTTCCCAAAACGACCTAGTCATCATTCAACCGGTCAGCTGTAAAACCCTGTCGGTGCCTAGCAGCCATGCTGCCCGAAGAAAGCACGAGGGCTGGGATACTGCCAGGTTGCCCAAGACAGGGGCAGAGGCGGGTTAGAACCACGGACCTTCCTGTCAGTAAATTCTTGCTCTAACCACTTGAGCCATCTCGCCCCCGACCTAGTGACGACCTAGTAACAAACGTTGAGATACGTTCTGTACATATGCCAAAACAGTACAAAGGCCACGGTGTCCTACTGGTCGACTAGAATTACTCAGTGGAAGGGGCACCCAAGAAGGCTACCGAAACAGTGTAAAATAGCGTTATGTCTCTACTGAGTCAATTACGTGAAAATCCTTCGGTGATACTCGAATTTTCGCCACGTCCACATCACCCCCACAAGACTGAAAGCGAGGAAAATGGCGAGGTTCGCCAGGCGCTTTCTAGGATGAAATCTAGTCAACTCTAGATGACGCTGGATGAAGTCAAATAGAACCAAGATCCTTCGACAAAGCAGAGTGCGCCGGGGTTCTGTGAAAAAAAATCAGATCGTGCTGGAAACGCCACACTCATTTTCCGTTGGCCACCCTCCAGTGCAACAAGATTCACCACTGCAACGAAGGAAATGCTGTAACTATACGAAAAAACAGTGTACAACCGAAAGCCTCTAAAAGAGAATGTAGTTGGTCGGTCCTGAGGGTATTCTATGTCGGACAGAGGAGAGCACCATCACATGAACAGCACAAAACCACTTACCACCAAATTCACCACGTCCAATTTGATCGCCGAGGACCAATTCTTTCCTAGAGATGAGCCAACCACTTTCACGTAGACGTTTCAAACGCTCACGAAGCAGATCAGCGACTGGGTACTTCAGTGGGGCGACCAAACCACTGTCCGGAATGGCATAATACTAGTGGGGGAAGAGAGCATCCGGATGAGGACACTGGTAGACAGTAATGAGAAACTCCTTTGGGATAAAAAATAGGGCGGCGATAAACGTCAGGCACATCCCAGACAGAAAGAAGCATAGACTGAAAGGTTTGGTCTTGCGCTTGGTCACATAAAAATACAACGATTTAGGTAGGAGATGTATTCTTACCTCAATCAAATCCTGAAGATTGGTGAACCAATCGTATTCATCTAAACTGTAATGTGTGGTCACCTCGGTAATGTCACGGGCACGGCTCGTGGCGGGTGCCACGTCGTTTACATGTTTGCAAATGATATGATAGTGTTGTACGTTGGTTGGGGGTAGGTCGTCCACACTGATCGATACCTGGTAGTTGCTGCCACCGTTCATTGCGTTCAGGTGAGCATCCAACGACTGGGGTGGGCCAACAACACACAGGGTGAGGTCACCAGTGAAAAGATCGGAGTTGCGAATCATAAAGCTGCCAGGTGGGTGACCTGCGAGGACCTTCTCCGATTCGGCACGAGAGATGCGACCATGGAACCATCTAGATGAGTGGAAGATAATGTGTGACGGGATGGATCAATGGTTTGTATTGATTAGTAGCAGCTTGATTCTCAAAATTATGAAGTCACATTAAAACCGGGATGATTGGTCTAGGATATAATCAATGTGTTGGTCATGTAGACTGCAAGATGACGACTGACGAAGGAATCATATTGTGATGACCGAACCCGAATAACTGAGGAGATTCTCTGACCATTTGGATAATGGCAACGGAGACTGCGCGGAACATCTTTAAAGTACAGTTTAGGTCTCCATTACCGACAGATTAGCAAATGAACAGTCAAGTTCCAGGCGCCCCTGGAGAGAATGGTTCGAAACGAAGTCGTCTTTAGCTAAATTCATGTTCTTGTTTACTAGAATAGCCGTAGTTTACAGCTGCTTTATCCTGCTGTCACCCCATAAGAGAGTCGAAGTAAGAACAATACTCCTAAGCAGCATTGGCGTGATAGACGAAAAAAGACACGCCATAGCCTGTTGAGTCTTACTGAGATCAACCCATCAATAACTATCCAGTCATCGGTCGGACTAGTTACACGTGTTCACCGTAGACTAATGACTACCCATTCGGGTTTTCGATGGGGGGCGAGATGGCTCGGTGGTTAGAGCGCGAATTTACTGACCGGAAGGTCCGTGGTTCGAACCCGACCTCTGCCTCTTGACTTCCCCTGTCTAGGCTTAGGCAACCTGACAGTATCCCAGGCCTCGTGCTTGCTTCTGGTGGCATGGCAGCATGACAGCTGAACAATCATCATCGGGTTTGGGAGCTATGGGCGTTGTTTTAACGCAGCTGAGGTAAGCCTACAGTATTGACAGGCAAGTAAAACCTACTGGTAACCATAGGATGGAAACTCACAAAAAATTGTCCCCTAAGAAACACCAGAGAGGTGTAAAACTAATCGAGGCAGTATAAAAAACACTTAAACCGAAGTGATGTAAGTGGGAGCAAAAGGGGGAGATTCATTCAGAACAGAAAAGTGCACACATACAAACGTGGAACTTACTGGTAACAGGTTAGATCGACGGAAGAAGTGCCTGACAATTTGACATAGTTGAGTGGGATGAGGCCAGTTTCGCCGTTCGCATTTTTGGCATGCGCCCAGTTAGGGTCCTTGGCTATGTTCAGAATCCGTAGCTGTTCATTGCGGTTGAATGAAAGGTCTTCGTGTTTATCCTTCTTAAAGGTATAGCTTGCACTCACAATATCACCCGGCTTGTATACAACTCCAAGATGGGACATGTGAGGTGTGCATGTAATGGTTATAAGCAATCAGGAGAGGTTGAGAAGTTAGCAGTTAGGTTGAGTGTGGATAGGCGTCATGCCACGCGCTGAAATCAGAGGGGGAATCCATCCGTGAATTAATGCTTCAAATACGAGTGGGAAAAATTTGGCGCGGCAAACGGAACGAGTCTGCTCTGTGATAAGTCTACTGGACACCATGGAAGGGACAATATGTTGGGCAGTTTGTCCATATCGCATGTTTAGAGTTTCTCAACAGCCATGAAAGCAACTGTGTGAAGATGGCAGCAGGCGTCACGGCAGCATCCGTCAAAGCCAGTGACGGTAAAGAACGGTTCGAAACCATGCAAGAGCCGTTCAAGCTGGTCGAGCAACCCAAAGGATGTCCGTAATGCTTAAGATAAAGTGTGGTATAAGTTGCATCAACAACCTAAGGTCAGGTAAGACGAAGAGAGGTCATGCAATCTTTTGTAGATTGTACTGTTACGCATGTAGGAAGTCGGGGTTCCGGTTACACCTGATGGGAGACACATTAATCCATTGCCGTAGCTGAGGAACGGTACACTGCACAGGTTTTTTTTACAAACTGGTACCCTGAGCTAGGATCAGGAGGCAACCAAATGAAATCGTGCACGGAATTTCTGGCCCAATCCGCTGGGCAATCGGAGTGTGCAGCTTTTAGAATCGAACTTCTCCAGCCCGTCCTTCCTCAGGGGAAGGAAGCATCGCTGCTTCCCTGAATATGGACATGCTGGTCACCTGGGAGAAACACCTGACTTTTCTGTCACAGAGGAGAGTATATCTTTAGGCTGTAGCAGAGCACTGGAGGCGATGGCATGATGAGTTAATTCTGGAAACTCGGCAGCTACACATTGAAGGCGATGGTCCTGATGCACTGACTGCGTAAATGAGCCATGTCTACCAGTATCATTGACCATTGATGACCTGAGTCCCTTGATCCTCGTACAGAGAGGCGGTAGTTGTCGACCCGACTGAGTTTACTGGTTAGTGCTTTAAATAGCAACAACAACTAAACCCACCACTATCCGAAGGTTGTCACTTTCTGCACCTAGGAATGGTGGCGGTGCCACAATCAGCAGACACTTCTTAGAGGTCCACATGTCTCCGAACATGGTTGTCACATGTGTAATCAGCGCCCAGCCGCCAGCTTATAGCTCTTCAATCGAAGACTCCCACACACACAACATCTCCGCCCACCAAATGGTCCACTGCAGTCAATCCAAATACCAGTCTTACAGCCACTTTTCTGTGTCTGAACTATTACCCAGTAAAACAAACCAAAATAAACTTGCGTGATCTGCCCCCAAAACATGCAGAGAAGATCCCATTCGGATCGTCCACCTCAAGCCGCTCAGAACAATCTCAGACGTTTCACACTTCGTTTTTCGAGTATATGGCGTAGGCAATTATTCAACCAGGCCCTTCAGATCGGTGGCCTAAGAAAATACCAACCTAGTAGAACCAGTCGCAACAGCGTCCGGAAGTGCGCAACCAGAAACGAGCAGAAATTGATGGGGAGGTCAGTTGAACAACCGTATTTAGGTCTTGAATCCCCGTTTCCAAGAGACAGTACACATTAAGAGAAAGCAAGTCCAGCGTGTACGCAAAAGTAGCCTGTTCAGCTTGTGTGAGTGTGAACGTTAAATACTGCCATATGAACTGAACGACGGAGGCCAAAGGATGATTCTGAAGTGTCTGTGACCGTGGCGGCCGAGTAAACTGTAAGTAGTATAGCTAGCGGTAATGGGGGCGAACGGACCTGTCGATCATTAGATTGAGAGTGGGTCTACGGGGAAGTCGTTAGAAAAGGGATGAGGGGGAGAGGAGAGAGAAAAAGAAGGGAAGCGTCAGAAGTAACCTGTTTCCACTTAATAGCCCTGCTGTATGCAGCAAGTGAGACGACCCGACTGATGACGCCACGCACGGCTGATACCACCTGAAGGAAGCACGAGAGCTGAGATACTGCCAGGTTTCCCAAGCCTAGACAGGAGCAGAGGTTAGGTTCGAACCACGGACCTTTTTGACAGTAAATTCGCGCTTTAATCACATGAGCCATCTCGGCCCCCATATCCATTCATTTGTAGCATCCTTTCGGTGCCTAGCTGCCATGCCACCCGAAGGAAGTACGAGGGCTGAAATACTGTCAAGTTGCTCAAGCCTAGACAGAGGAACTCGAGATGGTGGGTGTTGCATAGTTGCTCTGTTTTTCAAACGTTTCATCGTTTATTGCCAAATCACCTTTTTCCGTTTCAGCTCTCAGTGTCAAAGTTTTGGATGAATAAAGCCTAGCTTCTGGGCCTTCAGTCTTTTCCATTCTCATTCTGATTGTCTCTGCACTCCATCTCTCGTCGAACACAACAGTGGGTTTGATTTGTCGGCCCCCATAAACAAACCAACTACTGGTGTGTCTCGTCCTGGGATGCGCATCCGTGAGGATGGCGGTTACCAACACAGTTCGGTTGACTGGTAAGGATTTGCATACCAAGTCATTGGATGGTCGTCTCTGGGTCGTCTCCGTCCGACACATGGCTAGGCGAAGAGGACTTCACGAGGCAAACTAGCATACGGAGTACGTGGCCTAACAAGCGTAACCTGTGGAGAGTAACCAGCTGACCTATTGAGGGAGATTGAACTTACCCGAGACACCATCTGGTGTACCTCAGCATTACGGATCCGATGTTCCCACAGATCCACCCAATGTTTCAAAGGACCGATGGCAAAACACAGTCTTCGACAATTCTTTGCAAGAAGCGGTTGCCTGACTGATCCATAAAGTAGAACAGATAGAACCACATTACTGCACATTCTACGTCTGATAAGCAAATCGATGTCAGGTGAGCATTACGGAATTCGGAAGTGGGCAAACGCTACTCCGGCCTTCCCAATTAGGGAACTTTGCCTTTCACCATTCCGCCGGGACTCAGGCAGCTGCCCAGATAGACCGTCACGAAGAGACTGGACCTTATCGTGGTGTGCCGGTTTTCGCACCTCAGCGACCCACTGAGCTATACTGGGGGGTGTCTCCGCGACAATCACAGACCCTCTCATACCAGGTTGGTCAATGGGTAGAGGCCTGACAAACACAGTCTTCTGGCCCTCCAGGTTGGGGGTTGGAACATGTGGCGACTTGTTCCGTAGAAATGGTAATGCATTTGCATTTCCCGCCAAACACCGCTGCCTTGCGGTTAGGCTTTTGAGTCCAAGGCTTTGGTTGAGGACCGTAATCGTCCTCCTGTTTAGGTGTGGGCGCCCTGACAGTATCCCAACCCACGTACAACCATGAACTGCACATATACAAATAAACTCATGCCACATCGGCCGTCGCGTGGTGCTATCAGCTGGGTCGCCTTAATTACTGCATACAGCAGGGTGGGTAAGCGAAAACAGGCTACTGCTGACGCCTGAGTATTCTATATAGTGAACCCAGGAGAGAGACTTCTGTAGACACTTGCGCGTCCACGGAAAGAGCCTTTATGAGAGACAGGAATTTAGAAGAGACATCCTTCATCGCCAGACACCGTCAGTTTCTGACAATCGACAGAGTCAAAAGTAGCTTTCACATTGAGAAAAACGACTGTTGTTGGCCATCAGAAGGAGTGGTGCAGTTCCAACACTCGACGAAAAGTGAACATATGGTCGATGCAACCCGCAAGGTTGTTCCGAACCAGGGACTCAACGAAATATATATGAGCAGCCTGTGAAGCGGCAGTGAAGCACGATGTTGCTTTCTCTGAAGAGGATGAGCATCCTGTCACAACACCTCGCCCTCAGCTTCCTTCTGAATGCAGACTGCGCGGAGCTGAGGGGGGCTGGTACTCGGAATAAGAAAGTGCGCTGAAGAAAACATGCTCTAAACGAACCACTAGACTAAACGACGCGTTGAACACTTCCCATCGACCGTCATTGGTGCGTTGTCTTCCCGGCTAAAACCTCATCTAGTTGGGATCCATTTTCTCTGAAATTTATCATGATTCCCCGGAATTCAAGACAACACCTGACTCTAAGAACAGAAGGCAATCTGAGAGATGAAAGATGTTAGACATCAGAAAGTTTTTCCAACACTGAATCCAAGAGATCTTGCTTATTTCGCACGCGATTCGGACCCACTTCAGAGTATGGAGACCGCCGAGATGTGAGGGGAAGTAAACGGTTTCAGGCCTCCAGAATCTTTCACATTTAGTTAGACCGTAAAGGTATATGTAGTACAAGTTAGTAGATTTGTGTACCAAAGTACATGGAAGAGGGAGATAGAGCAATGCAAATAAGAAGTGCCTCATGTTCAGTCTGACAAAAAACACAACGGCACCACTGTTGTGTAATCTGCGCCATCACCGGACTTGTACCCAATCAAGTGTAACTGCCCCCTAACAAAGCAGTTGAGATCTCCCGGGTGGGCCTAACAGGGCAGTAGTGGTCTTCAATCACCCCAGCGAAGTAATTCGTTCTCCTCTACTGGAACGTCTCGACGTCACTCCTATGCGTGAGAACGTTGCGGATACCAGTCCCAAGGAACATCCTTCAAAAAGTGGTTTAACGGATGAGAACAAGATGCATTACTGGGATGCTGCACCGTATATTTTTTGAAGTTATTTTTTGTTGTTCAGCTGTCACGCCCTTTCGGTGCCTAGCTGTCATGTCACCCGAAGGAAGCACGAGGACTTGTATACTGTCAAGCTGCCCAAACTCACACAGGAGAAGTCAAGAAGCAGAGGCCGGGTTCATACCACGGACCTTCCGGTCAGTAAATTCGCGCTCTAAGCACCGAACAATCTCGTCCCCGGAACGGTTTATCAGATCCAAAAAAGAGCATGGAGTTGAAAGATCGGTCAGAAACGTCTTTCGTTGTAAGGCAAAAGTGTTTTCTGTGTCTGGACGAAGACATTTTTTGTCCAAACAAAGCGAAGATATTTTACGAAAGTGGGGGAAATGCATAGTTATCTGCATTGGGATGGAAGTCCTAATTTTGAACTCGACCGAAGACACAAGTTAAACGACGAAACAGTTCGTCGTGAGTTGAAACGGTGACAACAAGGTTATCTAAATAAGCGTCAACTTGTCTTGAGCCGGTTAAATTGTCTATTACTTTCTGGAATGTCTGGTGATCGATTTGAAACCAAAAGACAGGCGGTTAAGTTGCAATAAATCGCAGAGCGCGTTGAGTGTCAATAGCTCCTCGGAATAACTTTCGGCTTCTTTTTGAAGAGAATTGCCAAAGGCTTCGCAAAACATGGTCCAATACAGAGTTTCATAAACAAACCTGTTAACAGGTAATGTATAGACAGGTAAACTAAGTACAGCGTTGAAACTAATGGAATTGACATAATTGAATCTCTTTCAATCAATCAATCAGTCAAGTTATCAGCTGTGAACCGTGTACCATAGTCAAATTGGTCCCAACTGCTACAGTTTGGATCACCGGAATAGGGGAGAGTGTGGGACATACGGCCAGGCCTTGGTTAGTTCGGGAACTGGGTAGCTACGTAGTGATGTACGAGCGCGATTGATTGCGTGATTGGTGCCCCTTCCGCCTTTCTAACAACAGGAACTGTCAATCGTGAATACACGGTAAGCTGGATGATTGTTGAAGACGCACTAATTCTGTCTTCATCGTCACCAGAGCAACATAAGATGCAGAAGGCTTTGGTTCAAAAACCTTTCTGAAGTACGAATGCAACTTCAAACTGATCTTGAGTCCGGTGCAACATTGAAAATCATTTTGAAAGACGGCTAAACCTTGTCAAAAGCTTGTCTGTGAATTGCTCCACGATGCACGTGGCAGAAACTGACCACAACACAGAGGTCAGATGTACAGATGTCAAAGGAACATAGAAATCGAAGCAAGTCCAAGTACGTTCAATCGACCAGGTGGGATGCACCAGAAGATTGAGTACTCTTGGAGGACAAACTGCAGAACAGCTCTCTAATTAGTTGTATGGTACTACCTAATGCATTTTGAGCCTGATGCGTGGTCTTACGCACAAAAGGCCTTCCAATTAAATTCTATGTGGAATCTGTGGACCGTGTTATTTTCGAATTTGTGTCGAGGTGAAAACGGAGTGGGACATGGTCGGTGGGAATGGAATAAAAATTCCGACCGCCATTATGTGTACGGAAGCTTTTGAGGAACCCGTCGTGTACTCTCACACGCACAGAAGTCTGATGACACAAAGAATAAACCATGTTCAATAAATTCCGGGGTATTCCTTATTGTCAAGGACAACAGACCGATCAACTGAGCCAAATCCGCCTTGGAAATCCAGGAGTACCATAGCTACGGCCATGTACACGTATGGTGTTGTGAAGATGTGGTCAACACAAACCCCACCATGTCGGAGTCCTGCTTGCTGCTCTCGAACAGGTGCTTCATGAGTCACCATAAAGCGAAGAAAGACAAGTGACGCTGAGTTTCGTTACAACTTGAGTCACGCCGATACACTGTGATTACTGCACTTAATACGTGCACCTTTTCTGAAAATGGGCATCATCACCAATTCTCCCCAGTTAGTTGAGATCACCTCCTTTTCCCAGATGCAGGTAAACAGATCAGGCAAAGGCTGACTATGAACCTCAGCCCCATCTTTGAACAGTGCGGGCGAGAGGTCATCCAGACCAGGAGCCCGGTGGAGTCTGAGAGAACACATAAACTTCACGAACCTCCGAGACCGTAGAAGGTTCGAGGTTCACCCTTCAGGGTTCTACTGCAGTTCCAGGCTTCGATTGAGTAGTAGCAGGTGACAACGAGAATTGTTTACAACGTGCTCAGTTCTGCGCTCGCAGCGTTCTCCTTTACTGAAAATGGTCGTGCAACTTTGATCCCAGGGGTTCACAGAGGATCGTAGCGCGGATCAACCGAAATAAGCTTCCGGCATTACCAGCTTTCTGGGCCTCTTTCATTTTTTTTGACCATCCATGTCCGCCAAGCTTCACAGTCGGCGAGAACATTGAGTTTCACTTGGCGTCTAACAGTTCGTCGAACCGAACTATGTTCGAGACTGTTGTGGAAAGTTGTCCAACACTGAAGCAGTGCCACTGTTCTGCCTGATATTCAGTGCCAGTGTGGACCTGGTAGTGCTGCACCACATGCAAAACTCCTCGCACTGTGCAAAAATGTGGCAAAAAACTGCTCAGCTGTGCAGTGCCTAGCTGCCACGCCACCCGAGGGAAGCATGAGGGCTGGGATACTGCCAGGTTGCCCAAGCCCAAACAGGGGAAGTCGAGAGGCAGAGGTCGGGTTCGAACTACGGACCTTTCGGTCAGTAAATTCGCGTTCTAACCACTTTATTTCGTCTCAGTGCGGATTGACATCAGAAGGTGGAGCAGTCGGAAGCGGGCACAGAAGATTCTGATAAAATGGTTTCACTTCGGGGTCTGCCAGCCTTTGCAATTGGGCTGCTCTTCCGCACTTTATGCGGCCCTGGAAAGCGAACACAGAAGGACTCCTGGGGAGTATATGATTAGAATTCACATGAGTGTTCCAAAATGTGCGGCAATCAGTTGTTGATCCGTGACATCGGCAACTGATGGTGATGTGATCAAGTTGGGTTCGTAGCTGCTGAGCCGTTGAAGAACACCACGTGGTCAGACGATTTCGGTTATTTCGGAAGTTATCATTGCATGAAAGCAGTCCGCATATAGCTGAATCAGTCGCTCGCCATTGTCCGTACATACCGAGCCCAATCTACCCAATTGTGTTTCAGATGCGTTAAGTCTGTCCACTTTTGGATTCAGATCTCCAGCAATGACAACGACATATGAACCTTTATAATGCCGTAACAGAGCATTTAAGATGTCATAAGACCTATCTTTGATGGTGTCAGAGCTACAGTCGGTTTGGACCTGAGCAAACCCGATAAGCAGACAACGATGAACTTCCCGATCGTCACTCTTTCACAGACGTCGCCAGACAAACCGCACACAAGCGACCATCGACAGGCGAGAAGTCCAGCAAAGATCCCTCTGCCCGTTGACTTGAAGCGATAACCACATCTTGCCACGGCGGCATCTGGATCACCAGAGTTGAGCAGCCGGAAGTGAATGGATGGTGATCAGGCAGTTGGCTCAACTTCAGTGCTTGCATCTTTAATTCCTGCTCTTGCTAGACAGCATACATCAATGCCAAGCGAGTCCAGAGTGCGAGCAAGAGCGATTCATCATCTTGCTTGCTTCAGAGTGCGGATACTAAAGGCTGTCAGACAGACGGGCTTAAAGATTGATTTCAAAATATCTCAGGTTGCCAGCGCTGGTTGACGCGCAGATATTGCGGCGAAGACAAACAGCACTGCAAGTCCTGATGGATGGGCTTACGAGGAGAGTCTTTAATGGAGTGGGCGAAGTGGAAGAAAAAACATGTGAAAGAGAAAGGATGGCCTCAGCAGTATTCGATTACCCGCAGCAACAAGCAAGGTGACCCAGCTGACCAACGCGACGGCGCAAAGGCCGTAGTATGACGGTTTGTGTGCCTCCTTGGTCCACTGATCTACAATATTTTCAGTGCAACATTCAGTCTCTCATACCACGTTGGCCAGTGTGTCAGAGGTTTGAACATCACGGTATGCTAATCCTGTAGATTGGTGGCTGGAACCTGTGGCGACTCGTTCTTTAAAAAATTGTTTGCAGACATTTTCTGACAAACACCCTTACCTGGCGGCCAGGCTTTTGAGCCAAAGGCTTTGGTCGGGGACCTTAATCATCCACCTTTCAAGGTCTGGGTGCCCTGGCAGTATACCGACTTAAATACAACCATGAGTCGAACATTTTCTGCGTCAGTATCGTAGTTTTAAGTCAAAAAGCCACAAATATTTCCAGCGACGGATCGTGGCGGGTGAGAATGAAGTCGGAGTCCACTATGGATCACTTCCATGAACCTTTAATGCAGTTAGGTTTCAACTACTTATCCCTTCATTTATGTGCTCGTGAACAGCCATTTCAATAGGCTGTAAAAGCGGCGAATAACTGACGGCATCAGGTAACGATCTGAGGGATTGTCCGGAGGCTAGCCGCCCCTAATAACCGAACATCACATCCACTGGACGGATGTGTCATGTGCAGGCTACGGACCAAACGAGGCTATGCCCTGGTTGGTCGGAATGTCAGCCTATCGGGATCGAGCATCGTCAGCTCGGCGATTCTCGTCCCTCACGGATATTCTAGCACAACCTTGTGGAACATTCTGTGATGACCCTATAAATACGGTTGTAATAATTCTCCTTTGTCCCCATAAAGGGCTGTCTGAAGCCACCGTACCTTTTGATATGCCATAGTGGGCGGAGCAGGAAGCCAAGTATACAGTTGCAAGACCGTTCAGCATGGCACAACAGAGATGCCACATCCGGAGGTGCTGGGATGCGTTTGAACGCGAATGTGCCTTTTCCTCGGCGCGCTTTCAAGCCATATTTTTAATATTACCGAGTACATTATTTAAAGGCTGCCGTGACAATTAGATCATCGAAACAATCAGCAACGCCATAGGAATCCCCCAGCATCATGTTCATGGTTGGCTGGAAGGTGGCTGGCGCTGTCTTGATACCAGACGGCAATCGAGTATACTGAAACAAACTGCAGTGTATTAGCGGTTAAACGCTTTCCAGATTCTTCGGTGGTCCCCCATATGTAGATACTCCTCAGGGAAATCAGTCCGCGTACAACATTTGTCCTCACTTTGTTTCAGGAATGGGTAGTGTGGACGGATAGTGTACTTGTGCATACCCATTGCAGTACTGAGTACACTTAGAGAATTTGCGCATACTCGACTGGTTCCGTTAGACTTCTTGCACATCATGCTTTATGCTGCTCATGCCCAGTAGTTAATCACTTGATGGACCTCAGATTTATGTAATCGGTGACATTACTGGTTAACACCAGGAGGCTGCATAATGTATTGGGTGCTCCGGCCCTGAAACCGGTCTAGCATCTTTCGCCTTTTATGCACCGCCGGAGCTTGTCGGTTAACGTTTGCATAGCATTGCAGGAGGTTCTCGAGCGAGCGCTGTGGAACGTGAGTTGGTGCAATCACCCGCGGATGTTGCAATCGAGAGGTTGCAAGTGATATCAAATTAGCTTAGTGGATCAAAGGTTGGCGAACTCAGGACAGGCCATTCCGAAGGAATATTACTCCATTGGAGGTCCTTCAGCAGACGCTAGTTAACACGTGGCTCGCACCCTCGGTCGGTTGAAGCATATGAAACAGTCAACCTCACCAATCAACTTCAGCCTACAACAGAGCGTTGTTGGCGCAATATCAAGTGAGATTCATATAAGGTTTACCAATGTGCTTATAAGTTCGTTCACCCAGTAGTGTAATGTGGGAACGTAAACGATAGGTACTGCCAAGAGCTTTCTTCAGCGAGCGGAATCATCGCTGAATGTTGCCGTCGCCGGTTGACAACATTGGTTCTATGCACGCAACTCTTGGTGACTGACCAATTATTCACGCTCGAAATAACGGTTATGTCTTGGCTCACTTATCGGCCGCTCCTCCCAGTCCAGCGTTTTCAGCAGCAAAACGATATTCCTTGTTCGTACTGCAATATGCCATAAATAAAGTGTCAAGAATTATGTTATCGAGCGACTCCGAGATGACATAAAGCTACACGTAAGTACTACGGAGACTGGCGTCTTTTGGCTGCGGCACTGGCAAGCGACGCGCCGCAATTACCAGGAAGTGGTTCCCTGACTGATCCACATTTCTGACTATTCAGTGCTCTCCTTGATGCTGTTCTGGCCAACAGCCCAAACATTTGGCCAATTAAGTTAGACCTAGGCTTACTGGCTGTTGAATTGCGTTACTGTGGCCTACAATGTTGTTTTGGCGTAAAAGTTTTTCCGAAAGAGGAGGTGATCACTCCCATTGAGAACATAGTCAGGAAGCTGGGTTTGCTAGTCGTGGATAGTCGTTAGATCGAAAGGATCGAGTTGTGTTCGTCAACCGACAATCGAATTCTATTCTAACTTCTACCCGCCCCCCTTTTATATACGCACTCATCTCCCAAAACCTGTTCACCGTTCTTGTGAGAAGAGATAGAGGGCGATTGTATGCCACTAAACGCCAGGTGCTTTTACATACTACTCAGAAGTTCACGCCGTAAGGATTCATCTCACCCTATGGTCACCAGCTTTCCAGGTATTCAACGGCTTCTGTTAAGACGATCACAGACTATAGGTCTTCTGAAATGCCTTTGGTCTGGTCCAAAACTACAGTTTTTCAGACGTAGGACGTAAAGAGGGTTCCGGCAAGCCTCCTTAATTACCATCCCGAAAGGTTGCCTCCCTCCATGCAGAACAGTGAGTTACGCAATGATGCTGATGACTTCCAAACAAGACTGCTTGGCTCAATCTCTTTCGTGACGAAATTACCAAACCTTGGCTTTAAAGTTATATCCGTGTTTGAGGACGCCACCTCGCCTTGTAGATTATTCTACTAGCCGACCTCTCTAGGTGGGAAGGTGGTTGGCGGATTCGGATGCGGCCTCCTAGCCGAATAGCGCCAAATCATGAACTTTTCCATCTTGAAATATCGCCAGATAATATTCTCCAGGCGTAGAGCATATCGGATGTACATCAACAGGAAGCCAAGAATGGGAAGACTCAGCTGTTGCAACCAAACTAAGTGCTAGGGACCTAAATACGAGACCATCGTTGTGCCCTGAGCTAAGCCCTAGACGCACAAGGCAGTTTTCTCTGAGACGGTAGTCCGAATCAAGGAAATTTAACATCAAGTTTTAGCATTTGATGATGTTTATTGGAAACTTAAAATTTCTCCGCGCGGCCACAATTACGGTAAAACCTGATTAAACGTACTCACGGTCCACTGTAGGAGTGAGATTCATATTTTAATAGTTGCCAGTGCCTTAGCATGATGTATACACGACAACGCCAGGAAATTTTGTGGAACAGTTAGTTTCTTAACGTGTTTTCTTCTGCGTTTCATTTGGAAATAATCTGAAGTTTCCATGAACAATAAATATGCCCTCTTTGTCCGCACAATCTTAAAATGGAGCAGCCATTCGCGACATACATGAGACTAAAGCTCCTATCTTTGTGGTAGACGTTCGAGAGACAATACGAAGGTACTCGTCATACTTAGTATGCTCTTTTGCTTTTTATGGTCTTCTGCACATGCTGAATCTGGTGCATGGCGAGGGTTTTTCTTCATCGATATACAGAATCCTTGTTGGTGCCATTAAAAGAATCAGTGCACTTATGGGGGGAACGAGCAAAAAGTACAATTGGGTGGCAAGTTCTTTGAAACTCTTGCACAAGTTCAACAGACCCCTATGGTTTCATGGGCCCGCGTAACACACCTAGCAGCACAAGCAGTCCAAGAACACGTTTTTCGGTTCTTTGATGGCTACATAACCGCCTAATAACCACCCAGCCATATACCCTTCTGTATTTGTCCGGAGGATAAGAATCAAACGCGTTTGTATGTTATACAACTGACTAATAACAACCAAATAACGGTGTTTTCCGGTTACTGGACAGTCAAATAACTGTCATTTACCCGCATCTTGACGTTAAGTAGCGGCGAAACAACCACCGTATAATCGTATTTCGCTGTTATTAGACTGTCATTTACCGGCGTTATAACGATTTTCACCGTGTTCATAATCACGAAGCAACCGCATTTTTCGGTCACAGCGACGGTAAACAACGGTCAAATAGGCAAGCTTTTCTCAACCCGGTTTGATGACGGTTACTTACCAACCGTGTTGCATGGTTAAATAAAGGTGATAAGCGGTTTTCGGGCAGTTAATGTGAGGTCATTTAACTACTTCTAAATACGCTTTACTGGCTAATAACCGAAACATAAGTCTAACGTAACGACTTATGCTGGTAACCACACGGTTGTGCGTGCAAATCTTCAGACCCGTTATAGCAATTATGGCCTGGTAACCAAACCATTACACGTAGCTGCATATCTACCTTCTGGCTGCTTGTGGAGATGGTTAAATAACCTGGGTGATCAGGTTTCATCATTGGCCGATTACGAAGAGCAGTTAAAAAACTGGAAACAACGAAACAACGAAAATATATTATGTATGCAAAAATAATTTTTTCAATCAACCCGTTTCAGTCCGATGAAGGTAGGTCCAGTGTGACCACCCGGCCGCTTGGTTCGATGCAGACGTCTGAAACGGTGAGGTGACATATGTTTGTGAATGTATGCATGGAGTCTGTTTCTACCGAATAACTTGTCCAAGTGTAAAAACTAGACGTACCGCCAACTGATCCGGAACAGAATGTCTCACACGTTACCGAACGAATTACGGGGTTCCCTTAACCGATTTCTGACGCGCGCAGTCTCTGAAAACTGAGTAAGCAAGGAAAAGACGATTGGTGAGCTACCTCCCATCACTTACTTCCTATCAACGTGCACACTCAAGTGTGTCGGAAAGGGAGGTTGTTCTCAGACCCAACGTAGACCACGTCGACGGAGAATTTGTCAGCCGCCGCCTGTCTAAGACCTACCCTTCTGTATTTGTCCGGAGGATAAGAATCAAACGCGTTTGTATGTTATACAACTGACTAATAACAACCAAATAACGGTGTTTTCCGGTTACTGGACAGTCAAATAACTGTCATTTACCCGCATCTTGACGTTAAGTAGCGGCGAAACAACCACCGTATAATCGTATTTCGCTGTTATTAAACTGTCATTTACCGGCGTTATAACGATTTTCACCGTGTTCATAATCACGAAGCAACCGCATTTTTCGGT
Source organism: Clonorchis sinensis (assembly GCA_003604175.2). Lineage (NCBI taxonomy): Eukaryota > Metazoa > Platyhelminthes > Trematoda > Opisthorchiida > Opisthorchiidae > Clonorchis > Clonorchis sinensis. The sequence goes on from CM030375.1 coordinate 12,401,575, forward strand.
CACAGCGACGGTAAACAACGGTCAAATAGGCAAGCTTTTCTCAACCCGGTTTGATGACGGTTACTTACCAACCGTGTTGCATGGTTAAATAAAGGTGATAAGCGGTTTTCGGGCAGTTAATGTGAGGTCATTTAACTACTTCTAAATACGCTTTACTGGCTAATAACCGAAACATAAGTCTAACGTAACGACTTATGCTGGTAACCACACGGTTGTGCGTGCAAATCTTCAGACCCGTTATAGCAATTATGGCCTGGTAACCAAACCATTACACGTAGCTGCATATCTACCTTCTGGCTGCTTGTGGAGATGGTTAAATAACCTGGGTGATCAGGTTTCATCATTGGCCGATTACGAAGAGCAGTTAAAAACTGGAAACAACGAAACAACGAAAATATATTATATATGCAAAAATAATTTTTTTCAATCAACCCGTTTCAGTCCGATGAAGGTAGGTCCAGTGTGACCACCCGGCCGCTTGGTTCGATGCAGACGTCTGAAACGGTGAGGTGACATATGTTTGTGAATGTATGCATGGAGTCTGTTTCTACCGAATAACTTGTCCAAGTGTAAAAACTAGACGTACCGCCAACTGATCCGGAACAGAATGTCTCACACGTTACCGAACGAATTACGGGGTTCCCTTAACCGATTTCTGTCGCGCGCAGTCTCTGAAAACTGAGTAAGCAAGGAAAAGACAATTGGTGAGCTACCTCCCATCACTTACTTCCTATCAACGTGCACACTCAAGTGTGTCGGAAAGGGAGGTTGTTCTCAGACCCAACGTAGACCACGTCGACGGAGAATTTGTCAGCCGCCGCCTGTCTAAGACCGGCACCAGGTCTGCTGTGGTGGTTGCGCTAAAGGACCCGAACTACCTCATTCGCGGCAACAACACTGAAATACCGGTTCCGACAGGTGAAGTTCCTCCGCCGAGTACCTTTCCAGCCTGTCCCACACACTCTTGCTCCGAAGGGGAAAGCGAAACCGGTGGTTTCAGCAGAATTTGAACTGCCATTATTGAATGGTTGACTGGAATGTCTTCTGTGATTGCGCCAGCTTTCCAAAGCAGCTGCTTGTTCTGCTGGGTCAACGCAGCGACTCCTGGGGTTATGAAAATAAGTGTAGTTTGTTGGGATAACACTAGGAACAATATTCTATCGGGAGAAATTATCAACAGCATGCTGTGGCAGGTGACGTACCGTCTGCTGCATCAACTATGTGGGTTGATGGGATGTGGACGGAACATGTTTTGAAGGTTAGGGCGCGAAATCGACATACCCAAGTTGACGCAAAAGCCTGTAATGAGAGCCTCAGTATTTGAGTGAAACGGAGCGCGGGAATGCGCCTGCGAGAAACTGGGGTAAGGCGTTGAGCGCGACGCCATTAACCTTGGTTTCCTCGGAGACTGGGCAGCTGACAGAGAGTGGCTACGCTCTCAGATGTTCTCAAAAGAAGTCTTGATAGCCCGCACGCTAGTCCTACTTGCGACGAGGAGAGTTTTAACCCATATGGATGCTCACATTAGGAGTTTTCAAGTCAGGCCTACTGCGGCCTACTGCGCTTTCACAGCTCACGATTATGCCCCAACTTGGATTCTGTATCGACCCCTGCCTAATGACAGCGTAAAACGTTAACGGCCACATTTTGTATTTACCCCCAGAAGTACCGCAAATTACATTGCGTTTTGTGATATTCAGGCAAGAAAAGGATAACTCTAGTGTCCCGAAAGTCATAAAAACCTCGCCGTCAAGCGGTGCTTACTGCCAAGGCCATTCAGTATACAGGTTTTCCCGCGGATGGTGACGGAACCGCTGAAGATCAATATTTGCACGCGATTTCTGTTAAAGCTAGTCTGCGCGCACTACACCCCACAAAGCAGAGAGTATCTCATGCACGGGGGAGCGGCCAGAAGTACATGACAGGGTGTACCCACTAGTCGTTTGAAGAGTTTTCCAGTTGCCAGACAGACCGTCAGAAACCGCCAGATTAGTAGAGACGATGGAGATATTTCTTATTTGTTGGCTTTGATGCTGAGAATACTAAGGGTACCGTATGTTTTTTGGACAGCAGGGAAGTTATACACGGCTGCATTGTTAACTGAAGACACAACACGGTGCCTGTGGGAAGTAGATGGCGTTGCTACCCGTCGGAATAAAACTGGGTAGCAAGTCCAAATTTCTGCACTACCCTTCAGGCTGCTTTAAAACTTTCGACCTGATGCAGGGGCCAGAACTGGTGAAAAAGTAGTTAACATCTATTCGGACAGGGGAAACTCGCGCTGAAGTGAACCAGCCCATTAGTAGTTGCGTGTTAACGTTTGCCAGTACGTATGTGGCTTTAGAAGAGCAGCACAATACAGTTTGCATTCGGAAAACGAGACACATATATAAGTCAGCTGTATCCAAGGGGCGGGGTTGATGATTATGCAGAGCCTAGTTTTACAGACATTTTTAATGACGCCAATCACCCTGAGGTAGGAGCACGTCACTGTCTCTGTTAAACCGAAGGAGGCTTTTGACGAAGAGCACGATTTCCATGAAGGTTAGAGAACTCAGGCCGCTCATGTTCATCCAGGATTGGCTTTGGAGTGGAAGGGAATTTGTCGACGGCTGGTCACACATGAATAACTTTCTTTAATCCGGCATACAAAAACAAACTGATTTCATAATCTGTTTCAGAGACTTGTTGATATTTAAGGTAAAAAGTGACCGGAGCTAGTTGTTAATTGATGACGATGCACTGACATTTTGTGTCATTTCTTTTACATTGCTTCTCTGATACCGACAATTACAAAACACTCGTTTTATTCTGGTACATTGGGCAATTTTCGCAGACTGAGATTCATTCGCCTTGCTGAAACATTTTTGCACTCTCCGCGCTAAGCCTTCACGGCAAGGTCGTCATACAATTAAAGAAACCGGAGGTGGTGCCACGGAGAATTCGGCTTTCGGTTACCATTTGCAAGGATATCCACATTATATAAACAAAGCGTGGTTCAGTTATGCGGAACAGGAATGTGGGTTCATAATTCCTCCTTTGTTGTCTTCCTATGGAAGTAAAACTGCTACACAACGGAAATAAAATAGGTACGCAGAACAGTAATCTGCTGCCCAGCATCGGACGTGTCCTTTCGTCGGGGGTGTGATATCATCTGATAGACTTTGTGAGTGCAAACGCCCTTGAGTATGTATGTGAATAATGGAGCGTATTCAGGCTTCTAGATAAAGCATCTTCTAGAACTTTCACTTGCACCCACCTTCGAGTAGATTTTGTCCGTAGAACTGAAGTGGGGATGAAAATCCTGTTAACAGCTGGCATTTTTAAGGCACACATACACTCTCAATTGAAAGTCCTTCAAAGGGGCCAGCACAATGATTGTGGAGGCGCGAGCTTTATTTTTCTTTATTGAGATTAATAAGCAAAGTATATATCACCTGATCAACGGGCTCACAGAAAAAAGTTCTAGAGCTCTAGGCTACAAGGAGCGAGGAAATTGTGGTCTAGGCTAGGTAGCACGATGCCATGCGCGTTGAAAGTGCTGCTCGCTAAGAACAGAACCTAAAGCGTTCTGCACGATTATGTGAAACATGATACCCATTAGATCGTGTAGCCCACTCGATAGTTTCTCAGGTTACCAAACGGGCGTGTTTTCTTCTGTAGAATTGTGTTGGGACGATGCGGTCGGTCCGCACACTATGATAACGTAAACCCATCAACTCCGCCTATAAAGCTCCGTGAAAACCTGCAAGGGATGTGTCCTTTTCCACACATGCTAATTAGGCGGACTCGGTGTATTTCAAACTGAGTGCTAGAAAACGGATTTTGGGCGAAGATGGTGACGATTTTGTTTTGGGGACCTCTAATAGAGTCCTTGCTGTCCTCGGTATAGCAGCCGGACACCACGTGATGGGCTAGAACTTCCTAATAATGTTGATTTCACTGTTTCTGTTAGGATGCAAACGGAGCAGCCGACACTGGTCTTTCGCTGAATAATTTCTCCACATACCACCTAAAACTCCCACCACGTGATGGCATCTTGCCTATTACACAAGTTAATTTGTTTAGAGGCGACTCGTAATCATGATGAGGGCGAAATGGATAAATTCGCTAGAGCGCAAATTCACTGATCGTATGGCCCGTGGTTCGAACTCAACCTCTGCCTCCTGACTTCCCTTGTCTGGGCTTGGGCAACATGACAGTATCCCATTCTTCATGCTTCCTTCGGATGACATGGCAGCTAGGCACCAGAAGGGTGTTACAGCTGAACGATTTTGACTCGATTTTTTTATAATCTTGATGAATGATGCCCTGAACAGTCAGTTTTGGTTAATTCCACAAGTTATTTTCACCTAAGCTGGAAATCAAGAAGTGAAGATCCGGTAGACTTCGTGTCTGCTTGAAAATAATTGGAACAGAAGCCGGTTAAAGCATGCGGACGCAGTGAATGACTTAGCGGACTAAATAATTATCGAAGTGCAAATACAAACATCGGACTGATCTCGATTGCCTAAGAGCCCAGCCATTTTGTCCAAATGATACGATAGGTGTGAAAGACCGTCTTTCTATCCTAAAATTAGTTTGAGCTTTTTGTCAAAACTTCCCCTTACGCGCTCTGTTTATTTGTTTTCCAATGTTCGTTTTGGTGCTTGTAGCGAGGCAAACATAGGGCTAAAGGGTTACGGTTACTGGTCATACAAAGTGTATAAAAGGGCAATTCAACGAACACAGAAAACACTCACCCAGTAGAACCACGTTTGCCTGAGTTCACGCCAAGTGAAACCGATGTCAATATTTTTGACAAACTAACAGACGAACGAACTTTTGCAGAGTTGACGCAGGGACTGTTCACGTCCGAAATGATAGAAGAACCTTGAGGAAACTTCGTACGCTGATCAGGGTACCAGGTACTTCTGGACGCAAAGTGTTCGAGAGAGTTGCATGGGTACCATTCTCCGACTTCGTCCCTTGAATCAGCCTAAGAAAGGAAAATAGATTATCGGCTTAATGAACCACTTGTTTTGGACATTGCTAAAGTGGGCTTTGAAATTGTGATGAGCCATCCATGGTGTTCCTTCCTGGTACATCTTTCATCAAGTTAGCTGCAACGGCTTCGCAAGACACCGCGCATCCATCTATTTTTTGCATCACATGTTACTTTCAACGAGCTTAAAAGGGGCACAAGCCACACACGTTTTGTGACGCGCTTTTTATCCTACTGTCATATGGAGAAGAAATGGAGCTCCCAAATATGAACTCGCTTCATAATAGCTAAACATCCTAGAAGCCAGGAGCATGCTGTCTTTCGCAACGCTCTACAAATTCAGCGGCTAACAGAAGCCGTAGTTTTTATATCTCGTGTGCCTTCGCCTGTAGCAACTTTAGATCAACGGGCCCATTGACCCCTCCGCATTTTAGGTACTTTCACCTTATTCAGCGCACCCATAAATCCGGGGGAGTGCATTCACTGCTGAATTGTAGCTGTACGATAGGCGCTAATTTGAATAATTTGGATTTTTTGTGATTAAAAGGTCGGACTTGTTTGTGTTGTTTCATAGCCCTCTTCAGGTTGGTTCACATGCATGCCGAATGAAAGCCCAGTCAAGTAAAAGAATTATGGAGAATTCGACTAGGACGATTTGTATCATCCGCCTGGCGTCCGAGCGCCACCATAAACAACCTACCCGAATTCCGAACACACCGTTTTGCTTGTTGAAAATTACAGCACTATCCCAACGAGATGAGTTTGGCCGTCGACACGGCAAAATGTCTCCTGTGATTTGGCATTTCATTCGGCCTAATCTGATCCAGTATAATTATGGTCATGGGCCAAAGATATTTCTGATTGCCATTTGCTCCACTGATTGGTCTTATTAACTCAAGGATAACCAGAGCTGTACTGACGCATGAACCTATGTAACATAGGTACCATGTACCTATGAACCATGCACCAGCTGTGTTTGGAAGAGCCGACGAGGGACACAACCACTGGTTTTATGGTGGGCTGTCAGAAAGATTGTTCAGTCGGCATTCCACCGGAGTCTTCATTATGCTTAGGCAATATGTTTAACTTGACATGGACTTTACTTAAGTATGAATGCGATCACTTTTTCACGATTGCATTCATTATGGAACAAGAGAACCCGGCTCCCAACTACCTAAGTTTTTTCTATACAAAGCTCAGTTATTTAGAAAAAATACAGTCTCCTAGGGCAAAGATCGCTTGATCATGGTAAGTACGACTGAGGGCAATCGATGGGGAGCACTCTCCTGAATCTGTACCTGTTCAATCTGCAGTTCAAACATCTCCATTCCTAGCGGCTCACAGCAATGATGTGCCCGAGCCCAAGATTCTGACCGAAAATTCTTTATCATCCGCGTCACACTCTCCTAGCGGAATAATGATATGGTTAAGCAGGAGTTATTTAAAGTGGAGTTTCTGGAGCATGGGTGAGCTTGCCGGAATACAGTACCTGATGTTGTTCAGTGTATGCAAGTAACGTCCGGATGTGTGTGACACCAATACGTACAGGAAGCGAATTCCACTGCAGCCGGCATATTGCTTTCTACTATTGACATACTAAAGTGTAACGGTGATCTAAACTTGCGAAGTATTTTTTCTCTATCAACAAAACAATATGGGAGAAGATTCGCAAAATTTCTCGATGGTGTGAGTGGCACTTTTGAGTTGCATTCCCTCAAAGACAAATTTTGACGTTAAGCGACGTCGCTCAGTATTCGCACAGTGGAATTGACTTCTCTAAAGCCACGAGATTTTTAGGGTTGCTACTTTATAGTGCAGAATGTCCGCGTAAAATGTATATGTGCATGTATTATGCAAATTATCCACATTGGTGATTTGTTTAAGCGTGCGAATCTTCAAGGTCAGCAAACACCACCGACTGTGAATACGTTGCCAAATGTAATAAGAAATGCCGCTCACCAGAAGCACACCCAAATTATTTTCGCCCGAACTATAGGGTTTTCGAGGTTGCGACTTTTACGGGGAGTCAGTATAATCCATTAACACTTGTAGGTGATATGTTGCTCATAGCATTTCGTTTAAGTGAGCGAAATTTTTTAGGGCACGGACCATCACCGATTCGCATTTTGCTACCGGTTTACGTGAGATAAAACACGAAATCGCACTTTACCGTATTTTGGCGTCATTTAAGAATAAAATAACATTTACAGAATATCCAATGCAAATTCCACCCAGGAAAATCGGTCATCAACGTTTGTTTGCTTTATACTCCCCAGATTTAACGGACGAGATATGTGCGGCGCTGATTATGAGGCCCCACCCATGATCATGCCAGACGGTATGTCACCCAAAATTTGGGAATAAACATTATTATTATTATTATTATACACGATAACTTAATCCAACGGCGAATGACGACCAATCACACTCATAACTGTATTCAATATCGCCTACCTTCGCTACGTATCGTAACTGCTAGGCCCGTGTCCATGTGTGAAGCTGATTATCAGGCCTCACCTATACACGGCGACCTAATTTATTGGCCAATGACGGTCTTTCATAATCATAACTGTACGCGTTTTCAATCATCTCGAATACTTGTTGTAACTGCTAGGCCCACTTCTATGTGCGACGCTGCTTATGAGGCCTCACCTATGTAGAATGACTTAATCCAATGACCAACGACTGTCTCTCACGCACATCCCTGTTACCTATAGTAAACACCAGGCCAGAATCTATGTGGGCCGTTGGAAATAAGGCCTCAGCTATGCATAATGTCCTAATCTAACGCCCAACGTGGGTTCGTCATACTCATAACTGCAGTCGATGTTGCCCACCTTGGCTACTTATGGCAATTGCTAGGCCTGTGTCTATGCGCAAGGCCGAATATGAGGCCTCAACTAGGCTCAACGACCTAACCCGATGGTTAACCACGGTCCGTCACGCTTATAACCGTACTCGACGTCGCCTACCGTGGCTACTTATAGTAACTGAAGGGCCCGTACACATCCCCGTAACTGACTAGTGCCCCAAATATACATAATAGACCAATCCGACGACCAACGGCGGTCCTCCATATCTATACATGTCATCCGTTTACCAACCCGTTGTCTAAAAGTAAACAACCACCTTTAAAAAATTCATGTTTCTATTTATTGGTTGTATCGGCACAAACGTAATATGTGGTCAATCCAGTTCTCAGTTTCAGGAAGCCGCTTTTACTCGACAGGATTTCTGAAGGGAAAAATGTATAATCAATTACGACTCGTACACACCCCGTACACATCCTTTGAAACATACAATTAAACAAAGTTGTAGTGGCCAACTCAGCAAGTGCTTACTAAATCCCTTTGTCCACTCCATTGCAAATGGGTGTCCACGCTGAAGCTGCAGTCTTACTGTTATAGGGGTAAACCCACTACTTGCTCAATCAGTCTCGTGTGTACATCGATTATTCAATAGCGGTATTCAGCAACCGTATGCATTATTGAGCACAGCGAATTTGAAGCTAAAGAATTGTGTATATGTATCAGCCGTAGACCAAGTGGTATAGACGTGAGCCCCGGGATCCAAGGAACACGTGCGTCATCATACGTGCACCCATGGATGCTGGGGGTAACGAAGACATATTGAGCGGGCGGGTACTTGGTGTCAAGTCTACTCAATACCCGGCAATACCCGGTTTGGAAACCCAGTCTGCTATTATCCACCCCACCTGGTCAGTGATTTTGGGTGTGCATCTAAGGCTCGGCTAAGAAATCGCGAATTGCGGAAAAAGGCGACTCACTTACAGTGGACAGAACTTTCAGATAGTTTCACAGCTGAAATAATTTCCTGAACATTCCAGAATCTACATGGCCCTTGTGGATGTAAAACATGCGGATGTGCCACTTCAGTAAACAATTTATGCCTAATGACTGCTGTTACCAGTAAAAGTAGCGTAGGCCGCGCTCAGTATTGGCAAAAAATGGTGCAAGTTTTTTTTATTAAACAGCAGTGTTCTATTATACCTTACGAAGTGTGTCGGGAAGACCATGACGCTGATCATCTAGCCACATAGAACCTATGTCGATCATCGCGGACAGCCAAACGAACCTAGCTGACGCGCATCACGAACATGCGGCAAGGGGGTCTACGATGCCTAATCAACTAGCCGCATAAAACCTATGTCGATCATGGTGGACAGCTGAAAGAACGTAGTTGACGCACACCATGAGCGTGCTGCTAGGGGTCCGCGATGCTCAGTCAGCTGGCTGGAACGCGCCTATTCATCTCTACCGGGGAAGAGGTCCAAAATGGACGACATGAAATTTGAGTTATATTGGTCGCTTTGATGAGTACATATGTCCGACCGGGAGGCGTATGAACTTCTTCGTGAGGAGTGTTCACTTGGCCGCTGACGTCCTGAACTGAAAGGAGGATATAAGTTAGGTTATCGAAACATCAACATGAGACAGGCGGCTGGCAAACTGGGAGAGGTACGTACCCTAAAATGGGGGCATTTCAGCGTAGAGGCTTGTTTACTCATAGCCATCTTCAGTGGCTATTTCGCATACCTGCTTAATGTATCCCTCAAAAAATACGAGATTTACGTAAAATGCATGAGGTTCCATTGACAGACGAAATTTTTGGAGCTGCTAAACCACGGGGAAAATCTCTATCTGTTTCCCCTAGCTGGCGCTCCACAGCCTTAGTGGTGGGAGTCAGAGATTTACTCACGGCTCTCGAGTAGTTCCTCGATGAACCCGAAAACTCGGACAAACGCAGACGTCCGGGCCACACTGTGCAGAGTGGGTAGCATGCACACTTTTACGTTTTCTGGACGAGCCGGGTGGACTCAGCCTTAGAGCAAGCCTGAAGAGCGTCACCGCAGAGCGAACAAGGTTCACCATTACAACAGTCGGCGTGGTATGATACGTGGTCCGTTGCACACCAGCGTCTACCAGTAGCAGTCGGCCGGTCATAGAGCAGAAAAAAGCCCAAGCTTATTCACCACTCGGTTCATCTGTTTGCGCAGCCCGTCCAAAATTGTCGGTGGCTTGGGAACAAGTGTAGGGTGTACACCATTTTCCGGTAGGTTGCAATCCGACAGCCACCGTTGGTGGATTAGGAAGCAACCTGAGAAAACATCTATCAAAATATTCCTTACTTCTTGGAACCGACTGACCTCTAAACGCAGAGAACAAATGTAAGCAGGTGGGTCACATCGCCTGGTAGAAGGGGCATGTACATTCTTCAGCACGGGTGTCAGCCTTCTGGGAGCGCCCGGGTGTTTGTACCATAAACTAAAAGTCAGTTTACGTAGGTTAACCTCACCCTGTTCGTTCCAAAACTATCATGGCACAGCCTTGGCGGCCGCGGCCCAAAATGCCTCAGAATGAGAGAACATGCGTACGTTAAGAACGAGGCAGTCACCCTCCAGGATTTGCCGTCGGTCACAGTGATATGACGTATCATCTCAAATTATTGTATCAGTCACTCGGCGTGCCGAATCACCTTTTGTACGGCGTGCTTTAGTGTGTCGGAATGGTGCATCTGGTCTTTGAGGCGACCATTGGCATTCTACAGACCGTTGTTGGTCACATGGCCGAAGCAAACCATTCCGGATTGTGCGTGTACGGCCCATTTTCGGGTGACGAACAACCAGTGGTCTGTAAGACAAGAGACAAATCGCGGGTCCGTGCGGCTCAGAGGCTGCAGATCATGTCGGAATCTGTGTGATCGTATTACGATAAACAAAAAGCCTACTGTACGGCGTTGCCCAGGCACAGAATTACATCGCAGCCAAACACGAGTCTCGCAGCCCGCGTTTGGGCTGCCAACTTGTACATAGCAAAAATTTTAGCTGAAAACTCCTACTTACCATTTCCTTGAATAAGCCAAACAGTTGACGCTTAAGAGCGAACTGCCCGCTCTCCACGAACGCATACATAATCGGACGCCCGGTACCCATGCCGTTGGTATCAGGAAGGTGTAAATCTTGTATCTACAGGCCGAATACTAAGTGCATTGAAAAATTACCCTGAAGGGTTTGTCGCGTTCGTTCCGTCTACTTTTACCACATCTGGAAAGCGTTAAAACAACGCTATTTTCTGCCATCGGGAGAAGCTCATGTGGCCATGGTAACCCTCCTCGGACTGCGGCACAAGGACGCGTCCGGTCTCTCAAAGTTTTGCTAGGAGCAAAGGCACATCATCTGCCAAACCGTACGGCACCTACTCAACAGAGCCGGCTGACACTTCCGGCGGTGGTTGTATGTATGCAGAGTGGTAAAGATTTTGTCGAACCCATCAACCACAAACTGCCACACTTCACACATCGGCATTTCATACTTCAGGAGGGCCCTGCAGGTGCCCAACTCATCTTTGATTAGCCGTCGATTAACTGGAAGCCCATCGTACAAAAACTTAGATAACTTACAGTTGTGTTCAAGAAAGTAAGAGGAGGTGGCTTCTTTACCTCCGTGGACAGTCAGAGCCTTAGAAAACGCGCTCAGCTTACTAACTTCGTCGGATGGACGCTTCTAGATGAACACACAAATACCACATAGTTAACTTTCATTTATTGCTTTAAGGCCCTCTCAGATGCCTTGAAGGATGAAAAGGAGAGAGCCTCAATTTTCTTAACAAACGCGTTTGAAGCCACTTCCGAAATCACAGCACAGCAAATTCAGAGTCGAAGTTGCGCCAAAAATTTCGCAAGATGATTAATTAAAACAAATTGCAAAAAATGATTAAAAGCGAGGGTGATTTTTGATTTGAGTACATGTGCAACAAAAGAAAACATTTTGGCATAAAAAGTTTTATTCCACTCGCAAATTTTTTGAAGGAAACAGCATTGTGCGCCCAAAGCGCGGCGTAAGCACGACGTGGGGTTTTAGATTTAATCGCGGCAGTGTGCGTACTGTTGGTTCACCTGCGTGGCGATCCTGTTCCAATAACACACACACTGAATAACCTTTTTCAGCCGAAAGGTGTGAACTGGATGCTAACCATTGCACAACGCGACAAATTCATGGAATTTTTGGCCAGCAGGTGTGCGCATTGTTGAACGTAGTTTACTGGTCAAGATAGGAACCATACTAGTATTCGTACACGGTTAGCACCACATAGCTCAAAGAGTTTATTTACCAAGATTTTGAATTTTTTCGACTTTCATCGCTGTCAGTTACCTCTTAGCAAATTGTACCGGCCGGATTGTGCCTCAGTCTATTTGCTCCCTACAGGCTGAGAAATATGCCTATTTTTATATAAGCGTGCGCAATGGGAGGTAGCATTGGAGACGCGTGTTGTGGAGATGGCTGCTGGCTTGCCCGCTAGGTTGGATTATTTTGTCTGCAAGCTTCTCACCAGTCGAGCTAACGTTATCTTTACGTGGTCAGAGGAAGCGCGTGGTTGTTGCGCGTGTGTAAACTGACCGAGGGTGTGTTCACATTAGTCAACCTTAATCGATCACTGATTTTTCAAATTTGGTTCCCCATCCACCTTTTGTTTCGCCTTTCTCCTGATTGGTGCGTGTTCTGGCAGCCTTGAGACTTGACCCTTCCTGTCCTTTGCCGTGACGTTTGCTTGTCTGCCTATACACTTAGTCCAGTTTCTCAGTCCGGTGGCGTGATGGCCGAGACAAAATCTATGTAGTGATGCGTACACAATTGCGTAGCCAACAAGCCAAAAACAAACCAAAATCAACCCTGCCTAGGCACTGGCAACGGCGAGCTTGTCTGGACCACAAGAATAACGGGCCAGGAAACAGGCCTCACTGTGTTTGCAAAAGATTAATATCAAATCAGGGGAACGGAGAGGTAAATTCTTCCAATGCGGATTCGCTCATTAACCGGCATGAAGTAAGCGGGTGTGGGCTATTAGACACGAAAGTAAAATCCTATTTTCACAGGGTATTTAAAAAGCAAACATTTGGAACTCTCCTCCTGAAGTCCATGGGCGCTATCTAAATCTCAAACAAAACTGAACAGGCACTGTAAAACGGTTCCATACGTCCTGTGACAAACTTTCATCAGACGCAAAGAGGGCGCCCGGACACACGACCAGACACTACTAACGTGTTACATCCTGAGTATACGTCATTACACACCTTCCTCCTTCAAAGGTTCGCACACATGCCACCGGTTTTTTATTTGTCTCGGTTTGGTTAGTCTCGGCGGCTGATCTACCTGGCATTTCTTTTAGCCCAGGGTGCCAAATATGAAGCTGGTTGCCGCTTAATTATTTTAATGCGCAACCATCCTGACTTGTAGAAACGTCCCACACCAGAAAACAGGCGCTGCAACGAAATGCACAATTCCGGCGACAGCTCTTTCTAAGATTCTGGTGACCATTTGATTTCGCCGTCTTGCCTATGGGGAGTAGCCTTATCTTCTTACCTCCCGTTTTCTCTTTAGTCCGTTCCTGAAACACTGTCAACTTTTTTCAGACTGTCTCCTCCCTTCTCAATTACAACCTTACTTTCAGATCAATTGGGAGATACGAATGTCGACTGCGCATCAAAAATAGGGCTTGCTCTCGCTTGACCGGATTGACGCACGATTTGTTAACCATATCATCGGTATGTCTACCTCCCAATCACCTCTCGTGACCGCTAGCAATTCGTTGATCTGGTTATTACGTTCCGTAAGATCACGTATCTGCGACTGACAAGGTGTCGGCATTTAGCCGCTTGGTACCCAGCTGCTGCAAGCAACTCCTAAATTCTATACTCACAAAACGCAGCCCTCGATCTCTTAGGATCATTTTTCGTACCTAAAAATTGGCCACGATATGATAAGTTGCTGCTCGACTGGCCGTCGCCTGTTGATTGGGCACAGCTGCCTCCTCGACTTATCGCAATAGGGGCTTTATCATCACTAAGAGGCACTGATTGCCGCTAAGTGCCCCCAAATAGAGCCCATGACGTCAACCACCATAACACTCCGAGTTCTGGCACACCAAGATTCTATGAGGTGATTGGCCGTTGTCAAGTCCCCCTTCATCAGGTTGAATCATATACTGGCATAAACATATTCTACTAGGTTCTTTCCTATCCCTGGCCAGTGGGCTGCGCCAAATGAGGCCATGTTTCGGCGCAAAATGTGTACGCCATCTCGTGGCATCCAGCGAGCGGCCTCCATCCTAGTGCACGAGATATCATTAGCGGTCCGATATCCAGATATTTGGTCTCGCAGGATGGTACGCCAGGTTCATTCAAACTTAGTCTGTAAAAGTGCTCGCAGTATGTATGCTCGTCCACGTCGTCAATACACTTCCCGTCCGACATGCCGCCTGCAAACTTTTGTCATTTCGTCAAGTTTGACGATGGAGCTATTGGCACCAGTCATGAGCTTCGGAGCTTTATCTTCAGGCTCTAGTATTAAAACCAACTCAGCCAAGTGGTCTTCGGTCTCTGACGTGTCGGATGGTGAAATCAGGCTATTGTAGTCGGAGTGCCAAGTGCACGAGCTTCTCGTGAGATTCCTGGTTTCCGCGATCCATTCAATGAGTTTTTGGTCAGTGTTGGAGTGAAACATTTGTCCCAGAAAAAATGGCTTTCACTAATCCAGGTCTAAGACGATAACCAAACACTTCCCTCTCAGCATTTGGATATTTCTGCTCGGCGTTGGGCAGGAGGCGACTGGCATATTCGGCGATCCAAGCCATTTACTTCGGGAGTGCCTTGAGGCCCTGGTCGCTAGCGTTCCTTGCCAAAGTCCATTGCTCGAACTTTGGCGGCTGAGGGTGAGTTGGTGAGCTAGAATTTGTGCCATGACACTCTTCAGGACCTCATGCGTTTCACTTACAAATTCAAACGTTCTATGTTGACGGAGCAAGTCGTACGATGGTGTAACAATCGCGTTGAAGTCCCCGAGTAACCGACCGTAGTGTACTATTATTCCGAAAAACTGCCGGAAGAACCGCTTTTAATAAGGACTACCCAATCCTGGATGTCTACCAGGTTTCAGGTTGTAACTTGACGCCTCCACGCTACAATTTGTAACCCAGCTGTTCTATTGAACTTTGAGCGAGCTGTGCCTAGGCCTCATTAGTCCGCAGACCAGTTTCCCATGTACCCTTTAATTTTCAAGTGAGCTATATTTTCTTGTTTGGAATCGCTCTACACGGCGGTATCACCCCTTACACCGCAACATTCTGTGCTGCCTTGTATAAACAAAACTGCAGGAGTCGAAAAGTGAACGGTGACCTCGACAATCCCACGCCACCCTTCTAACTTGATGGTAAGTGTCCAAAATTGTAAATGCAGTTTGCTCTCGATCTTTTCACTCGATAGCAGTTTGGCAGTATCCACAACGCAAGACGAACACCGGGATTGCCGGAGCGAATAACGAATCTCTGCGACCGAATGGACGACTACAACCTAGTTCAGAGTCAACTCATTCAAACGACCGAAGTTCACACAAAATCTGTATTCTCCCTTTGCCTTCTTCAGCAGCACCACCGAGGACTCGCAAGTACTGTTGATTCCTCCAAGTATACTGTTTTTGAGCCTCTCCTTTACTTGTCTATGAACCCCTTCTCGTGGATGGAGACATATCTGACGAAACGGTAAGAGTTGAAGCCTTTGGAAGACATGGGGGATTTTGTGTCAGATCTACGGGCAGAAGCCAAAAGAGCCTTCATCGCCTCTGAACAGTTCGGCATTCCCCTTGGGCGCAGGCTGCACTGGCGGAACATTACAAGATGGAAGCATTCGGACACCAGCTCACTCACAGCAGTGCTTGAGTAACCTTCAATTAAGACTGAGCCATAATGTTTCATCAGTGTGCCTCGCTTTAGGGCCAACACGCATTCTGCGCTATTAAGGAAATCTGCTCCAAAAGTTGTCTGCTCTATTTCTGAGCTAATCAGGAACATGCCCTGCTGACCTGCTACCCAGGCAAATTGGGTGCAATGACAATCGGTCAGTTTTCATTTGTTATCCACCCATTGCATATGGTTCACATTCAGTTTTGTTCTCCCCCTGCCTCAATGGCACCCCTACCGTTGCGTCGAGTGAGTACAACTTTCCCTTCCCGTCTATCTTAGTTACAGCTAGTTTTCCAGCCTATCACTGTACAAATCGCAACAAGCCCCAGAAAAGACGATTGGGCCAAACCGCATTTGTTGACAGGTTGCCGGGTGCTGTGACGCTGGCTCTTCCAGTGGTCAGACAAGTTACGGTCGTAGCATCCGCTCATTCGAACGTGCCTCCGTGCTTCTGTATTCAGGGCAGGAAGCCATGCGTTTAGTCGGTCCACTTTAGCCTGATGGTCCTTCACTGGCGATCCTCCCCGTTCCTCCTGCGGCTGCAATGTAGCCAGTGGTGCCGCGGTCATTCTCCATGCCAGGTGCACCAAATATCCTACGCTCAACGGGCCGGTTGTTCTCACCAACCGCAAATGAGCACCAAAAACTAGTCGCACAACTTCGACAAACTGGCCGGACAACAACTGCTGGCGCAAAACATTTTTCAATCAAGACAAGGAACAATGCATCCACTACCACAGGCTTGCGAAGGAGGTCGCACGGTTTCACCCCGGTCCTATACTGGCCACCCCAAACCGCGTCATAGACTTCTGATTGTTGGCCGGCCGAGTACATCTTTCGACCTTATCCGGGTGGCCTTTGCCTAGCCCCTCAGAGGGTTCTTGCTGCCACCTAACTACTTTGTTTGGTATTCAATCTGACCACATCGGTAACGTCCCCAAAATCCTCCAAGAAAGTCCGGACACCCCCTTTCCTTTAAGGGTTATGGCCACGGGAATTTCAGTTGCTTCCTGGTCACGGCGCCAAATTTAAACTAGACCACCTAAGCGCGGGAAGCTGTTGACTGGCCAAAGTGAAATAAGCGGCTGAAACATGAAAGACATGAAAGCAAAAATCCCATTTCCACAGTTTTTGAGTAGTGAACATTCTTGAGCGTCTTTTTTAACTTTTCCGACCTTTCTTTGAATAACAAACAATGATGAGCAGCCACTGCAAAGCGGCCCCATAATTTCTGTGCCAACCGTCTATCAGATGCAGAAATGGGGCTTTGACATCTGACACGACACTGCTAATCTAGGGCACACCGTAATACCAGGGCGCCCACCAATCAGAAGACGCGTGTTTCAAAAGGCCGATGGGGGTGCACATCCGAATGATCAGTGATAGATTAATGTCGACCTGGGTGAGTATCGATCCATTCACGCACTTTCATCCTCAAAAAACCTCCATTCACGATGCACTGATGATGGTACATTTACTGGTGGCGAAATGTTTGCAACCGAATTGCCCAACTCAGCAAACAGCCAAATGGCCATGATATGAGCGCGTGAAAGGACAACGTCTCCAACGTTTGCCCAAACTGAACAACAATGAAATATACAACGACAACTGCATATCCGGACCACATAGTCAGCATAACTCACCACGAGAGTTATTCTGCCAGAAAACCTAACTAACACTAGCTTTTGCTTACCAGGAGTTGGCAACACGGAAGATCAGTTTTCTTTGCCTGATTTCATAGTGCTTACGTTCCGGATGATCCTTCGTCTGCCCCGAGTTCACATTTCCGGTTTCTCCACCCCAAGCAGGGTGAATACCAGAATCCTCTTACTGGAGCTAACCAGAACTGTCCAAATCTGAGCGCACTGGAATATGCAAACCGGATTTCTGAATGACTTGTTAACATCGCTCCTCCAGAGTGTATTGAACTGGCGTGAATTACTACCACGTCTTCCAAGTTGCTTCCACCTCAAACAGTGCATTGGTTCCTAGTAATCTCGCTTGCACTCAAATGAAATCATTACGGCCACCTTTAGATTGAAATAATTGCGTGACTGCTTCCACATAATCCACAAGCGTTCTAATGCCCAACAAACGCTTTCACATAATTTTTATTGCCTTCACTTCAACCTTCACTTGCCTGTTCTTTAACTTCCTTGGCATCGGTACGGTGACAATTTGCTTCGCTGCGAATCCGATGATAGTAACTCCTCTCTTATATCGACTGAAGATGGATTCGCAATGTAATTAACCAACTTGCCATCTGTCTGTCACCAGCTGAACAATCTTGTGGTCCAACGAGTATAAACTACTTGGTACATGAATATCTAAAATTCTCTGAATATATGAATATTTTAAGTATTCGAATGCTTGAGTTCTTTTCTCAATGACACAAATACGTGGCAACTTGACTTGATTGTCAATGTGGCAACTAGACTGGACTGCTTGTTAGCCCAGAAGCATCATCATCCAGGTCTAAGTTATCATGGTTACTTCACAGAGATTCAGTCGACCGCCTTTAGCTATTCTATGCAGGGGCCTGATTGTTCTTCAAACACCTTGGTGTTTAAGTACTCAGAAGGCTGCCATTTATCTGTCACTGGGTTTCGCTGCTGAACTCCTATTAGAGGGCCTATTAAACGACCACCAGTTGGCACGAATTGACCAGCACCAGTTGACTCTACAATGAATTGGACTTCAGCCCATCGGAACTTCAGTTTGTGGTTAAAAACACAGAATGGTTCTAATGCTTTGAGACCGGATTGGTGATATAGTCTAGTGGCCTCTGCATTCTTCCTCGGGTCTACAAGAAGTACACATCAGCACACACAACAAAGAATATCGCCTAAAATAGGGCCTGGTCAGTAGGTTTTAGAGGTGTAGAATATTGTGGTTAGATCTCAACTGGCTACCATTAGGATAGGGGGTTATGAGCATCATGCCGGCCTAAAAGTTTAAACAAGGCATTCTTACTCAATGGTTCTATGTCTATGGCTAGTGTGCCTAGGCTCGCCGTTTCTAAACACAGTAGAGTACTTAAAATGCCTTATGAGTAGTGCGTTGCTCCAGTCGTCTACCGTAATTCATTGACTTTCATGTTATCAAGCAATCCGAAGTTCAGTCCAACTCTATAACAGCTGTATCTGCCGTTCAAATATCCGACACGTTTAGACTAACCATCAAGATAGCGAACTGAGATGCTGTTTCAGACCAGTTTTTGAGCTAAGAGTGAACTTTTTCGTGCTGCTTTAAAGATACAAGCAGTTTTGTACAGCTTTGGACTTATAATTCTGCAGATTTACCCGAACATGATGGGAAAGTCCTTTTACTGTGTTTCACAATCGTTGAGGTCGGTGGTCTACGCAAAAAGCTGACATCCGAAATTTTACAGGCTATATTATGTAAACACTAACCATCTTCAGTATCTTACTCTCATACGCAGTAAAAATACCTTTGTTGGCCTTATGAATACCAGCATGCATTTCGGCTTACCTTGTAACCCCGCAGTCTATTTGACCGTTTCTTGGAGAGACCGTTCCTCAATCAGTGGCTTTCATCATCTGCAGATAGAACTTCCGGTCTTATCGATCTATCTGGGTGATTTTTTCTCAACGAATGGACCTAATTCTTTACTTGGCCCCATCTTGGTCTATTGTGTTCTAACTCAGCATCCATTTGCGTGCCACTCACCGGCTGTTTCTTGAAAAAGACAACTGTTGCGGTCAATTGGACTCTGAACCGTAAAGACAGTGAGTGCATGAGAATTTTTGTCACGTCCAATCACCGTCCGTCAAACTGAAAACAGATAAGTGAATAACAATGAATAAAACAATGACGAAATGAAAATTGGATGAATAGAGAGCTTTGCATACCAATTTGGTTTTGACGGGAGCCTCACCTGGAACCCAGCTGAATCTCTCGAATATGATATTTTTAAACAAGTGAATGTGCTGCACCAGGCGGCCTCATGTTTCAGTTGGCATGATATTCACGCTATCGCGATACAGTATATAGACATAATACACTACTCATAGGGTTGCTGAATACCAGGCCAACTGAAAAATGAGGGGGCCTGGTGCAGCACATTTAGTTACTTAAGAAAATCCTAAATGACAGATTCAGCTGGGTACCGGGTGAGTCTCCCGTCAAAAACAAATTGGTGTGCAAATGAGTGTAGTTCGCTAATTTCGTGTAATTGGGGTCCAAGTAGAACATAAGGATAACGGAAACTCGGATACTGTGCCTACTTGATGAGCCCCAAGAAAGGCGAAAGCGATTGTGGTCTGTCGAAGTGTTTTCAGCGTCATTATGAGTAGTGTATGAGGTCCTTGTACTTTTATTCACTCTGCGAACTTGAGTCACTACTATCCCCAACGGCTGGAACTTGCAATGTGTTTTCACTCAGTCACTTTATTCTAATAAACGATCTCCATGTCGTTCCGCTAAACCGGTGAGATGATTCCAATAGGATCAGTATATTTACAGTAGGTCTCTTCACAGGAACTGACAGCGATTTCCAAAATGGCCAAATTCCATTGTGAAAAGTTATCTGCCTACACAAGCCATGATATAATGGAAAACTTACTTGGGTGTTTCATATCTGGGACACGGAAAACTAACACTACCGTTTACCACGCACTTTAACCCGTGTTACTGACCTCAACTAAAAAAGATTGGCACTATCTTTACTCGGAGCACACCAATCAAAAGTCTACTGAACGATCTTGGACGTCCACAACCGAGTTCGTCCTTCTTGGGGCTATGTTCGATGAATTGCTTGCAATTCGGATTCATGTGTAACACAGAGTTTACGGAGCCTTGAGGACTGCGCCTGAGAAGGACTAAACCGGTCATGGATTGTCCCAGATTTTCAGCAACCTTATGAGCAGTATGTTTCCTCTAGACAATGCACTCGATATATCAGATACCGTACCAACTGGAGTTTAAAACAGTCTTTGTGCAGCACATTCAGTTAAAGAGCGTCAGTTGGATTCTGATGAGTTAAAACAAAACTGATGCGCAGATTAGTGTAGTTCGCAATGTAATGTAATGTTTCCATCAAACGGTGTATCACAATAGATTCTGTTTTGCGTGGAGATCCGTAGGATGGATAAAAACATCCCAGAAACAAGACATCAGCGAGCCCAATATTCTCTTAACTTGGTGATTTGATAGAAGCCTGTGAATTACACATGACATTCTCCTTGTGAACCAGTTGATGTGCCGTCAGTACTATGACGTGCCAACTAATTGACGAAATTCAACGAGAAACAAGGGGAAGCTGTTTTTAAGGACACTTGCAAGTGTCAGACCGTTGAAACACCAATTCCCAACTAGATTTTTTTCAGTTTAATTCCTAAAGAAAAGGTGACGTCAGCATTCTAGCGTGAAAATGACGATGTTACGTGCATTCCTGTGTACGTTAATCTTCAAAGTCGGCATTCATCGCTGAAATACGCACGGAGACTCAAACTTATAGCTGACTGAAGATTTCGTTTATCCAAAGTGTTGAAAAACCTCTGTTTTTTATTTTGCCAGAAAAAAGACAATTTTTTGCGTTCATATCGTATCGTTTAAATGGTCGTCCGCTTGCCCACAGATAACTATCCTGATGGGTTCCTGTTCCGTTTTACTTCTTTCTGTTGTCAGGTTTTATTCGAATAAACTGTCGCGGTTGTACGACAATGGCGTGCCAGTGTTGTCATCCGGTTTTTCCGCCACTGACGATGGTGGTGGGTCAACACCAAAGAGAGAAACCACTGAAACCCACTAGGAATTATACAAACCTAGCAAACACCTCACTCGTCATTAGCATCGGTGAGAGCTATACGAGTGATACCTACCGTCGTAACACAATTGACTGTTCCTGCTTACACCTGTTTAACATATGACATTGCGAAATTCAAATCCTTCCTAGGCGGGCAAAAACCGGGAGTCTGCATTCATTGTCACATAGTTTTTGTCATTCACCTTGCGTTTTTTGATCATTCTAGCCCCATTTAGTTCCCAGATTTTAGCACAGCTAAAAAGAATAATACACCGCGATTTTTCTAATATTTTGGAGCTTCAGATATGATGTTGACAAACGGGTACAAAGTAGCAGTTGAGAACAAATCACTTTAACTTTAATCCCAGAATAATGATTACCTTTGGTGGGTCGTTTCACGTGCAGAAAAAACAAAAGTCGCGAAAAAACCATTCGAGAGGGACGGCTTAGTAAACAGTAAAGTGAAAAAGTACGTCGTATAGGAAGACGATCAAGAATAACCCGCCCGCACCTTTGAACAGCGTTACATTGGACACACCTGGACACAAGATTGAAGCAAGTTGTATCAGTGGGGTTGACCCAGTCTTCTTTGTGGACCTCGCTCAACATAATATCTGAGTACAAAGACAGGCGAACCTAAACTAAGCAGTCTGGCGAGACAAAGATAGCATGCGCGCAACTGGGATTACTGTGTGTGCCATGTCCTGAAGAAGCTTCCAACCATCTGCGATCATGATCACTTGGGCTCCAGCCAGCAAGGCACAACGACCTCATTGCACTCAGTCTGACTGTAGCAGCTTCCATTTCACGTTGCCTTGTCATCGCCTATTCTTCGCGAACCTTCCCGAACAATCGCTGGCCACATGAAACAACGATTTCTTCAGTAGACGTGATTGAGCATATTTTGTACATGCCCCAAACACCTCAGACTGATAAGCTTGATTTACTACTCTAACGAATCAGATTTGTCTCCAAGTGCCCACTTACGCACCACCTGGTTGCGGGCTTGCTTCAGTCAGCTTACTGTTGCTATGCTAGGGAGACACTGACGGTCAAACGCTTGAAGACTTCTCAAGACCTTGGATCCGAATGGGCGACAAGTCTCACAACGATAAAATGAGACCGCTCTTACAGTTAGTTTGTACACACTCTTTTAGCTTCAGCGAAATGCTGTTCTGACGCCTGCCCCCGCCTTGTTTATCTACGCATTAACGTTTTCTGTAATGGTACAATCACCTCGTATGCAGCTGCTGAGATAAATGAACCGATCAACATATTCATGCGGTCCATTCCCGCTTTTCAGAGAAAAGCATAAGGGGATGGAGAATCTTCAAGGAAGACTTTGCACCTCGAGGTTGTGAAACACGGGATAGTAAAACATGCATTCACTTTCAATATTCTGGTTAGGATACTTTGCCCAGGCATATAATGTAAACAAAACAATGCCGTTTGTATGATCCACATAGATTTTTCTCTCTCTAGACGTGATTTTCGTTGCGTGTGATCAACACGCTGAAGTCGATAAAAAACTGAACAAAAAGAAGACAGGAGACAGTCCTGTCGAAATTCAAGAGTCTTTTGGACTGCTCGCTAACCTACTAGAGTCATGGGAATGCTAATTGGATTACTTGCAAATTTTAAGGGCATTGTCCTGTGAAGATTTAGCGGAACTCATCTGTCAACAGAGTCCAAGGGTTCTCAAAAATTACAGAAAGACAGTGATTTCTGGTTAGCAGTACAACAACAACCTACAACCCTAAACACAGAAATACAGGCAATATTTGTCTTGTAGTTTCAGGCGTCCGTGGCGCTGAGTGACTGGGAATTCATGACAGACGTGCCTAGCGTAACAAGCAGCGCAGATGAGTTCGCTGAAAAAGGCTTTCATACTTCGCTGCCAAGTCCCCCGGCTCGTTTCTACCCTTCACACTGTTGTGCGAACAGGGAACTTGGGGAAAGCCGGTTCGCTGGCATACGAAGCAAGTGACCAGGTCAGTACAACCTATGGAGTGTGATCAATTGATTTAGTGTTAATCATCTTCTTTTTACGGCTTCCGAAGACATTGTTGTCATTTTCTCCGACTTTGGGGTTTCAGACTTGTGGCATTTTGTCGCTCAGGGTTGGCTGCAATGTGCCTGAGATCCTGTCATTCTCCAAACATCATTTCCTTTCGACTCATACACTCGGAAGATCCTGATTAGTAACCCCATGCTCTTTTCGCCGGAACTCTGTATGTACTCTGAAACCGCAGATAAGGACTTCGCGCGTATTCGGTCTCCTCCTGGCTACCCTTATATTTGATCTCCTGGATCTAATGTTTCCCTCACACACTTTAGGATTTCGCGAGCATCGACCGCTCACGTCAAATGTCAGATGTCCAGAATTCAAATCCCTCTACCACCGACGATGTGCAATGCCGATGAGCTCTAATGAGAGCGAACTGGAGTCCGCTTCTCTCGCTCTAGTGTTCACTCGCCAGAATAATCGCCTAAGGAAGAGGACCGTTTATAAAGAGTCCTGTAAGGCCTATAGCTGAGCGATTTATTGATTCGGCCTCTTGAGCCACACCAGAACACGCCAATCGTATTCTTCAGTCCATTGCACTCTGCGATTACGGTTAGGCCGTAGCTGGAGACCAGACTGAAACAGCGCATTGTCGGGCAAAAAGTTCCTATTAATGTATCTTCTATGCAACTCTACGATTTTCTGGTTAACTCAACCAACTCCCGTTAAGCGCAACAGGCATATGTCTGTCACAACTAGTGGTATGATAAGTACGCATGACTCAGTTAAAGGGTACTCAAGAAAAACGGTCTGGAAGGTCTTCGAAGAGCAATTAGATAGGTAGCCAGATTTCATCGACATCATTCAGTAGCGCAGTTAGTCAACTTCTCTAGATTTCAGACCCTATTGCCGCGGGGTATCAATTAGTACATTTTTCACGCTCGGTAAAGCAGACGGATGTATTTCGGCTTCAGCTAAGTTGTCATTTAATGGTGCTGAAAAAAACATGCCTTTGGGTGGCGCGACGAGAAGGCGCGGGTGAGAACGACGAATTAGGTCCCAATATTGGCATGTTTCTACAAGCGTGATTTAAGAGTACAGGTTGTCTGGTACGGTACATCTATAAGAGAACGGTAGTGAACTGGCCACATGAAGTGACTGACTAGATCTATGTTCAAATCTTTTGGGGAACTTGCAGCCAGTTTTAATCCACATATTACCAGTAGACGACCCTTTTTTCCTTGGCGAACAGTACGTCGATACGGAGATCTCTGTGGACTTCTCATTGGGGAGGTCGGGAAAGGAAACTATGCCCTGAGGGCAACAGCTTGGATGCATTGAGGGCACTACTGGAGATTGCTTGACATCTCTAACCATTGATGTGTCTCGCCTCGGGGTTCCCATCGATGAAGGCAGAAACAAGCAGCGCAGATGAGTTCGCTGAAAAAGGCTTTCATACTTCGCTGCCAAGTCCCCCGGCTCGTTTCTACCCTTCACACTGTTGTGCGAACAGGGAACTTGGGGAAAGCCGGTTCGCTGGCATACGAAGCAAGTGACCAGGTCAGTACAACCTATGGAGTGTGATCAATTGATTTAGTGTTAATCATCTTCTTTTTACGGCTTCCGAAGACATTGTTGTCATTTTCTCCGACTTTGGGGTTTCAGACTTGTGGCATTTTGTCGCTCAGGGTTGGCTGCAATGTGCCTGAGATCCTGTCATTCTCCAAACATCATTTCCTTTCGACTCATACACTCGGAAGATCCTGATTAGTAACCCCATGCTCTTTTCGCCGGAACTCTGTATGTACTCTGAAACCGCAGATAAGGACTTCGCGCGTATTCGGTCTCCTCCTGGCTACCCTTATATTTGATCTCCTGGATCTAATGTTTCCCTCACACACTTTAGGATTTCGCGAGCATCGATTTTAGGCCAGTTTCGATCTCAGCTGATAGTTAATTGTGTACTACGTGGGAGTGTGTGAAACAAGTGTTCCAAACGGTGCGACGAGAAGGCGCGGGTGAGAACGACGAATTAGGTCCCAATATTGGCATGTTTCTACAAGCGTGATTTAAGAGTACAGGTTGTCTGGTACGGTACATCTATAAGAGAACGGTAGTGAACTGGCCACATGAAGTGACTGACTAGATCTATGTTCAAATCTTTTGGGGAACTTGCAGCCAGTTTTAATCCACATATTACCAGTAGACGACCCTTTTTTCCTTGGCGAACAGTACGTCGATACAGAGATCTCTGTGGACTTCTCATTGGGGAGGTCGGGAAAGGAAACTATGCCCTGAGGGCAACAGCTTGGATGCATTGAGGGCACTACTGGAGATTGCTTGACATCTCTAACCATTGATGTGTCTCGCCTCGGGGTTCCCATCGATGAAGGCAGAAACAAGCAGCGCAGATGAGTTCGCTGAAAAAGGCTTTCATACTTCGCTGCCAAGTCCCCCGGCTCGTTTCTACCCTTCACACTGTTGTGCGAACAGGGAACTTGGGGAAAGCCGGTTCGCTGGCATACGAAGCAAGTGACCAGGTCAGTACAACCTATGGAGTGTGATCAATTGATTTAGTGTTAATCATCTTCTTTTTACGGCTTCCGAAGACATTGTTGTCATTTTCTCCGACTTTGGGGTTTCAGACTTGTGGCATTTTGTCGCTCAGGGTTGGCTGCAATGTGCCTGAGATCCTGTCATTCTCCAAACATCATTTCCTTTCGACTCATACACTCGGAAGATCCTGATTAGTAACCCCATGCTCTTTTCGCCGGAACTCTGTATGTACTCTGAAACCGCAGATAAGGACTTCGCGCGTATTCGGTCTCCTCCTGGCTACCCTTATATTTGATCTCCTGGATCTAATGTTTCCCTCACACACTTTAGGATTTCGCGAGCATCGATTTTAGGCCAGTTTCGATCTCAGCTGATAGTTAATTGTGTACTACGTGGGAGTGTGTGAAACAAGTGTTCCAAACGGTTTTATGCACAACCATTTTGACGTATTAGTGAAAAATTTATGTTCAAGATGTTCATTGACAGTTGTACTGGGCGAATTTCAAGAAACATTTCAATGTTCTTGACTCAGTGCTTCAAAAACGACCTCACTATGAGTGTTTCTTGCCAGTGCGGTAATGAAGACAGTTGTTGGTTGGATGATTGAATAAGTCTGGAATATTGGCAGCTCGAGTACATTTACTGCCGATTGATCAGGAAATTGTTGATCTGCTCACCGAGCTCGGCATTCGACTTACAAACTTTAAGTCAACAGTCGAGGGGACACCACCAGTGCGCGCGGAATACGCTTCCTGGAATGATGACGAAGTGGTCGAAAGTCAACCGCCGAATTCGACGCACAGACCAATGGTCACCTGATCTGCTGACGTTGATCGAATGTGGATCACGTGAACCAAATCAGAGCAGTCGTTCTCCTTCTTCAAGATCACCATCTTTTGAAGTCTGTAACCAAGTGCTTCGTTGTGTCGTTGATTCGGATAGCTGCGGATCAAAAATCCAGACGTGAAAAACATTAGTAAGCAGGGAAATAACACTCGGGGTGTTGTGATATGAAACTAGAATGTGGAGCCACTTAGAGTAGTTCGATTAATTTATTGATACGAAATCGTCAATAAAGTCGGCATTCTTATATTTCGGAAAGTGTGTCCAGCTATCAGTTGGAGTTGCAAACTTGTTCTAAACCTAGCGGAATACAACTAACAGCGTTACTAGGGTTTGTTAAGCTCCCAGTATACGCGACACTCTGACTGAGTGATCATCACCCGTTCGTTTTGAGCCTGGCAGCGACTCATCACATAAAACATGGTTAAGAGGTCTCTCTGCTGATATTCAGTGAACAGGCTAAGAAAAGACTATGTTTACGGTAAATCGCCTGCACTGTCCTTGTACAAGTTTGCTCACGAGACGTATTTAAACCACGACACTATCCAGTCTCCATAAAAAATTAAAGATAATCATTCAGCTGTAACACCCTTCCGGTGCCTAGCTGCCATGCCCCCGAAGGAAGCACGAGGGCTGGGATATGCCAGGTTGCCCAAGCCTAGACAGGGGAAGTCGAGAGGCGGAGGTCGGGTTCGAACCACGGACCTTCCGGTCAGTAAATTCGCCCATCTTACCACTTGAGCCATCTCGCCAGTCTCAGTGGAGATTTTGGTCATGTAAGTGAAGCTTATGCATACTGAAAAGCCGAGAAGCACGGTACAACTATTTCAACCTTGTTGGGAATCATCAGCAGTGCGAGTCACACGAAACTTAAGCAAGATTCGAACCCGTGAACTTCTACCGAGTAGTTTGGACATCTGATTGATCAGCCGCGAGTTGCTCATTAACACTGTGTTTATCTCACACTTAGATGGGATGTAGCGCCACTCATTGGTCAGTCAAAGAATCTGCATCAAACAGTCTCGTATTGACTGGAACCTGGATTTAGGGCTTCTGAGAAAAAAAGTTGTACTCACCTTGTAAAATTATGTTCCCTCCGAGCAAAGTATAGGCTGCTTGTACAGAGGAGTGACTTGGGATTTCACAAGACGAACTTTCCTCTGAAAATCTCAAATCTCCTCAGCAAATCAACTGTTCTTTCTGTTTTTTAGTTCGACAGAGTCCGGCTGTCAGCGGCAATTGTGGTCCAAACGTCTTCTGGGTCTTTTCAAGATTGTCTCATCTGGGAAAGTAAAGGGCGGAGATGATATTGTTTGTGTTGCGAACGCTAAATACACTTGTTCGTGAAACCATACCACACTTTGTGAATGAGCGTGTTTTACCTGCGAAATACAATGTTGACCCAGTGCACCACTGTGCCAAAAGTGCTTCGTGCCGAACTATGTCTGAAAACGAGGAATGAGAAACCGTCCTGTCCAGTAAACTAATCAATACCCAGGTTGCACGCCAAACCTCTCGTTCCCACCCATGAGCGAACTCATTCTAAATGTTTTATATAGTTCAGGATTGATAATTTATATTTTGCAAAGCCCAAAATCACCATACCTGATCGCTGGAAATTTAACTGGTGTTTGCCTGCTTTTTCCTACTGCTGAACACTGTATTCACGTTGAGAAAGTCACTATGAAGATATTACTGGAGTGCCTGTAGGGTTGCTTTCCCAATCTGTTGTCCCTGGGTCATAGAAACACGGGTGAACGATCTTTGACCCTTAATGACTGTCACGTAGCCATTGTCACGTGACACATCCAAGTGACATATCATTCGCCCTGTCTTTACGACTGCAGAACAAAAGTCACGTGATTATTAATTCTCATAGGTCATATGGCAAGAACGCTTTTTTAAGCCTACTACAGACATCATGAGGACGATTGCCACCTGATGAGTGTCATTCACGTTTGAGATTTGCGAGGCAAATGCAGAAATTTACTCCCTTGATTAAGTTTGTCATCATTAATGCACTTTGGAAGGCGAAATTTGTGGCTTCTCGAGGTCGATTAAAAGGCATTGTAGGAAACAGTTCCAATCCGAAGAATATCTGAATGTCTTCAAAGGAAACACGACAGACAAGTCTTGACATATACTATTATTCGAAGGTGCTGTAGGGAAAAGTACAGGTACACTACACTCAATTCATTTGATTCGCTTATCAATCCCGAGGTTTTATGCGTCACTGTCTGTTCCTTCACTCTTATGTTCCGTTCACATTGTAGGTGACCTAGGTCACAAAAAAACGTGTAGCAAACACACCTCTACGGAAAATGATTTCAAGGCATTGGGGGGCTTAACAAACCAGCTGATGAGCCATTGTGTAAGAGTTTTGTAATCACTGTAGTTAGTCCTGTATACCACATCACCCAGAACCAACAGATATATCCAACTGCGCAGCGTGATTTGCTGAATGTCATGTAAGGTCACCAGGTCCCAATCGGGTAACTGGAAACACGAAACCTTTTCGAACATGGTACAAATTCAGACGATTTGTATGGACAATAAAGATGACCGCTTTCTACAGTGTGTCTACCTCTTGCTAGCCGAGCTACCCAGTGCTTCGACAAGAGACAGATGTGGTCAGACCTGCTGACAAGAGTTCAAATCGTGCGGTAACGTATCACTGACGAATCGGGGTCTGATCGTGAAGTTGGATGGTCAGAAAGTACCAAGCAATAGTCCAATAGTTGCAATAAGTACGGCTTTATGGTTGCGTTAGGACAAATCTGCACGACAAATCTCATTTCGATTTTGCTGCTTACTTGAAACGGGCTAGCCAGCACAACAATTACCCGTTTGGCCCAAATGGCGGGTTCCGAAGACAGACATGCAGTCACATTGAGCTGCTGCAAAAGTACACCTCAGTCACACACATTCATTGAATTGTCATTGAATTGTTGTGGCGGCCCATCTATCGTTGAAATAATTCCAAAATACCGGTGCAGAAAACGCAAAAGACAAGGACATTCCAACTGTGGCTCACATGGATCACGTCCATTTTGTAGTTTCATACCGACATGAATACTTGTCATTCCCTGTCAGCCTTCAAACCGTTAGTCCTCTTTTTGAAGTTCCAGCGAGTGGCTACAAACAAGACAACTGAGTGCAGAAGCTGGTCACGGTGACAACGAACAGTTTCAGCACCGGGTAGCAGCTGTTTGCGGCCGATCGATTTCGCCAGCTGACTAACCCAAAGTATGCTAATCGCACTAGGTAAACGCGTTGTCATGACTACCATGATGGGGACATGATGCACAGCCGGAGATACACTTATCCAATCCAGTCAAGTTGTGTTTGTACGCATCAGAAAGGTAATTTGCATAAGAATAAAGCTGAGATTTTGACAGCCGTTTTGTCATTTGGTGTTAGGTAAGATGTACCTGGTGAATTGTCCGGTAGTCTTGGATTTAAACGCGTAAAAGCCACGAACTGTCGCAGATAAATCAATGGCTCTTTACACTGCAGTCAAGGTATGTCTTTGACAAGTTTTATTGATATCCACTATCCTCTTGTGAACTCAGAATGGTCACTATTCGATATTTTTTGGGAAGTCTACCATAGTACTTTTTTATTAGAGTTCTAACTGGTGACGATTCAGTTGTCTAAATGTCATGTTGTAAGACGTAATGCACTACTCATAAGGTTGCTGATCGGTTTCGCCCTTCTTGGGGCTCATCATGTAGGCGCAGTCCCCGGGTTTTCCTCAACCTGATGTTCTACTTGAAACCAAATTGCACGAAATTAGCGAACTACACTCATTTGCAAACAAATTTGGTTTTGCTGGAGACTCACCTGGAACCCAACTGAATCTCTCGTTTATGATGTTTCTAAGCAACTGAATGTGCTGCACCAGGCCGCCTCATCATAAACGAGAGATTCAGCGGGGTCCCAGATGAGTCCAAGTGCGCAAAACCAAATTTCTTTGCAGCTGAATGTATTTCGGTAATCGTGGAAGATTTTCACCATTCTGACCAAAAAGCCGCTGCATAACTGGAGGTGATTGTCTGAAATAAATTATGAAATCAGTATATCAGTAGTCCATCTTTCATTTGCATGTTAGTAGCACTGGGCGTGTTTGCATGTCCTTCAGTCCCCATACTGTTGAGCGACCACTGAGCCAGATTTATTGCACCATCATCAGCAACCAGTGACAAGCGTCGGCTTTCCACCATCCATCATTCGTTGATGCATACGCTGATTAAGGTCTCGCGCTGCTGTCCGGTAGAGATTTTTCTCAAATCTCCAGGATGCACCTACGGAACGAGCTTTCAACAAACCAGCAGAAGGGCTTTGTCAACCACAACCTGAAGAAACATTGTATGCTGTTCAGTGAACGTCATTCGTTAAGTATAGCTGTGCACAATGCCAGAGATTTTAATTGTGGTGTTTCCGAACACATAGACAGAAACTGCTGTGAACCACGGTCTCCCTGGGGGCACGGTATCCATCGGGTTTATTTTGATAGAAGATTGATTGAACATCAGCTCAGACAAGGCCAACATTTTTGTGAGAGAGGGCGTAGTGGGGCACGAAAATCAGTAAACGAGGGATACATGAAAACTGTTTCAGCTAATTCTTTGAACCGACCCCCAAAGCCCACCTGTTAGTAGATTAATAGCAAGTGGTACTGAAGATATTATGTGCAAAAAAGCTCGAGAACTATTTCTCAAAAAGACAGCTTAGCTAACCCACGTCTTTCATTTGACTCACCTAAATCTAACTGTGGTCTGCCAGGTTAGATAGCTGGCAAACTACAACATAATAGTTCGATTTTTTGCTTGAAATTCTACCATGTCACATGAGTTTTCACGACTATTGTTCACAGACAATGAAGCTTTTGCTAATGGTGCGGTGCTGTCTGCTGGGGCGAGGATGAGTGCGTTGTTTATGAAAGTTTTTGAGAAATTTATGACAATTTTGCTCATCAAAGTTAGCAATATTTCTTAGGAGACATTCTCCAACAGTTCTGGCCTTTGGCATAAGGTTGCGCTAATCGGATGTAATTTTCAATAAGATACGACCACTGTAAGGGGTTTTTGGAACGACGATTTTGCCTTCTCCTGTTAAATAGAAAGCCAACCTGTGTCTATTTTTTTCGTAATATTGTCCGGCTAATTCTTCGCCATTTTCCATGCTGCTGTCGTCAAAAAAGCTCAGAATGCCTGGGAGAAGTACCAGCAGACCAGAAGAGAACGTCATCCGACAGAGTTGCTACCTCTTGGTTGCTTTTTGGTGTGGTGTTCTAACCTACACGAGATACTTTATCGGATCGAGCTTGTAAGATTGCGAATTGTCAGCCGGTTTTTTTCTGTTTCTTTAGTTGTCTGTTGCATCAAAATGCATGAAGAGCACGTAATCAACAGTCCTTGGCTTAAAAAAACAATTAGGTGCATTTTCAAGATATTCCTTAAACCTGTGAGTACGGTTTGTGACTCTCCAGAGGTAAGGAGTGGAGTTGCCCGAAGGAGACAAGTGTATGGGCCATTCTTGTGAGCCCAGTTGAAGGAAACCGCTTCAGCGGTACTAGAACCCAATACAAGAGTAAGAATGCACAAAAGCTTGAAAACTTCGATGGAGGTCATTCAAACAGGTTTCAGGGACAAAGAGTTTGACAGCTGTTCAGAATGTCGTCCAAGGTGCCAACATTTCAAATCCTTGAAAACATTTTCGTGTCACCTAATTACTGAAGACAAGCATCTGTGAGTTGTTGAAGACAAAGAGGGAACAGGTTTTACTACCCGAGACGACGTGTTTCGGGGTTGCAAATTATACCTTGCCCACCTGGTGACTGGTAAGCACCAGCAGTAGACCAGGTGCCGGACGGTTGACTTTTCAAGTTTGTGTGATCGGGGCTATGTTGACACCCCACCTTCGCGACCGGACGTGATGAAGTAAGCAATCAGTTGAAAACTATGCTCTGTGGATTAAACGACTAAATAATCCAAATCATCTCCGAACAGCACCTTTTCTTCAGGTTACTTTAGACTTTCCGGCAGATCGTCGACGACACGAGTGTGTGCCATACTTACTCACTAAGTGCCTTACAAACGTGTGGAAACTTCAGGGCGGTAGAACGAAAGCGGCACTTAAAATAGTCCGGTGTGGTCGACAGTGCGCGGTTAACCCTAGCCCCGGAGGTCTGGTGCAATATGTCCATTCTGGTCAAGGCCAGTCAACTCAGGAATAGTACTTGAATTCAAGAAGCTCTAAGGAGCTGGAAGTGGTGAGAACACCCACGGATGTACACAAAACAAGGCAGAGATGGTCTGCAGAAAGATACATTGGGTTGAACTTTGTCATCAGTGGCTCTCAAGTGTCTTCTGTGTTTTGTTTTTTTTTGTTATAGCTACACTCTCCAATAAGTCGACTCAATTGTTTTCACGTCCAGTTTCGCTCCTTTGGACGCCTGCTTCAAATGAATTTTTAACAATCCTGGTTTTTGGAAAGCCATGTTGGGGAGCGAACGATTTTTCTTTGCTGATCTTGAGTTTGTCGAGCGTGTTGTTCCCCCACAACCTGAAATCCACATTTACCCATTGTCAGGCAACGCTTGTATCCGAGGTGGTTGGGCGTTAGGTTATTCTGAGCATAGCAAGACTTGATGAAAACTGTCTATGGTCACAGAAGTCCGGGGGAGCTGAGATCGTGTGCGTGCGATCAATTCGGCTGAACAGATACCGCATATGAACCCCCCACATTGGATTTGGCGAAGCTCCTGACGTAAACGGCTTGGAGTGTCAAAGCCTCACTTATACGAACAAATGGACGAGCAAAGTGACCTAAAAGTGCCACTCCAATGAATCTGCAGAATGAATTTTAACAGGTGCTTTGTAGTCCAGCCTCAGTCCTCATACCACGATCCAGCATGAGACCTTTGAGTGAGAGCTGCCTTTACACGAGGGTCAGGTGCAGGTTTTTTTGGGTCAATGTTGGTAACTCATCATGAGAATTAGATATAAACCCGCCAAATCATTGCTTCTCCTTTAATGATATCAAGCATCCTGTTCTCAGAATTTACCCTCCCCAGGCCCGTATTTCGTCCAAGCTTACTTCATGATGTTTCAAACTACACTCAATTTCTACCCATCGTTGACTCAGACAGCACATAGGACCAAACCACTACATGACTTCACTACGAAAGCACAAGTATCCTCTTGAAGGCAGAAGATTTGATTAAAAACCCGAAATTCCTGCTTTCCTTGATTGCAAGAACATTTTCAAGGGCAAGTTAAAAGTATCAAATTGCCTGCTCCGTTCATTACTTGAAGCAAGCTATCGCAACCTAAGCGTAACACGCTACTTATAAGGTTGCTGAAAACTCTTTGACGGCCCATGATCTGTATCACTCTTCTGCTTCGAGCACATCGAGTAGCCCCAAACCCCACGTTTTGGTTGAAATAATGTTCTAGTTGAGTCCGAATTGGACGGAATTCGCCAACTACTGTCGTCAGCATGCGAATTTGGTTTTGACGGGAACCTCAAATGAATCAGCTGACCGTCTCGTTTTTGACGGACTTTTGCTGTTGAAGAGTTTTCAGCAACCTTAAGAGTAGTGCATTACGTCTAGACAGCGTATTGCGATATCTAATATATCGTACCAACTGAAACCTGAGGTGGCCTTGTGTAGCATATCCAGTTGCAGAAGACCATACTAAACGAGAGATTTAGCTAGATTCACTTGGGTATTCCGTCAAAATCATATTCTTGTGCACGTGATAACATGAGGTAATTTATCGATAGGTTTGAAAGCAAGTGGGTCTATCAGAACCGGTGATATGGCAAGCAAATCAGGCGGGTACGCCGTCGCACTATTCTAATGTTTCTCGCTGATCAAACTGATTTCCGGAAAGAAGGTGATGCCGTCCCGGCGGAGCCCCTTGAGCAAGCGAACTCAGAATCGCTTTTGAAATTCCTCGCTTGGGCTGCATTATACCCGAGAAACTTTTGGAGAAAAAACATCTCCTGGAGTAGGTGGTTCTCTTATAGAATCTTTGGTGTATACACTTCTCCAAGGCGATTCAGCGGAGTAAAAGAGTACGTATTCTCCGACCGGACAGGAATTCGTTCAAAACGTAAAAGAACCGATCCGTTCATTTTAGGGCCCACTAGTGCGTTGAAAACGGCCAAACTACTGATACTCTATCAGTAGCGTGAGGCAGTCGTCTTGCCAACTGACTCCGATTAGCACCCTTCCAAATGAAACTGAGCATGTACACATTACATTGTCCAGAGAGTAACTTTGTGGTTGAACAGGTGAGTCCAGGTGCCTACTGCGCGATTCAAATGACTCACTCGCATTTGTCTGCACTGTTGGTATTCCGTATCAGAGAAAATATTTCCAGTACTAGCAATGGTAATAATGATAACGAAAAAAAATTGTCCACACTAGACAGATAAAATTTGTTTTTGTCTAACGAACAAGAGAAACCGTTTATTTTCTTCTAGAACCTTATGTTTTATTCTGTCACATTTGAAAGCATTCTGATATTTACTAAAAAAGCCAACTTTTTTAAATTAATGCCACCCTAGTTCGAGCCCGGTTACTATCACTACAACTAAACTTGGAAAGTCGTCAGTAGTAATTAGATTCAAGTGAAATTTTCCAAACAATTTTGTGGATTATTCGCTTAGAGGTATTTAGGTCCAGTGCAAAACAAAAAGATTTTGGTTGCCAGGTTTTTTCGGTGCTCCCGCTCGTTGTTTAACCGTTAGCAATCGTTTCTTTTAACTCCTTTTTTTTGTCAGATAAGATCGGAAAACGATTCCGCTTCAACGGTTCATTTGCTCTTCAAAATGAAAGGAAAAAACTCTGTCATTTATTAGTTCATTATGTGGGATTCTCGGCCTCGTGGATTCCTGCCCAAGAAGTGTGGTCCAGTTTAGTGGGTCGTCCTTGATTGTTTTAGAACTTAAAACAAAATCTGATAGGGACTTCATGAGTGGCTGCGTACTTTTTCGTCACCTTCTATTGATTTCATTTCATTGACGACTCTTGAAATGCTCCCCACTCGCCTCACTTTTTGACATCTCCAACTGTACACAATGAGAAAGGTTGCTCAGCTTGCGCATGAACTCTGTGAGTCACGAAATCCAGTCGGGCTCATCTTCTCTGTAGTCACGCCACCGGTTTTTTCTGATACTAACTATTTTTTTCATAGTTTGATGGTAAAGTTTCGACCTGCAGAACAAGAAACGCATACCGTACTGCGAAATTCAGGCTGAAAGATCTGAGTGCAGAAAAACGATGCGTATGTTCTGCATTTATACGTATACAGAATACTTTATATCGTTACGGAACTTACTAAAAGTTATCTCCCGTGGATAAATTACTTTCGGAAAGCTAGGGTGGAGTTCATGAAAATTCAACCCTGTAAGAAACGTATCTTTTGCTCATTCGCTTGTTCCCGTTACCCTAACATCCTTCGGTTTTCCAGTGTTC
Source organism: Clonorchis sinensis (assembly GCA_003604175.2). Taxonomy (NCBI): domain Eukaryota; kingdom Metazoa; phylum Platyhelminthes; class Trematoda; order Opisthorchiida; family Opisthorchiidae; genus Clonorchis; species Clonorchis sinensis. The sequence goes on from CM030375.1 coordinate 12,437,974, forward strand.
TTGTCGTCAGCCGTATTACAGATAGCAATATTGGCGATTTTGTGGAATATAGGTAGCTCGGGTGCGCTGATTGGTTGGTGGTCTGTTCGCCGAGCTTGGCAGCTGGGTTGCAAACGTTTCATCACCAATCGAGGTGACATCGCACTGTAGTTACTAGGTTGAAATTGTATCAGCAAAAACCGGTGGCGTGACTACAGAAAAAGTGAACCCGACTGGATTTCGGACTCATAGAGTTCATGCGCAAAGTTGCCTCAATGTGTAAGTTGGAGATTTCAAGAAGTGAAGTGAGTGGGGGGTTTCATGCGTAGCCAATAAAAAAAAGCAACAGAATGTGACGAAAACGTACGCATTTTGTCCGTGAGTTCAGTAAGAGATGAATTAGACTTTTTATCAAGTGGACCCAGTCACTTACGAAGTCCCTATCAAATTTTCTGGAAAGCTCTGAAACAATCAAAGACGACTCACTAAACTGGACCACACGTCTTGGGCAGAAAACCACGAGGCCAAGAATCCCACGTAAAGACACTGAACTACCAAATGACGGAAATGTTGTCCTCCAGTCTATGCTAAAAGGCTAAGAAACACTGTAGAGCTGCTTCGTACTTACTGGGAATTATCAACAATGCGCACCCCAAAAAAATCATTTAAAAGGACGAAATCTTAATTGGAGATTACGAACTCTTCTCACAATGACATCAAACCGATTTTCGCCGCCTGCTTTTTGCAACCTTCAAAGGAATTTGTTAGCGTTCAGATTTCTGATTCTCTTTGTAGGTACGTAATAGATTTCTTGTTCCATCTAGTTTGCGTCCGTAGCCTACGTGACATCAGCCTTCGTCCGAATCTCAAGGTTTAATTTCTTATTCCAAAGCACAACCTAGCCATTTCTCGCATTTCCATACAGCTAAGTGTGCCGACAAAATTCGAAGCTGCTGGTCATACGAAGCAAATGCGCCTGGGTTTTGATATACTCCGGTGGAATTCGGAAAAAGGGATTGTAAAAAATCGGGACATTTTCCATTTCCACAGGTTATAAGGCCATAACTTTTATGCGGGGAGAGGGGCAGAAAAGTTACTCTCAATGAATTGGATGGTCTTCGGCTTCCGAGAAAGTTACAGATAAAATGAGTTCGTTTCTGGTACCTGACGAAAAGCAACACAGATCGGTATAAGCGACTAAGTTCCTGGTATGCCTTCAACGTCACTTTTCGTATTACCAGACTGAAGCTGGAAAAATATTTGATCCTTTCATCTACTGAAACCATCACCTTCTTGTCGATCGATTAGTAACAAAGTGATGGGACTTTGCTGTGCACCTTGTTTAAACTGGCCAGATTGTTGTTATATGCTGGTCACCTTGGTCATCAACTTCGATTCACATTGGTTCTATTAAAACAAGCACTCAGCGATACCCAAGGCCTTACATAAAACAGCATCTTAAAGTTTAGCGAGTACGCAAAGCTCCGTGTTTATGTTACTTTAGAAACTGTCGACAGACGTGGTAGTACAGCGTACAGGAGAATCGTTAGCTCACGTGTTATGTTGATCTCGATCTCAGTGACTTATTTGAGTATAAACTTTTGTTTCGTCACACAGACTGAGATCACCGTAGTAACACATCTGTACGCTCCACATCCCTCGAATCTGACATCTAACAGCCGAGAACCATTAATATGAGCGATTTCATACTACTTATATGTAAGGGAGTCGTCTTTGCCACCGTCATCTGCAAAATGAAGGCACTCGCGCGTTTATGATATTCCTCAGCTGAATTTACTGCACGAAAGTCATCCCAGGTTTCTTTTGGTAAGATATCTGACATGTTGAGACATTTGTTTGACGAGAGATTCAGTTAAAAATTCATCTGAATCTCCAGGTGAGACCAAACTGGCTTGTCAGTGAGTGCGTTTCACACCTTGTGTATAATCTTGGTTCAAGTGGAACATGAAGTTGGCGACACCTCGGAGGTTGCGCCTACCAAATGTGGCGAAGTCGACCGTGAATCGTCGAGACGTGCTCACGAACCTTACGAACAGTTTCCTTCGAGAAGGTGGATTTATTTGCTCTGGAAAGCTTTCAGGAGTAGAGTTCCGCAGGCCACACACCTGCATTCGTTTTTGTGGTTGTCTTATGGTCACACGCATCTAAGGAGCACCGAAAAACTGGATTTTATCCGCTCACTAGATTTTGAACCAAAGGTCTAAGGTTTAGCCTTGCATTACGTACTATCCTTGCATCTGCGACCAAAAATGACCAACAATAGCTTTGCATGCGGTTCAGAGAGATGACTCATCACGTTTGCACAAGGTCGGAAGCTAGGAGCGTCATGTGTAAGGTATATACTGAAGCCTACACACACCAGTAAAACGAATGTCGGAATCGTATGTCACTGTGATTATTTCATCAAACTCGTAGAATCGCAATGTAATTTGATGCACATATTTCTCCCCCTGGCTTACACATAACTACGTTTTTCTCTTTCCGCCTTATAGACAACCCCCTGGACTACCACACTGGTCCCAGGAATTACGAAACCTCACGGTATAGCTCCGCTGGACCTGCTCACTCGCTACCCAATGAGATCCTGGTTAATGGAACGCTTTTCACCAATCAGCATACAGGTGGATCGATATATCAGCCCAATGTGGCTACCCTTTTCCCTGATTGGCTGTACTGTGTGCGCCATTGTTTACGGTCTGTCACGCTGGCGACCTGGGGGTTTACAATCAACTGGAAGAATCGTTCCGCGCAACAATCCAACCGCCGTGCGATCAGTATACTTGACTGCTCTTGCAAGTCTTTATCTTGTTCGAGCATTCGTCGTAATACTGATTGATCTGGACACAGCATGGGATACGGGTTTGTTAGCTTGGAATCAACTTTCCTGCCCCCTTGTACATTCACTGAGCACAGCAACCAAACTTTCCATCACACTGATCATATTAGCCCTGACCATTGATGTGTTGGTAACACTTTATGAAAAAAACTTGACCTCAGCACTGGCGTTCCTTCGCTTCTTATTCACCCGCGGAGAGAGTCGCAAGGCCGTCCACATCACAGTCGGACTCATTACAGCCTGCTGTCTACTTGGACTCGTGGAAACGGCTTACTGGCGGGTACAGTACTATTTGCCCAGTTTCGTACCAGGCATCTCGACCGGCTTGAACGCACCGACACTACCTTGGGCTCGCTGTGAGGTAACCGGACAATTTCAATATCTGTTCAGTGCCAAGTTGCACAAACTTACTGTTTTTGGTCAGTTGGATGCCAGTGGACAACACGAAACAAGCACTCGACTGGCTGCAAGCTACGCGGATTACAAATGGATCAGTGGAATCACAGTCGAATGTATCCTAGCCTTGACGGCTATTGTAATTTCCCTGGCGATTGCTCGTGCCCAGCTGATGGATGACGTTCTGCTCATGAAACGACCCTCAAGCAGCCTGACACAATCAATACAGTTGGCCGACACGTATGAGGTGAAACATGTGGCCGTACTCGGAATTGTCCATGGATTGTGTCGACTGCCAGAAGCATTGTTCCTGATGTTGGAGCCATTGACAAGACCTGGGGAGGTTAATCTGACTGATTCTGAGGTAGGCGAAGACTTTTCGTTCATATTTTGAAACGATTGTACGAGTGTCTGGCCTACTCACTCGGGGAAACCAACAGTTTGGTTTTGGTCAGACGTCAGCCGATTGACGTAACAGCTTGACCTGGAAGATCACAATTTCAATATGTGAACTCAGCATCCGAAAAAACCGTTTCGCGTATTAGGAACGGCGATGGGGTAGACAAACTGTACTTGCCTTCTGGCATCTGTCGCCATTCAGGTCTGTGCCTATGACATCTGCTTTGAGTTGAGTGGTTAGTTATCCCGTCCTTTGGTATGCACTTTACACCCACAAATTATAAGGTCATGCTCCTGGACATTCAGTCACTAAACACGCCAATTACAATCCAGGGAGAGAGTTGCGTTTTACGTATCTTGGAAGTTGCATTAGTTCTGACTGTAGTGTGACAGATGAGGTCAATGCACGAATCTACGAAGCCCGGGTCGCGTATGCTAATTTGATACACCTATGGCGTCAAAACGGTATATTCTTGAATCTCAAGGAACGTGTGAGTTAGGCTACAGTGCGGGCTGTTTTGTTGTACGGTTGTGAGACTTGGCCTGTTCGAGCAGCGGAACTGAGACGTCTTCAGTTGTTCGACAATCGTTGTGACCCAACCTCGGCATTTCGACTGCTCCTGTCTAGACTGGCAGTATCTTAGCCGTCGTGCTACTTTCGGATGGCGTGACAGCAAGGCACTGTAAGGGTGCTGCGGCTGAACAGTTATCACTAAACCATAAATGTCCCATGCAGATCGCAATTCATCGCATTTCGGAAAAAAAAATCAGTGGTAAAGCGCATGGCTCACCCACAATTCACTGAATTTCTTCCTAGCATTTCTTTGACATACAAAACAGCAACTAGGCGATGGTTCTGTTGTACGCTCCTCATTCTTTCTACTGAATTTAGTGATAGTATTCAATACAACTAAGCTTGCAAGACGGTTCGTGAGGCTGCATACCGTTGGAAGTAACACCCTTTCGATACTTAGTTATGAAGCCAACCGAGCAACACAGGATTAAGCATAAGCCACAGCGAACGCCTTAATAAAAAGGATCACTGTTCCGCGCAATTTATGGGTCAGTAAATAAATGGACGGTCTTCAATTAAGCGAAATCAGCTGTGAAATTAGGCTAATCTGCTCCAATTCCAAAAAGATTCGGAAATTCCAAGTCCGAACATTCGTAATCCTATCTTTAATCTAAATTTTTCTAGATGTGAATAATATTTACTTCCGGAACTTAACTAGCTGAATGTTTTCCCACACTCCCCTCATTTCTTCTACAATGAGAATTCCCTGTTCCATGAAATAAAACGCCGATGTTTTTATTAAAAAAAACCGCAGCACCGAATGACAATACAATTGACAACATGTTTTACAGTGTTCACTGAGTTCTGTTCAACAATTACATCCACGTCGAGCTAACGATATGCAGCCTCATGAACCGTCCAAATTAGTGTAAGAGTAGCTCGCATGTGACACATGAACAGCTGTCACGAATCCCACCCAGACTGATTCGTCTGCAAACGTCCAAGTTCATGTCATCTAGGCACAGTAGACGTCGATCCCATTGTCATCCGCTCGGCAATAGCCCTCACGCAGATGCCCACACAACTACACGCCAGTAATGTGGATACCAGCATGTAAGGATACTATGTAGGTCACATCAACGCACGAACATAGCTGCGTGACCTACACGCTGGTCGGCATTCACGCAGTCACATCAACCAAATTCATCATGACGACGAAGTCCACGAAATTTTTTAGTAAAGATTGCGCTTAGACAACTCGGTTTACAACAGTCTGTAGAGAAGAACTATAATCATACTTTAAGAGGGAGAAATTGATGTCTTAAGAAATTCTGACGACTTGAACCACTTGAACAGAGCTTTTGTGTACACCCGTCTTGATGAACATCTTGGAGAGCGTCTTGGAGAACATCTCAAGGTCAGCATTTCCTTTCTGGGCGGCGAATTAGAAAGTAAAATGCTATTCGAGTCGCTCAGTGGTAGCAGATTAATCAAGTCAGTGATTTCACACTTAATTGGTGTGTTGGCCACCGATAAGTCACAGCGCCTAAAGGAAACAACTGAACCCGACTAAATTTAGTGAATACCTACAGGTAAAAAAAAATCAAGAAAACCTGCTGCATTGAAAAGACACTTACTCTACCCTGGATTCATCTGGATAAGAAATTCCTCATTCACTTGATAACTATGCCATTCCGCTATTAAATAAGACCGAGAAGGAGGCCGAATCATCGATTCTGTGAAGATTGAAGTCAGAAATCTGTGCATACTGATGAAACCCTACCAACTAAGATAACTCAGTAGCTACAACACGTCACCCCTGCTACGACCCATTGTTACAAAGCAACTTATCGGTCCATACTCAGGTGAGGCCAGTCAACCGGAACGAGCTTAGACAAGTGATCGGGCCGCCAATGTGTTAAACGATTTAATGCAAATGATGTACCAACCAAATAGATAGCAATGCGCAAGTGCAATGTAAGCAAGAAATCGATGATAAGATTCCAGCAGTGTGCTGTCTTCCGGACAGACAGGCTACGTTCCAGAAGCATACCGAGCAAACTGTAGTTAGTGAGCCTATCCTGATAAGCCGAAATGAGACAAACACCGGAAGGTTCGCCGAGCATTTCTGAAATGAAATTCAAGTGGCTTGAAGAAAATTGTGGTGCCAAAAAGGGTCCTAAGCTGCTCCTCGAAATTAAGCTGTATAAAAACAAATTTCTTAAACCCATCCATAAGTTTACATAAGCAAATCAGTCTCAATAACACAGCAGCTCCCCGCTCAGAGGATCGATCGATGAATACATACTCCCACTGTGAACGTAAGTGGGCAAATTTTTATCATAACTGGTCAAAATAACCACCTTGGTTGCTTTCCACTCACCTCCTTATCCACTGGCAAATTCTTTTTACATTTTTAGAAGCACGATAAAGATGCGACAAACCAGCCGGTGTTAGTTTTAAATATCATGTTACAAAACCCGTTTACTAGCAGAGGAAGTGGTCGCACATCATTGTGCGAGGGGAGGTATTGCGGAATCACTTGTGCTCGGGCATGGATAACGGATCTAAAACTCAAATGGTCAAAGGAAGGGACTGTCCATTCCCCAAACTGCAGGTTCACGTGTAGAACTCTTTCGGTGCCTAACTGCTATGCCACCCGAAGGAAGCACGGGGGCTGAGATACTGCTAGGTTGCCCAAGCCTAGACAGGGGAAGTCGAGAGGCAGAGATCGGGTTCGAACCACGAACCTTCCGGTCAGTACACTCGCGCTCTAACCATTTGGGCCATCTCGCTTCCTGTAAAAATCCATGGAATATTGACAATTAATAAATTTGATATCTCACTGAGTTTAAAAAGTCCATTTATAACGTTATAGTGGCTGGAAAAAACGTTCACAAACCTGCGTTAGATTCTGTCTTTGTTTTGGTTCTGGCCTTGAGTTCTATGCCGCTTGAAGAAGAGTCATGCAAAGAAGGCATCAAACTAAATGACGGGCATTTTTACAGTAGTATTTCAGATCGATTTTGGGGTTGTCATGCCTAAAAAATGCTGTTGTTTAGTTTATCAGCTTAGACAAGATCCAGACTTTCCCGTGTGTGCGGCTCACGGGCATTAAGTCATCTTGGAGATAAGTTACCGGTTACGAAATGGTTGCAAACTTCTGCGTCTTTCTGCGTCTGACTAAAAAGTATACAACTGAACATCTGCTGTTTTCCGAGAAGTTGCGCAAGTGCGCGTTAAACTCGAGGATCATTTGGTCATTGGGTGCAACATTTGTCGAACTGCGAAACGTTTTCACTCATCTACATTTTCGAAGCGGAGCTGTTTGAGCGAACGGTGACATATTTGGATCACGTGATACGCGATCGATCGTCAGCAGATAAGGCCCTTCAACCGTGGGTAGCTTTTTTTAAGAATAAGCTAAAATCCCTATTGCAAATCGAGTGACTCCAAGTAGAGCTATACTGATTGTTCTCGTTATTACATTGAACAGAATCCTCAAAACCTGGTTCCTTTTTAAATTTTCATCAAAATGTACTCATGTATTATTTCACATGTTCTTGGCTCTCTCAATAGTTGGAACTGGACGGTACGTGGCAACGGTACTTTATGATGCTTACAGCGCGCAACGTTGTCCAGGAGCTTTCAGATATACCGGCTGCACTGATGTTCCCGATTTGTCTCGGTCTGAGCAAACACTTTCGGCGAAACTTTTGCGAATTGTTTGGCTGCCGTTATCGTCCAAAGCGTCGACGAGAACTTCATTTGGTGGATTCTCCCGGACGTGATCAAGAAAACAGAGGAGAATACCTCACAAGAGAAGCCGACCACGTTCCCTACTCATCATGTGACCTAAGCGAACATGGGTCAATTCTGTCTCCAGACGATTCTCAACGCTACATTCCGCTCGAAGCTATGAAACGACACGCCTCAACAAGCGCGATGGAGCCTCGGACAGCGTCACCCTACAACGATGGTAGACCACGATGGAAGTGGGGGCAAGGATGGACGTTACAAAATCAGCCATTTTTAGATCCACGTGATCCTTCGGTTGGAAAGCCAACCACCTATCGCCATCCAGACACGCGATCAATAAGGCCAAGCCCATATGGCGCAGAACATCCGGCTTGGCAGTCGACCAGATTTATAAATGACACTTATGCACATTCCTGCGTTCTTCCACAAACGCCACCGTATCAAAGAAGAGCGATGTCGGCACATGATTTAATGGGCAGTTTTCATGAAAGCTTAGTAGATGATCAACAGGCGGAAGAGTGCGCGAGCCGTGAAGTGGAGTGGTACGAACCTCGTTCCTATGTTTAGTAACTTTCTGGCTGTTGCCCGTTTGCTGCACAGCGTTGCGACGAATCAGGACTTTGATTTAAAATACACTGTCAAGCCAGTTTTTCAGTCGCCTCTCGTAATTTCTGTTCTTACTTGTAAACCCAAAGCAACATGTCTTTTAACAATGGTTCTTGTTTTTCTCCTAAATTCAAGCCACCGGGACTGCAAACATTCAACATCCAACTGGGAAATCTGTGCTTTCTATTTGATAGATTCTAAAGAAATCTGCAGATATGACAGGATTTGGGACTTTCGTATGGGTTTTTACGGCACAGTTAAGGCAATCTTCTTGAATAAAAGACCCTAAGGAGAAAGGGATATCTATACCTCTTGTGAGGGAACCAAATTTCTGGGCGGAGTTGGAACCCAATAGTACTAGCCAAGTAGTTGGTACATCCTTGAATATGTCACAAGAATACTTCCTGGTAGTTGGAAGGAGAGACGAAAACGTCCCTCTCTCCCAGGCGGATCGCTTTAAGTCGCGACGCGGTGAAACCACTTGCATCACCTTTAGTGAAGTGCACTTTTCTGGGAGGAAGCCCTTTTCCAGACCTACTGAAATTAGATATTTTAGGGGGAAATGTCGATCGTCAGGTTAACGAGTGTTTCTGCTGTCATCTCTGTACCTCACACGCGAGGAAGAAAATACTGGTAGAGGAAGCGAATGCAACAGGTGAAAGTGTCAAGGACTGATCAAAGAGTTGAGCAGGTGTCACGGCATACCTACAGTCGATCGTTTTTTCTCCACTTGTCAGTAATCTCAAAATACTAGTAGTAGTAGCAGTAATAAGCTCGCCTCAATTTTAATCTGGCAAATTAGATATTTTTTTGGGGAAAATGTCGGTCGTCAGGTTAATGAGAATGTTTCTACTGTCACCTCTGTACCTTACACACGATGAAGAAAATACTGGTAGAGGAAGCGAATGCAACAGGTGAAAGTGTCAAGGACTGATCAAAGAGTTGAGCAGGTGTCACGGCATACCTACAGTCGATCGTTTTTTCTCCACTTGTCAGTAATCTCAAAATACTAGTAGTAGTAGCAGTAATAAGCTCGCCTCAATTTTAATCTGGTATGGTATCTGAGATATCGCAATACCTTGTCTGGACAACCCACACTGCTCTTGAGGTGGCTGAAGAGCCTTCGACAGCCCACTACTCGTTTGTTAGAATTCATTGAGTGGGCGCAGTCTCCAAGATTTCGTCAACTTCATCTTGCACTCGAACCCCATGTGGACACAATCCGCGAAACATCCTCACCAAAAAAGTACACCCCTTTGCAAATTAAGCTGTGTTAACTGAAGACTCAACTGGTTCCCAGCTAATTCCCAGTTAAATCGCTCTTTTATGGTATGGCGAGACTCGCCGTGGGCTGCCCCGAAGCTTTCTGCTGCCTTATGAGTAGGGTGTCCCATCAAGAAAAAAAGAGTGCATTAAAAGTTTGCTCTCTATGTAGGTCAGGTCAAAAATTACTAGACAGTATGATAAATGACAAACGACAAGTGCGCAGCTGCGATTTGGACCAGCAGTCTGATCATCAGAAGCTTCCGTCCTCCTGCAGTTTCTTGACTTCAGTGCGGCAGAGACGCTGGTTATTGCGTAGCGGACTGGCGGCAAAAATGTCACATATGGCTGTATGATTTTACGGTCCTCCACGGGGAATTCATGGAATCGCCAGTGGAAAAAACTTTACTTCAGACTGGAGTTTCTCACTTGAGGCGTACAAACTCTTTTGTGATGTCGTATATGTTTTCATCTAAGATATCAGGTGCAATTTGCCGCTTGTTTTCGGATAAGAGGCCAACTTTCGAAGGAGCAGGATGTCAGCTGAGGATGCTTTATGAAAATGTTTCCTTGATAAGCCAGACAACTAATGTCAGCTGAGTATGTGGTATGAAAATGTACCCACCCAACTGCGCACTGATGATGTCTCCTCGTATGGTGACGAAACGTTTGCAAGCCAATTGCCAAGCTCGGCGAACAGATCAACAGCCACCTGATCAACAACCAAGAAAATGTTTCCTTGATAAGCCAGACAACTTTTAGTTACAGCTTTGGGCGCTGTGACAATGACTGTTCTTACGTGAAAGGCAAATCCTTGGGCCTGCCAAACGGTGAGAATTCATCAGGATGTAAACAAATGCAAACTGCTGCACCACCATTGGCTTAGAATTGGGGCGGAACAAATTTATCTCGGAGGCGTCACTGATATGAAGGCGTTTTTAGGCTATTTATAGCGCTCGGTCTTTTTCTGCTACGTTTGACTACTGACGTGTTGTGTTTTGCAAGTGTCGGCTTTCGTGTTCATATCCTCTGCAAGTGTTCCTTCGCGTGGTTTCATTTGGTCAGTTTGGCTTTTACAATAGCTGATGTTCCGACTTCTTGCTGCATTATTCACGACAGTTTACATGCCGACCATCGCAGTTGAATTAAATTTGGATTTGACGTTTTGTGCGACAGTTTTGTAGATTGTCCCGGTTTCAGTCATCGAACATCTGGACCTTTGTGTAACTCAACGACAGTCCAATGAGTCGCGTACCCACGTAAAACGTGCACAAGAACACTACTACTCACCATTCACTACTTATTTACATCTAAATTTCCTGTCAAGAGCTCCACTGAGTCATTGTTTCAGACACACACAGTTGTTCAGGGTGAGTTCATTTGGCAGCAGACTATAAACAGACTATAAAAACATGCAAACTAGGGGCAGTGGTTTGCCAGGCTGGTGTGACAGAGAAGGGGTGTCGTACGTTCAGTGCGCCACGCTTGGTGTAAACTACAGATGATGTACAATACACGATTTCGCCGACTTAAATCGGGCCTACCAACCGGAGGATTGCAGGTTCAAGACCCTCCACTGGAGTTTCTTGAGATGCGCACTGCTGATGAGTTCCAGTAAGAATGAAACAGGTGCACGGTGCTTCTCTGCTTTTTTTCAACGTAGACTGTTTTCACTTACACGACGAAATCTCGTCTGATTGGAAAAACGGCTCCAGTTGACATACAGAGGCAAGAGTGGCAATCATCTCAACAAGAACTTTGATGGGACAGTCAATAACCATGAGCATGCTGTTTGCAGCGCATAGGTCGTCGAATAACTGCTTTCCGACTTTGAGGTTGTAAATGCAGCAACTGACATCCACTCGCCTCTAACTGTAAAGGGCGCAAATCGTGGTCAGTGAATCGGAGCAGATGAAGGACACGGGGATCTTATAATGTTAAAAGAGGAACCAACTAACTTTAGAGTAACAGGATATGGATAGGGATATGGAATTGACGCTTGAGGTGCTCATTAAAAAACTGACAACTACACTTGACCTCTCGTGCTTAGATGGAAGGTATTCTTTTGAATTACGACGGGGTCACTTGGTCATAACATAGTTGCACGAATTTATGATTCCCGCTAAGGTATAAAGCTAAGATATGCATCAGCTGAGGGATCGTAGAGTGTGGGAACAGATAGACCATTTGCATCTGCGGACGTTCCAGAGAGTATCTTGTTCTGGCAACCGTTTCACATGACCACCAAGTCGCAGGCGAGCTAAAATGACCGGTTGTCTGTCTACGTCAGCTGGGTGTCAGCTCGACAGCTGCGTGAAGTGCACATGTCGTGATTCAACTATCAACGCATCTGAACATCACGTAGGTCACACCAGTGCAACAGTGAAGATGAATCCCACAGGCGTGCATGATTGGTGCCCTCGTGGACCTCCAAAAAAACTGCATTTCTGAACAACAACTATTCTCAAGTACCTTGTCTTGAAGAAATAAAAAATGGCGGAGAAAGTCAACATGGTCACACAACAATGGCAACTATACTTGCTGATATCGCGAAAAAGTCGAAGGATGTTTTGATGTTTTCAAGAGTTTCCATCGATGGGCGCGTCCATATTAAACTTTTGCCTGTTGTTACATGTTGATCATAATTTCCATCTTAAGCTGAAAACTTGGAAACAATGGTTCTGGCAGATGCCAATGCTTTGAGTTGATGAATAGTCTCCAGTTAACTTACTGAACACTGCTGTGACAACGTAAACAGCCGGTGAGTAAAGTCAACCAAGGATGGTGGATTCGTGACTGGAAAGTCAGAAAAATCGGGTGATTTCCACTGCTAGTTTTATTCGCCTGAGCAAACGTCCATTAGCAAAACTGATTGCTAAATCACCCCGGTGTAAAAAACAGATTTTCTGTTGACTGCGGGAGTGAAGAATAGAAACGTGATTCTTCTTGACTCACTGAACTGGATGTGAGTTGCATGGGCCACATTTTCGGCGGGATACTAGCTTAGATAACAAACATTTTGCACGAGCCACAAACGGCCTTTCCGTGTGATTTGTGAAGGTCGCTACTCAGTCATAATAGGTGAACGATGCTCAATTGGTCCAGCTGAGTATTTCTATGGTTTATTCTATGCCTCAACTTTGACAGGAAAATGCTTACAAAGCAAAGTTGATTAGAGCTAGGTAGAAGTGTGGCGGAGCACACAATCAGTCGTTGAATCGACTTGGCCAGAGACTGAATTTCTATATATTTATTTGAATGAGTTAGGGATCCCTTGATCAAGACCAGGTGTGTGGAGTGAAACTGAGGGGCAAAGAAAGTCTGCGTGGTTACCTTGTTCTAGATGTCTTGGAACACAACATGAGGAAATGACACTGAGATGCAGAACCAATGACATGAAGATCATGCGACGAGAAACGGGAAACTGGCGAGAAGACTTTGGTTGGACGTCATATCCTCACGGCAAACTAGTACAAATTGTGTGTAGTTATTTTTCATTTTTTAGCCACTATTAACTCGGCTATCTAGGGTTCCGGATTTACCAAAGGGAATTAAATCCATATTTGTTTTCCGGTCAATCCTTCACTTGGAAAGTGTATCCTTGCTATGAGAAGGCAAGCAAAACATTACCAGAGCAGTTGCTCAGGAGTGACTAAGTCATGGAAAATCTAAACTGATGTTTTAAAAAGGGCCGGAAACTTTCGCTAGATGCCTGATAAACGACAAAGTTGGGAAGATGGAAAGGTGTCAATGGCGCCTTTCCTTTGTGGCTAAACTTTCCCGAAGCAAAGCAAAGCAAAGTTCAGACCCGTTATCATCAGTACAAAGGCAAACTAATGGGCTTGGAATATACAACGCAGGAAAATGGAGGGTATTTCTCATTCCTGTTATTGCCACATAGGTTAACTGACACACAATGGATTCTGTTATTTTGCATTTTTTCTACTGTTACGTTCTCAGTAGCATCCACCTGACAACCGCTGCTATTGAGAACAAAGATTAAACAGGCCTGAAACTCACCATTTGTCATCTGAACGACAAACAGTACAGGAGTGTTTTCATCAGCCTGGATAAAATTTTACGCTTTTCCGGGTTGTTCTTACCTCTTCATTTCCGACGTAAACTACCTACGCCTTATTACGGCGCAGGCAGGTATCCAATCTGAGAGTTCCCAGGTGGGGATAGACCGCGAGCCATCGGATTGACCCTCCACGATTTTATCTGCTCAGTCGCCCATGCAAAAGACTATTCTGTGTGCTAGCTATTTGGAGTAGCTTAATGAACGTAGAGACGTTCTGCTGCTTTCCCCAGAGTTTCATACTGAATGGAGAAACATCAGACCCTATAATAAGGTACTGGATGAAGTAAACAACGCAGTTGTTGGGCTCTATTCTGGTTACACTAGTAAAGTACGCACATGCTTGAGCAAAATTAGCAGTACTAGCACCGTCATTAGAGATTTGTTCTGTTGGACCTTGTCATTTACAACTTCATATTTAGACGGGTTCCGTCTACAGTCGCACTATATGCCATTACTTTGACAATCCTCCTACACAATCGCACTTCTTTTACGGAGTCGAGTCTTATCATAGAATGAGTAAAATACTTATGGCAATGTAAGACTTCGCTTTGCATGCTTATTAGTCTACAAGTAGCTCCGAGGAAGAAAGCCAATCACCTGACAAGTTGTCACCCAAGGAGCCAGTCGGCGGGTGTGGCCACGTGATATAGGCCCGGTTTAAGTGAGAAGTAATCAGGCTGCTGATTAACTGCTCGTGACCGAACGAGTGTTCAAACTACCAGTTGGGAGGTCGGAAGTTTGAGACTTCCCATATTTTTTGTGAGGTGCGCATCGCTGGTGATCCTCACTAAGGATAAAACAGCCTTACAATGCTCATCGGCTTTTAAACAAAGAATGGCCCCAATGGCAGGACGGAATAAAGTGACTGGTTTGTTCCGTAAAAAATGTCATTGTTGAAGCACTTCTCTATAGTGATGAACACTGAACTAAATAAAATTTCCAGCGTTGTTATATCCTCCTGTTTCACTGAGATTCAAACCGGGTTTAGTTGGTTATTTTGGTGGTTGATTTTGTTTGATTGTGTTTTCCGAAACTAAAATGCAGTTTATTGCTCAATCAACACAATCAGATCCTTTCAATTAGGATTTCGTCCTGTCCATTCCGAATTGCCGAGAGGCACTGTACACCTACTTCATTCTCATCGGGAATCACCAGTAGTGCGCATCTCACGAAATTCCCGGGAATTTCGGCCAGACAGATTTGCTGTGCTATATTTTTCGAGACAATTTATATCCATGTAATCCAGGCATTGAAGTATTTTTAAGAAAGATATTTTGAGGACCATATGATAATTAAGCAGCCAGTCTTCGGCTTTTCTTGGAGCTCCAGAAGGCTATCGTCCATGATGGCCGATTGAAACTCCCAATGGGAGAACCAAATCCTTCACTCTGTTAGGCTGACTATAGCTGACATCATAAAAAACATAAGAAACCTGAGTATCACAGAATCGTAGTCTCTACTCAGTCGAAGACTGCTTATAATTCCCGAAAAATGAGCCACCAGCGTGACAAGCGCCCCGTCATCAACAATGTGTCGTAAATGGATTCAGCCCCTCAGATGCATTTCACAACAACCACCAATCAATCAGGACATCATGCAGTTCTTCTTGGACAACACAGGTATAACAGGCCCGAAAGCTAAAAGGATCCATTTGTTTCGGGAAGATGAAATAAGTGGAATTCTTCGCCAATAGAATTTGTTTTCCCGGTCTAGTTGTCCAATTATTCTAGCCACCCTATATCACTTCGGATGAACTTTTTAAAAATGCTCCCCCTTCACCTACCATATATCAACCGAAGACAGGCTGGACTGCCCAACTGGAAATATCCTAAACACGTGTCACTCGAGTCTGATGAGAGCATAGTACATCAGCCCGCTGGGGTGATTGTTGCAATTGACATTTTTTACCGTTGTTTTATTTATTCACCTGTTGTCCACTCAAACTTAGAGGCATTACTTCGTTTTGGACGCATGATAAAATTACGCGGTTGTCTTTCAATTGTCTAGATAGGCATTTACAGTTCCTCGCTGCTCAATAGAAGAACACCCAAATTATTTTCGCCGAAACTATAGGGTTTTCAAAGCTGTGACTTTTATGGGGAGTTAGTCTAAACCGTTTTCATCTTTCAGTGATATATTTCGCATAGCGTTTTGTTTAAGTGAGCCACATTTCAAGGTCACGGATCATTATCGATTCGCACTCTATTTGAATTTCGACAGGGATCACGAAATCGCACTTCAACATATTTTGGTGTTCTTCAGTGCTTTTTAAGAATGAAATAACATCTACTGAATATCCGATGCAAATTCAATCCAGAAAAATTGGTAGTGACCTTTGTTTGCTTTATACTCCTTAGATTTAACAAATGAGTTAGTTCAGCGAACTTGGGCACAACATACTTTACAATGGAGCCCGCCTTCCACTACGTATAAAAGTGTTACACAACCGCATGAATGGTTCAGTGGCTTTGCGAGGGCCATCCCTGTGGATGATCTACTTTCCCAGATATGCGTAATTAGTCTGTGAATAATTCATTCACGAAATAACTTTAGGTGAATAACCAACACAGTGGTATCATTCCTATTAGGAATATGAAGCTCCATGAGTAGAACATGTCGTAAGGCGCAAATATAATGATGGCAACTAATGGCGTCCGTCGACGATCACCATGATAACGGTAGCCGTTTTCACTCAGCTCGACTATAGATCGTAACTGATGGGCCCGTGTTTATGTGCGACGCTTGTTATAAGGCCTCACCAATGCACGGTAACCTAACCCGATACCCGACGTTAATTACGCAAAATCTTAGTAGCCGAAACATCGGCGAAATCGACCGTGACACTGTTCCTGACACTGACGGCCAAAATTTTTGGGGGAACTAACTCTTCGGGCTCCATTCACCTTAAAAACATGGAGTCTCTAAAACTGAAGGAATTAATGACCTAGGTTATATGTGCCAATGGAGCTATTTCGGCCGAATTGAATAGATTGGATAAATATTTTTTGCCTTTTACAGGATCTTTGACTTGGTTAAACTGCGGGTTGTAAGTCAGAAGGATCCAGGCGGCCAATCATCAAACCGCAGATAGAAAATTTCCACTCGGTTGTCAAAACCACCACATACTTCGTCTCAAATGCAAAAGCCTTCAAAAAATTTCCGTGGTCACCACACGCTGCAAACTGCTGCCCCGGCAGAGGAGCTGATAACCGTCACTCGGAAAGATCTGGTACACTCCGTTCAACAACCTGGGTAAAACAAAAGGGCAAACGTGCAAATGGAGCACCTAATCCGCACCTTAGTGCCTCAACTCATTACCGCACTCCATATGTCAGTCAGACTTCCGGTGGGATGTCTTCTTTATGACTGTAGTGTCCTGTAGTGTGTAGTTCAAGAGCACTCATATAATTCTTGGGCGGTCCAAGTAAGAGGCCGCTAGGCTTATTTGAGAGCCGGGCAAACTACTGCGAACGACTTATATTCCGTGTCCTACCAGAGGGTACCAAAAGCATTTCAGACGCTTAAGATTCGACGTTATTCCTCTCAGCCACCGCTATCGGGTCCACGCCTTACTTCTAATGGCCCTTAAACAGTTATTGAAAGCAAAACAAAGAGGATTTTGTTTTGCGTCTAATTAGTGGGTTCTCCGGCCAACTTTATTAGATATGATGTCTGCCGCAGGCTGCAGAATCCGAAAAGAAGACTGAAAAGCACCTCTCCTATCCTAGGCATCCTGTTACTTCAGAGGAATAATAATAACTAAGTAGACGAGTGGGGCCTCGTATGCAAGTGTACGACATCAAAAAACCACCAACAGAATCCAAAGTTATGTCTCATTTCAGCACGGTGGAATGCAACAAGTCATAACTTGATAATTAGTCTCGGAGACCTCCGGTTTACCACGGCCTGTTTTACGATCAGTCCTTGCTGAACTAACAACATTAGGACAGGCCAAAAACCTCAGTTGACTTAGCGCACAACTAAACGAAACAGTTCAAAAGTATTGCTGACTCAAAAGTGGCTTATCTATTTGGTAGTCTAGGTCGGCCTGTGAAAATTATGTGAATAGGGAAACATACTTGCTGGTCTTGGTACAGCTTTTGGGCATTCAAAAATATCAGCATTTAAGCTGCATTCGAAGATACTATGCTGTACTACTGCATACTGCGTTTTACTCCGTCACGCCGGCAAATATGATATCAGTACGATATTGGTGGTACGCAATACGTACTCCAACTGAGTATGAGGCGCCTCTTGAGATCTGCTGTTCAGTCGCTTGTACCAGAATATGTGAGCGTTAGATAGGTGAACACTATCCTTGGTAAAGTTATGAACGCTTCACCATACCATAGCTCAGATAAAATTCATATAACAGGGAAAATATGTTGCTACCATGGTACACAAGCAGAGTGCTCCTTCACCAAGTAGCCAACGTGATTTGACGGTTTATGAAGCGCGGTAAACCGTTAGACTAGCCTGAATTGCACTAATTCTGCGTCGACCAGGTTGTCCTGTTGAGTGAATCAACACCAAATAATCTTCCCGCCCCACCCAGAGGGGTGGCACACTTGAAACAGACTTACGCCATCGCAGACTTATCATCGCCCCAACCATCGCTTTCCTACGATCAAACTTTGGACCTAAAGACTCTACCTCAGTAGGCCGGTCGTTCCCTTGTCTCGTTACGCTCCACGTACCAGTCCACGTACGACCACGAACGTTGCAGCAGTCGCATGGTGCTTTCAGCCGGTCGAAGTTTTTGGTGCGCACAGCAGGGTAGATGGACAAAATCACTTAACCGCTTGGGTTTCATTTTTCATCGTTATCACCATTGCCTTTCCTACAGTCCCACTTATCACACAACGCTATGTAGGTTCCAGCTTGTCCGCGTCATTCAGGTGATCAACTGCACGTCCTCGCTCACACTGCTTCTTTGCATCTGAGATTCGAAGCTTGCTATCCCAGTTTTGCCATGGTCTTTAACACTTATGCAAACTGACTAAAAGCCTGCTTCTGTGCACACTTTGTATGGAAGCACTTGTGGCATCTCCAAAACCCAAAAACAATTTCCGCATGCGGAAGCTTATTTTACAGCCACTTCACTCCTGAGGCCCCACCGATTACAAAATTTGGGTGATTCTGCTGCTCTGCATTTGTTGTGGTCTCAAGTTGGCACGCACTGGCCTGTAGCTCTATTAGACGTCAACCAACGGCTGAATCCATCTGTCCATCTGTTCAGCCCTATAAGAACTGTCTGGTTTCCTAAAACCAATTTCAGCCCCCACCAAACGAAAGTGTTAAAGTAGGAATGCAGTATTATGGGTCCAACGATAGAATGTTGATGGAACCAACCTCAAACATGAAGGCCAGTTTGGGAAGATGCGAAAAAATGAACAAAAGTAAGCGAATTCCAAGCCACCTTACAAATCTTGCAAAGCGTTTCTAAGACATTCCAATTAGGGGTATGGAGGCAAAAGCGACACGGTTAAACCTGTATGCTGTTGTCCTGCTGCCTAGCTGAGCACCATACAAATAAAAGCACCGTCGGAGCCTTCGAGGGCGAAACAACATCTAATTTGAAGGTCCACATGTATTGTTCTGCCCAGGAGGTGCAAGCGAGTCTCAGGTACGTATTTCTTGTCTTATTGTATCGCGGCCGTAAAGGAGTGCGCAAAATAACTGTTCCTTTGTGTCAGCTTGTAAATTTTCTAAAGATAAATTCCAGTGTTGCGATTTGCCGGTTGCACGTGGGCGCGTGGATTGCTTCATTTGATCTGAAGCGTTGCAGCACAAAAAAGATAGAAGTTGAGTCCATTTTCGCGGGCTATATACTGCAGATGCCACTTCTGTCTGCATAAATGTGTTTGCTCATTCTGGACCGAGATATGTCATGCTTCTGAACCTAAATATATTGGGAAATGATGTTGTGATCCTTATGTACAGCAGCACCCATGGCCTTCGGTGCTTGGTCACATTAATTTGAGGAGCTTACCTGGCCCATTCTACGCAAACTGCCAGCGTTCTGCAACATTCGGGGGACTCAAATGTGTCGACACACCAACCGGAAGATCACCGAGGGCACCGATCGCCTCCATTTGTCTGCTCATCCTGCATTGTCTTCACTAGAGGTGCTGTTTTGTTTTAAGAACGTTATCTGAGTCGGTGTATGCTACTGAATCATAGCCGCTTCTGCATGGTTGTGGAATAGATAACCATTGAGACTTTTTAAAGGAGCAGTGGTGCGTTTACAAACATCCATCTTGTAGCTGCAAATCGCTTAGTTCAAGGTGTGCCGAAACCTCACTGAATTACAAATTTTGGCCAAGCTCTGTTTCCTTTTGTCTATTGACGTCCTTCTAATGCCCTTCGTTTACTTACAAGTTCCTGGGCTTTACTCCAGAGACAAGCAAGTAAGTCCGATCAAAGTAATCTCTCAGTAGCACATCTAATTCGTTATTCGGTATGTTCTGCTACAGGTTTAACCCACACAAAAACTTAAAACAGAAACCTTCTAACCAAGCAATATGGGAAGTAGGTAGACACATGAAAGCCACATCGACATTTGGATTGAAGGTTTCCGGGATTTACGCCTTGTGCTCGCCTTATAAAGCGCCATAGATTTACGAAATGAGACCTAAAATCCTCGTATACCGAAACAATCTGAACTAGCCACTGAGTTTCCGCCTTCTCATTGACAGCCAGCGAAAATAGCTCCCGGATAGCCTATCATCGGGGGCATTGTCTCAAGACACGCGAACCATCACACATGGATTCTTTGAGAATACGGCAATATTTGACCTGCATTTTACGTTTGCGCGTCAGCCACTCAGTGCGCTGGGACGTATCCAGAATGTGGCGCGTTCTGTTATGTAGAATACTCTGGTGAATTCAGGAAAGCCCAATCGGGCGACGCTCAAAATCACAAGCCAGAAATTGTGGATTCTCGAGATGTATCAATGAAATGCGGCACTACATGTATAAAATACGTAACAAAAAGGGATACAAACCTCAAATTATGAGGGTTTTCGTCTAAATTGTTGCACAAAATAGTGCAAGCCCAAACAAAGCCCAGAGAAGACGGTAAATCGATCTTAGTTAGAGCACACATCTGCGCACAACACGCGGTAACGCAAAACGGTCAAAAAGCGCGCGTAAAAGGTGGTCGACCAAATTGGTTCAACAGGTCTAGGGTTAAAAGTTCATGAGGGATTACAAATGTCAATCGAGTCTATGGGAAAGAGGCAGCAAATACAAGGCTCAGACAAGGGAAGGAAGGGAAAGTAGGTACATGTTATTTAATTGGTTAGTGCGCCGTTAATCAAAATAACTGCGATTTTTTGGTAGATTATTTGCGTGGTCATTAGAGTAGGTGATACTTATCTGTGAAAATAATGTCGATTAGTAAACAGCACTCAACCGGCACACACCGATACGTGTGACGAAAGCCCAGAGTCTTGATATCTGAGCATTTGCATGTGGTCCCAACACCTAAAAGAGCGTTGCCCTTACCGTTGCCAATAAGTGGAACAACTTTCTCCCACCCTGCAAACGCTTCTAAGGATAGCAAAATACCTTGTAATTACATGCTGCATTATGATCCTTTCAGAAAAGAAGAAGAACGTCACACTGAAAGACCACACAGGTTGTGCGCAATCCGAATGCAAGGTAACCCGTGACGGAACTCGCTAAACCATACAGCACCGCGTCATTTTCCGAAACAAACAAAATATGGTGCCTAGCGTTATTAACAACACGCCGCTCAATGCTTGGGCGATTGACCAGCGCCCATACCATCCGTCATCATCCGTCATCATCCGTCATACGCTTTCACCTGCGTATGAATAATAATAATACAAATGTTTTTCCCAACTAGTGGGCGGCATGCCACCAGGCATGACCATAAGGTTACAGTCAGAATGAAAGCATGACAGGTGGAGACTGTGGGTACAGGGGGTTTTGGGAAAAAAAGACAGCGTCATGGGCGGTGGGCTTTATCCAGTGTAGACGTGGTCACCACTAAACGGGCAGGAACAGTGAAGTTCTTTATTTGGAGAGAACATCGAGCAAGATTAGATCGTTAGGATTTGAAGGTGGCGGGCAAAAACAAAACGAGAGAGAGCAAAACAAGATGCTTCCTGGCTGACATATGACAAGAGAAGTGTAAACTGCGGAAAATGAGAAACAAGCGCATCAGATCTGGTGAAGCAGCAGAGTTGGTGTCATCCAGCCGGTCAACTTGAACTGAAGCCTAAAACAACCGCTGAGGCCTCGTGGCCTTGGACTGTTGAGTTCATGGCCAGGGTCACAAAAAGCGTATGTGGGGAGGAGTGATGAAGTGGAGGGACTAGCAAAGCGGATAACTGGTAACAGGAACCTCGGAGACATGGTATACAGTGGAACTGTAGAGACTCACTGGTGCGCTGCAGTGGAGTCGGGCATAACAGTTCCCTGGAAGAGTGAGATAGTGGCAACCCACGAGCCGGAACGGGAAATGTTGCAAGCGAAGGTACTATTAGGCGAGATGGCGCAGTCAAGAGTAGGGAGGGAACAGTTGCAGGTACGCCATCAGACTGAGCATGCACATATCGAGCCTTTATTGCACTGACCCACTTCGGTTTATGGACAGCCGCGTAACGGTCGTCATGGTTGGGTAGATCGGACTCCGGATGTGCACTTCTGTGGGCAGCGGGATTTTACGCTAGCCAAAATGATCCACACTGGCGAAGCACAACCGATGTGGGATCTTAGGTATTTCTGGCCGATTCTGAGATCGCCCCACAACAAACGTCACATTTAAAGTTATTGGGCTTGAATGTGTATTTCCCTGAGCGTGGATAACAGCCAACCAGGTCGTCCGTATCTGATGTCGCCGGAGTTCAAAGCTTGGGAAGACGAGGCGATGGGATGAGATTAACAAAGCATGGTGAGTTTGAGGAGACATCAGGGAATGACTAGATGTCTAACGCTATTAGGGTGGGGACAGCAAGTGATTATATGAGATGGGATAGGGATGGATTTGTACTTATTAGACTGTGGACCAAGCAATGGCTGAGTTAGCTAACATGAAAATAAAAGTGCCATAGCTCTAGTGAAAGCCGGTATATGCTCGCTGCGAGGTAGCGGGTTGGAGAAATCAAACGTATAAGGACTGACGAGGATGAACTTCTGAGGTGACGGACTAGTTTGTCTGATAGTTATTACTTGAGTTGGGCAGAACCATAGCCCAGGAAAGAAAGTGAGCCTAAGAGGAATAGTCACCAGTCACCGAGGCACTGCTATGAGCTTCAAGTCAACAAGCGGTGCATGGCGAATAAATAGTCGTTGGGTCCTAGTTTTGCACGCTGATAGTGGAGGGTTTGGAACCCCCGTATACATACATTTCTCATTTCAGACGCTCACTCCTGGGAGTAGTAGGTACGTGCGTGTGTTTTGTTTGGTTGACTAAGTGCGCTTTGGTGCGGTACAACCCCAATTATGACGAAAGCAGCCACAGCTTCGTGCGTCGACGTAAGCAATGGACAGCACAGTTTTCAAGCCACCGCATCTGCCTTAAAAGTCATTACAAAAATTCGTACTATTCAGAGCAGTACCGATAAAAGCGTCCCAAATCCCTTCAGAATGGCGATGTTTTGCAAGACTGTTGTTGTCCGTCTGAGCCACGACGCTCTCAAGATCTCGCATCTGGTGAGAAACAGATATTACGTTATCCTGACCCACTGCATGTTTTGAAAAATCTCAGATCGAATGGGGACGGTTTCCTGGCACAAAATTTCACACACCGCGGGCGGTAAATCCTTTGCTGTTTTGGTGTGAAGTAAACTATTTCATTTACAACAGAAGCACAAAGTGTCACCGCGGTTGATTGCAGACGTTTGCTTACCCGCAGCCAACTGTTTTCTTACCGGCAAATGGTACCACAGTACCCTAGAACGCTATTGTAAGTGAAGCTAGCAGAAAACAACCACTTTAATGTTCCCAACCTTGAGGCACCTTCTCGCGTGTCAGTGTTTCAAGGATCTGCTTAGCTAACCCTGTAACCCTCTTGCCACCTGCGCTCTTTTTCACACAACTTTGTTTCCTGGGTTCCACTATGTATTGATTGCAGTTATTCTTAATGAGTCATCTTCTCTTCTTCCCGTCAGCTTGTCCAATGAGGAAAACTTTCGGCTTTGTTCTTCTTATTGAGAATTCCTCGAGTCCTTTCCACATCTCATGTTTTTGTTCAAAATACCTTCAACTTTCGGACATAAGACAATCACGTGAACATCAACTGTATCGATTGTCAGTGGTTAGATACATAGTGCTTCTCAGGGTTCCTGAATATGTGGGTATGAGGCAAGAAGCCTGGTTTTTTGCATTAGACCGAACTTTACAACCACTCTGTGGTGGGCACATCGGCGAGTTGATTGCAATGGAAAATTCCAAACTTTGTGCAAACATTCTAATCACTCACAATTAGGATCAAGCGCATTCCACATATAGCCTTTTTAATCTCCATTTTCTGGCGACACAGTAACCGCAAAAGTCCTTAATTTCTTCCCGCAGTGTCACCAAAAGGCAGGCGTCTGGTCACTTGTGAGTAGGTTCAGACATCTCCATAATGTTTAAGTGATGGGAAACCTTACCCGTTGCTACATGGTACCCATTGATATTGCTATTATATCGGGGCGCAGTGCACCTTTGTCCGTTAGTGATTGTAGTGGCAAACACGAATAAGGACACCCTGGCTCAGGGGAAATGAGGCAGCTTATGTAACTGCCCGGCGAAGGTGTCTTGCATAGATGTGGCACAGCGATACCATTAATATCCAGCTTCTTTTTCCGGTGGTAACACTTTCGAGTGTCAGCAGCCCGGATTCGCACATCGGCACTCCATGGTTCTTGGACAATTTCCTTTCCAAAAAAGCCCATTTATTGAAGTTCCAGCAAACTAAGAACCATTAGTCGTCTGCGAAACATTTACCACGGTTTCAGTTAGCTCGCTATGCGCACAAGGATAATTTGCTTATCGGAGCGAAATAATAGCCGCAAAACAGCGTTGCATATTTGGGCGTATGTATATCGGCTCACTCACCCAAATTGCACACAATGTGTGAAAACCGTCATACTTTTATTCCCCATACTTGAAAGGCTGCTCGGATAAGAAGGATTTGCCAAAAATTCGCACACGATGTTGACGCTAACGGAGCTGTGGTTAAAGATTGTCTGAAGAATAGGCACAGAGTTTGTCGTTCCCCAGATAGGTGTGCTGAAATAACTTAGTGATGAATCACCATACTATTACAACGGGACAAGGTCCTAAGAATACCTGGGTTCGAGAACTTGGGCTATATTTTCGCTGTGTTGTGGCTTTTTGTAAAGCTTAGTTGAACACGTTTCTCCTGGATACTTCCACAGCGATTCGTGATGGCAGCATCGGGTTGGTGGATCTAGTGTTGATGGGAGCAACCGGTGCACACGCCATCCAGAGATTCAACAAATCTAACAGAACGAATACTTTGAGCCCTTTCATGCTAGAAGCCTACACTACTGAATCAATTGCTTCACTATGTATCCACTAAGAGAGAAAACAACCCGGAAGCTAGAAGCTAACAGCTTCGTAACCACGAGCAAGGGCAGGGATAACGCGACGTCCCGGCAACTTGGACTGGTCTGCTGCACCAAATGCTGAATACAGGGGGAAGAATTGCTCGTTACGAAACTGCTATTTGAATTTAGCATTATGGCACCAACTTAGCATGGATTTTAGCTGGGCCTTTACTAGGCTGCATCTCTTATGTTTCTCGGCTGGAGAGACGGATGCCTCGAAGGAGGCATACCAGTGAAGTGGCGCCATCGGCACTTCAGAAATGCGTATAAATCCGCCACTCGTCGATCTGTTATAAATATTTCGTTGTCTTCTCAGATTAATAATATCAGAACGCCCACTGTGAAGACTTCATTTGATGTGCGGTTTGTGGTCGTGAGTTACTCCACTCCGCTAGAGGCAGAGGCGAATAGCACTGAGGCCCCACTATTTCTGGTGACCTTGACTTGTTTTGTGCCGCCGTTGACAGCGCTATTAGGAGCATGAGGAGCTCTCAAGGTGATGAGCTCCAATGAGATTCAAATGGAGTAGTGCAATGTGCGAGACCCCTGGACCCCGCGCTTGACGCTACCAGACGCTGCGTATTTTACCAGCAAAGACCTGCCCACGCACTCTATTCCAAAAACCATTCTGGGGTGCGCACTATAAGAAACGTTATGGGGACCTTAGGCTTGTGCCCTTTATCTGATGCTCTGGCTGTACTAAAGTAAGTGAAGGAAGCGCAGCACCGCCATCTCTAAGAGACGGAATCGTAGAAACTGGGCGTGTTCCTTCTGCTTGTGAAAACCATTATTCGCCCTCCCATCAAATACTTTGCACAGGTTACTTCCTTGCTATTCGGAAAACGCGTTAGTTTTGCAAAAGTTTTACAAAGCAGAGAGAACAAAGTGGTGACCCCAGAGAGACAGTGTAGCCATCTGGGTGCATAAGAGGTAGGATTTTCTCGTCGGCGCTTGAGTACGGATTCACGGATTCACGGATTGATACACAGTATCGAGGCTTTCGCACAAGTTTCCCTGGTCGGTTATGTTCTTGTCGTTCAGCGGCTGTCGTTAACCTGAAAGCCACAAGTGAAATAAGGGTGTAGGAGTGCTATTTAAATTCTCAGTGTGCTTGCCAGCGCGAGGACTCGCATAAAAAGTGTCTAATAGTGTTTTGAACCGGGTTCTAGAGGGAGCGTAGACAACCGTCTAAGGAGGGTTATTCCACGCAGCAACTACCCGAAATGAGAAAAAAATTTTGCCTGATGAAGGTGTGCACTCTGAGCTTAAAAATCTTCTTATCATGTCACCGCCGTGTGTTTGCTGGGTCAACGGTGAAAAACCTGTGGCCAAGCCTTGTTCAAACCTGATCCCTTGGCCACCTGGTTCAAACATCTGATTCCGCATTGAAGTTTGCCGCTTAATTTTAAGATTTCAAGATTCTGGATCAACCTATAGCAGCTGTCATGACGCCAGACATCTTCCGATTCACAGCTGTCTCAAGTCAGACACCCGTTTTTCATACGGCGAAGATCCAGCACCTTAAGCTACTTTTTGTGCCCAGTACTCAGCTAACACATGCACACTTACTTTTGCATTCTTTATGCCTATTGTCACATTACGCAGAGATAGTTGGAGCTTTTGTGATTATGGAACCTACAGATTATTAGCTTTTGCGGCGACGACCTGAAAAATAAGCTAAGCGGAGCCAATTTTGTGACCTTCACATCAGTTGGTAAATAGCGCAGTTATGAACTTTTTAAAATCTTAGCTTGATGTCTTAGGATGTCGAGCGGCTTGGGCGACGGTCAACATGTAACGTTATTTGTAAACATACTCATTTATCTACAGGAAAAAGTCAAGCGAGAGTTGCGAAGAACAGCTGACAATCTGTATACTTACATGAGATCATGGAGCAAAACCGAAGGGAACGATGAAGTAACACTTTTCAATAAACAAAGTCATGGATTAGGAAGACGAAGCAGAAGGAACACTGAAACAGCATTTGCCAAAGTCGGAGTTGCAGAAAATAATTGAATCGGAGCTTGGAGATGATATGCAAAAGTTAAAAGAGAAGTTTCTAATTCTTTTGGTTGACAATTACAAACTAAGAGAAAAGAACACACTACTCAGGTATCCTAAATGTTCCTAAGTTATAACAAATTTAGATATGAGGTAGACTTGCACAAGGAGGAATTGCAGGAGACATCCCGGGATCTGAAGCGTTTGAGTTCGTTTTGGAAGGAGAAACGAAGGGTAAGACGAATAGTTGTATCTCTGCTTCCATTACAATGTACAAAGCTTGCCTTTTTAAGGTTGAACTAGCAACACTGCCGGTTTATGACCAGGGTTGGACCTGCTGAAATACTCAACTGGGCTCGTGTAACTAAGAAGTGAAACGGTGCGGGGGCAACGTGCATTGGTACGTTTTAGGCGACAGGAACCGAAAGAGGACCGTAGGTGGCAGCTAAACCATAGCAACGGAATTCGGCTGACGCCATATATCAAAAGGTATAGATATCATTCGTATGAACAGGTATTTTGTGAACGTGAATAGGAAATAGTTCAAGGAACAAGCGGTTTATAAAGTTGAGCAGACCGGGTATCACCACACTACCGAACCCATCGCAAGTTGCACCGAATTAACTGTCGTATACCAAATTGTTTCAACGTGACGTGGGTACTTAAATAACTGACGGAAACGGTAAAACGCGGTGTCATTTATATATTAGAACTAGTAAATGTGGGTTGCATTTGGAATACCGGAAAAAGAAACTCTGACTATGTAAAAATTGGTACACTTGATGGTAAAAATCAATTTGAACCACTGAACATCGGATCAAACCACGATCTGCCGGGAACGAAAAATCCTCGAAAATTTCTTTCATGATGGGTCTTTTATACGAGTCGACAAATGTATGTCAACATTCGGTTTCGCACACTTCATCAGGGCAACACAAACCTGCGCACCGTTAACTTGTTTCTTTTCCCTTGGCTCTTGTTTATAGGACAGTGCGCTTCGCTCCGTATTTGTCACCACTGAAATCTGCTTATTTATTTTGAGGTCGTGATCCCGACACTGCCGCAGTAATAATTGACCTCAAAGGATAATTGGGCAAGCATTTGAATATATTAGGGTTGTTGGGTCAACACAAGCTGGGCAAAAATCCGTCCTAGTGCTTCGTTACGTGATTCGAGGCTCGTTATTTTATAGACTGTCTCTTCAGTGTACTTCAACCATATAATCGGATCCCCTTGTTGGCGTAAAAGGATACACAGTTTGACAAAACTGCAGGTATGATTGTTCCCACTCCCTTGACCGCAATCGTTTCCGGCGGCCGTAACAATTTAAAAGCATGGATACCATGCTGTCTATCGGTAGTTAGTTGCTGGTCAAATTAGTGTGTCGTCCAAATTTTAGAAGATCACTTGGCTTTAGGCCTGGAAGTTTGCTATGTAAATACATATGATTTTGAATCACTTTTCTAGTGACCTCTTTGCGTGGGCACGGATTCCCTGAGTGGATTTCTGTGACTAGCTTAAAATCGACTGTAATGGACATCAGCAGTATGAGCTTACTCCCCATACTCTGTCTACCTGTCCAACTCATCGGACCAGTAGCCACTATCCCAAGTTTTCTGATGCCAATTGACTGCCTGACTATCTCTCGTAGTCATGCTAGCTTATCTAGGTTGACTGGTATCGCCAGCTTGTCTTGCGGGCTTTCTTCCTCTTCTGACAAAAAAGGTCGTCAGAAAGTGGTAGGCATTTTGAGCTTAGATAGGCTGACAAGGGTATGATGTGGGTTGTGAGAGAAGTCGGTTGATAACAGCCCTTGACCGTAATACACCAGCAGCTCGTTCTCACTTTACACGTCTTTTGAATCAAAAATCAGTTCGCTTGTTCGTAACCTGCCTCAGCTATCATGGATGTTTGGAGATTCAGAAAAATAACATTTCCCACAAAACTGGGGGCTGTGCAGAGAGAAGTTCACAGCTAATACACATTGCGCCAATATTATCGGTATCTTGGAAGCATTACGTCACAATTTCAAAAGCACTAGAAGATTGCTGGTGCAAGCTTGCTCCATAGAAATCTACGGCTAGCCTAATTAGGCACGCCTTACGAATGGAATTCCTTGTCTAAGTTCTTTCAGACTACTTTATCTGATGTTTTAAAAGCAAACAATATTAAAACATTTAGTCTGCAGACGTTCAGTTTCCTGAATTTTCACATCTGCGTGCCTATATCTCTCGAGTTTTTCTATCTTGTTGAGGCTTTCAAAAGCTATAAGCTGATCGTGACGCCAAAATGTGCTTGATTTCTCCGAACACAATTAGACACATTTCATATATATAATTAGATCATAGCTGCTTGCCTCATGGGCATTTTCAATTACAGTACAGAGCGCTCAATAATCGCAAGAAGTTATCTGGGTTTTTCTCGAAATCATAGTATCATTCTACATTCTGTCGGCTGTGGCGATTTGCTGGCAGGTGTTCACAAACGTCCGACGAAAAGATCGCAGCTCGCATAATCGAACGCGACAATTGTGAAATCCCTGACACGTATAACTTTTCCGTCCTCCAATAATTGGTGTCCGTATATTTTCTGGGTTCAGTTTGTGCCTTATGATTTATCTGACCACCATCACCGCCGTTCAAGACTCACTTCCTAACGTTCATTATTTATCAGATACCCGAGTTTTAAGTATGTTTGCAGCAAATAGACGTTTTTTCTTATTGCGTCCTGCGCTTAGGAAGTCTTGCTGTCACATCGGCCGCCGCGTGGTGCCATCAACTGGGTCGCCTTACTCGCTGTACGGCGTTGCTTTTATGCTTGTCATTGAGCTCCTTGAGTATCGGAGTTGTAATATTACCATATATTTCAAGGCACATTTTATCCACGCTTTTTATCCGGTTTTTGCTTAAATCTGGGCGTTTAGCAACCTACATCACTGAACCCATTAAAACTGACATGCTGCAAACCCTGAAATAGCTCCCAATGGTGACACGGCCACATCGTTTGGAGGGCTGTCCACTGCCACACATCTCACTAGTTGTAAATAATCCGCAAACTATGTGTCTGGCATCACTCAAAATTGCAGTGACATACTGCAGTGATTTGGCATTACCCACATAATGGAGAGCGCTTTTTGCAATGATGCGGACTTATGAATGATGAGTCCGTTTAAAGTTTTAAGTTTAAGTGTTCTGCTGTGACCACTAAACTGCACCTGGCGTGTTTTTGTGGAGGGAACATGCATGTGCCATCTGCAATTACCTGTCCTTCATGGCTGTAACAGAGTTATCACGCGAGTCATCGTTTTCATTTCACAGTTAAAGTCTTGTGCTGTGCTATTTTGGGGTAAGATAATTGATCGATGATTCATAGCTCTTTAAGAGCTGTGGCTATCTTGAACGCACATAGGCTGATTAGTTAGCAGTGCAATTTCCTTTTTTCTTTAAATTAGCAGTCTAGCTTCCGGAATTTGCATTTCTGTCACATACGTGAAGGTCCTGGCAAAATACTGCGCAATAGTTTTGGAGAGAATAAACCAAGGTCACGAAAAATGATCCACCAGAATTGTAGATTTTTGTTACGAGGGTATCAAAATGGACATTCATTTGAAAGAAGTTTGTTTGACTGCTCTCCAAATTCCTGCTATACAATATGAAATTCGCATGTGTTTTTACAATCAGCAAGAATTCTTGCGAACGCAACATCTCAATTTTTGTTTCTGCCGATAACATCAGGTGCGAATGACAGCATATCGTTTCGCAGTTTACACAAACGCGTATTCTGACATCTTGTCAAGTAGGGAATTACTGGAATGTATACCGTCTTTGGTGGTAATGTTGACGGCAAGAAAGACCTCACACAGAGAGATAGTGAATGAATCTTAACAGACTTCCCGTATAGTTAGCAGACAGGTGAAGTCGTTGGGAAGTATGGAGTTTGATTACATAACAGACCAGCGGTAGTCTGACGTTGACCAGATGCAGAACATGGCGGTTGGCTATAAGATCTTTGGACCAAGCAAAAAATGTGCTGCTAAAACCATCCAAGAAGTATTCCACTCAGTTGGTGTGTGATCCCTAAAAGCTGTCAAACACGGAAAGATCGAGCTTGCTAATACTCTATAGGCATCCTTAATAAAGTTCAAGAATCTCATTTAGAATATCAAATTTTATAAATTCTCAGATGCCTGACGATAGTGGACCTAAATAGTATGGCGATAGTATGGCTATAAACCGGCTTTCTAGCTTAGTCAGATCGACCACCACAGTCGACATTCTTTGTTTCCTTTATGCTACCGGTGGTACTGATTACCGGTGCAACCACCACACGCACGATATTCTTACCAGCTAGAAATGACTTTAGATTTATTTTTAGGCGCTGCAACCCAGCTTTTAGATGTATCCAAATATTATTCTATTCATTAGCTCTGGTATCAGGAGAGAAAATGACATCCGATTTCTTGCGGAGCCAAGAAAAAAATGAATTCAAGGCCGTGGCATTTGTGTCGGCTACATGTTTCAAGCGCACAAAAATTTGCACATATTTTCAGCTGCGTCTACCACCGACCTATTTTAGAGAGTATTCCATGAAGGCCACACTGTAAATTGAAGACCGATTAGTTCACGGGGACCTGAGCATTCAAAAGAAGATAATCTGTAATTTGTAATTTTCGACCACATTGGCTAAGTTCAGAACGACTGGAGAGGTTGTCGTAAGCTCATAAAAAAGGCAATTTTTTGGGTGCACACTGTTCTAGCCAATTAACAGAAATCACGTCTTTTAATTTTCAAAAAGCCATTTCACCCAAGAAAGCATCTGATAAGAGGATGCCAAAAAAGCTTCCAGCAAATCTGCTCACCCAGAGATAAAAACCATAGTCATCATCATTATCTTTAGATGTGAAAAGTACGTCCATGTTGTACTATGGTTGTGTTCGCCACAGTTTCGTTCAACGTTGGCCTCGAGGGGGGGGGTAGAGGTAAATAGCTACGTGCTTGTTATGGTGGTGGTATAACTGATGCGTCAATACAGGGGCGTCACTGGACCATTCATTGGGAGATGAGGAGGTAAAGCCGTGTATCGAAAGCAACGGTGTGGCTGCGTGCATGCCACTGAGTAAGGGGCTGGGACATATCTGTCAGTGTCTCAAACCACTAATGTGTCTCGCCTCGGGGTCCTCAGACAGGAAGGCGGCAGTGACCAGTGCAGTTGATACGATAATGGCTTTCATACTTCCTTTCATACTTACATGACCTACTCTGACTGGTTCCAACACTTTGAGCGATTGTGCAGGAAGGGGTGTTCAAGAAAGTTGGTCTCCCACACATGGGACAAGCTACCAAATCAGCGCAAGCTATGAAGTGTAATCAGTTTGTCCATCTACTTCTTCTGAAATCCCTTCGAGGGAATTCACCATCACTGATACCATGTTCTCACCAGGCTAACGAAATGCCCCGACGTCAGTGATGGTTAAACATGCAAAGTTTTGAAGTCCTCAGTGAGAAGTGACTAGGTTTCTGACCCGGTGCAACCAATTTCAACAGTGTAAACTTGGCCTACTACAGACAAGCTATTATCGCGTCTACGTCAGAGGTGAGAAAGGTTCAGAAAAGCTCATTTAGCCTTTCCAATTCGGTAGGGGGGACTGCCACCTTTGATTAGACCACTGGGACTGATGCAGCTATATAGGTAGACAAATTTCTCTACTCACTAATTTTTCGCATTCGAAAGCGTGAGGTTCAGGTCGGAGCCGAGTCTATAAGCACCAGTTTGCGTTTTTTAGGTGTGAAGCGGATGAAGACCGCGGGGTTAACTTATTAAGATTATTTAGTATCGCCTCACCGCGATGAGGAAAGGTCAGAGAAGAGATGTGTCGTTTGCGTGCTTGACATCTGTGAGCGAGATTTCGGGT
The DNA here is from genome assembly GCA_003604175.2 of Clonorchis sinensis. NCBI lineage: Eukaryota > Metazoa > Platyhelminthes > Trematoda > Opisthorchiida > Opisthorchiidae > Clonorchis > Clonorchis sinensis. The sequence continues at coordinate 12,471,328 of CM030375.1, forward strand.
GAATCACGACTCTACAGGCAATAGAGGCTGGCAGTGAGTCTTTTGTGAACACAACAATGATAAAGTTGAACACAAGAGATGAAAGCAAACCGCCCAACTCAGGAGACACCTTTGTAGATCTTTACATGTCTGCGTGGTTGGTGTACAACGTTTTAAGGAGGGTCAGGAATTTATGGGGACACGGTGCCTGACGGTCCACAAAGTCCAAGGCAGATTTTAGACAGAGAAAGACCACCGTTTTCGGTGGTTGCGCGATGAAAACGTTGATGCTGAAAGTTTGTACTAGCCAGAAACGGCTCATAATCAGCATACGACTGGAGAGGTCTCTCGCTGTTGTTCCTGCGACAAGCACCGACTCCGAATTGGTAGCTCAGATGGATACAAGGAGCTCATGTGACCGACTTCAGCATTTGTGTCGACCGGAAGGGTCACAGTGTTAGTGCTTCTTGCTTGACAAATAAGCCCGGATAACTCACGATATAAAGTATCCTTCTTATCGTTAGAAACACATTCCTTTGGAGGCATATGCTGACACTACAAACAGGCACCGCTTTTATGCCGAGAGGCATTGAGCTTGATTGAACTGGATAACCGGACGGTGCAAAGCCGACTGTTTACTGCGATCCAATCCAGCAAAGCGCGTCCAGCTCTGGGGCTGAGTGTAACTCCCACGTCATATAGTCCACGAGTCGTCGCTTCTGGATCACCGGACATATGGAGGGAGAAATGTGAAATACATGAGTTCTTCCTTGGCGTTCTGAGATGCGTAACCACACTTGGGTCTTGTATACGTGTTTAGGATACACAGCATACATCAGGTTTAGGGAAGTTTAAGGCTTTGGTGAGAATTGCTTGTTTGCCAATTTGACATAGAGTACGGACGGTAAAAGCTCCGGTGGATAGAGAACTTTGCGAGCAAATGATATTTCTAGGTTGCCTAGATCTTTGAATCGAAAGTCTGACCCACAAGGCAGCAGGTGGACTGTGAGATTAATTCGAAGACCCTGCCCGAGCTCCCTACTCAAAAGTTAGACACGCAATGCAGGAAGAAATAGGGACTTTTTGAGATCTGATTGGCTGCAGGGAGCTATTCTCATCCAAGAGTGCCAGTAGACGTGCACAGTAGGCGATTTTTAGCCACATCGAGCCTGTCTCAAGGTCTAATTCTTCCGATGATGTTCTGGATAGCAGTGGTAGCAGTCAGACATTGGGCAGCTGTACAGTGCAGATTTTACGGCCGACCTTTTCTAACCCGTCCGTCCCGGGAGAAGGCATCTTGAGTGCTTCTAAGAATATGGATATGTTGGCCCCCCCCGAGGAAAACACATGATTGCCTTTTCACTCCCACTCCAAAAGACAGCATGGCTTTATGTCCAGGCTGCCTGGTATTAGAGTTCTTGCAGTACCAGGACTCGCTGTTTGTTGCTATCATGATCTTTGTTGGCCTTCCTGGCGTTGATGAACTTTTTGGAACTGCATTTCAGCCAACAGAGTCCGCAGGATCATTGAAGCGCTCAGGCTTGACCGCCATGCCAAGGTGTCAGATTTAGGTCGAGAAAGTTCAGATCACAAGCGTAAACTCAGAGCATAGACCCTACGACATTATAAAGAGTAGGTCATAGATCAGACTGCACTTAATTTAAAGTACCGACCACTCATTTATTAGGGGGAACAAAAAACCCTCAGTAACTACCTCACTTAAACAAATCTTACTGAAGAAAGCAATGAACTATGCTAATGGGATTCTGGAACGTGAAACATATCATAACGAACATTAAACCTGGTCTACTTAGACGGCAAAAACTCAGTTCACAGGACTGCCTTAACACATGAACTACATTTGCTTGATGGTCTTATTTCGGAGAGAGAAATAACATGTCATCGTGATCTAGATACTGTGTGAATTACGGGTTGAGTTTAGACATTTGGTTATCAAGGGTTTACAGATTTTCACTTTATCAGTGACTTCATCTTACAGCTAAAAGGTGCAGGCCGGTAAATGCCACACTTCTCAACCTGCAACGGATATGGATGATCCATTAATAGATGATTTTGGGTTCATCTCGATAATGAGGATCACATTTCGCCATTATTTGACATATGAGTTAGATTTTCGACCTCCAAGATAGGTTAAACGGTCAGATTCCGGGACTACTGATAGGCGAACGTTCGTAAATTCTGGTTTGAAGCAAACTTCTGTGTATTGGTAAGATATCTTTGTATTACGACCGACCGGGCTTGAATACCGCTCACCACTGCAATTAGAACTCTAGTTCCGGCCCAGTGCGAGCAAAAATTGTGGCCCAACCTGAATAATGTAGGTTATTTCTTATCAGACTCTAAACAGGGCCTTCCATCTGCTAGATAAAAAATCGACAAGGATGCAAGAATGTTTCTCCCAGCGTTCATTTGGGAAGTGACCGTTTCGTATAACGCCTTCTGACCAGTTGTGTACAGCTCACACCAATCCTGGAATCAGTTTTTAGCCAAAAAGTTCAACCTGTTGTGTCACGATCAATCGCAGTTATCGGGTTGAAAGTGTTGTCTAAACTTCCGACGTCGGTCTTTTATTCTTGTATGAGGATTGTCCTTCCAGCTGACATGTCTGACCACAAAATAAAAGCGGTCGAACATCAGAAAATTTCTTATGGTGTGGGAAAAACATCTTATGACATAGGTGGAAAACTTACAAGTTAAAAAGAAGGCAGTGACTATCACGTCTGACAGAATGTTTAGTGGTCTAAACTTATGGCTGGGACTGGTCAGAATCCCGCGCTGGCTGTGTACAATTTCGGTGAGGGTACTCCAATGTCACAAACACACCTTCCCCACGCTGGCTGTGTACAATTTCGATGAGGGTACTCCAATGTCACAAACACACCTAAAGGGAATAACCAACAGACAACAGATGTCATTGGAAGACATCATGATGGAAGCTACTTCTGTTTTGTTACAATGACGTGTTCCAGCGTTGTGATTGCTAATCATCAACGAATTTTTGAAATAGTTAACGCCACCACGTATGGCATCTCGCAAGCTAGGGAATCAATCCTGTTGGATGAATAGCTTTAAAAAACAATTGGGGTTTCAGTTTTTCTCACGGCTCCTCTGTTTAGAGGTAACCGTCAGGCTGTGTCAATTCATCAGCCGGAGGATAATATGGCCTGGTGATTCGCGAAAGCAACTTAGATTGTTTATTGACCAGATCCTCTTGTGTGCGCGCAGGTCACACAGTGAACCGGTCTGGATGCAACGACTTGTCGTCATAAACGCGTGGATGCGTTGTTATGGAGGTCGATACCATAATCGATATCATAATCAAGGATACGTAGATTGGTCCGACAATGACTGACTCAGGAAGCCTCCCGTACTCGTCAAGCTGTAGACAGTGACAACGCAGTGCAGGTGATGGAGTTGTTCTGGAACTCACCGGTAGTTTGGAGAGGCGAATGTCGAAGAAAAATACACCAAATTGTTAGGTCTTGACAGCATTTACTTGAATAAAATCCTTAGAGTGAACTGTTGGCTATTATTCCGACATCTTCAAGGGATTTTTACTGCATATAATCCCTATTCAGTGTGGACTTCGCCGATGGAATAGCTGTATATAATCCATACTCAGTGTGGACTTCGCCGATGGAATAGCTGTTCAGTTTTTCAGAATGTCACAGCATGAGGTATATCATTCAGCTGTAACAACCCTTCGGTGCCTAGCTGCCATGCCACCCAAAGGAAGCAGGAGGGGTGGCGTAGTGCCAGGTTGCCCAAGCCTAGACAGGGGAAGTCGAGAGACCGAGGTCGGGTTTGAACCACAGACCTTTCGGTCAGTAAATTCGCGCTCCAACTACTGAGCTCTCTATGACAGAACTCGCCTAAGTTTGTTCCATTTTACCCAATCAATCCCGGACGGGCTGGCCATGCCACAATAATCGTTTGCTTATTTAAGGCACTCTGCAAAATAGAACTGTGGTCCTTTTACTAACAAGTTTGTTTCTGTGCATCCGGATTCGTGTTTACAACACTCTCGTTTGTACAGTTATCCTCATGTCCAAGTGCAGCCATTCTAATGGGTCCACACCCAAAGTCGGGAAGCACTGGACTCGGATTTAGCTCTAACTGGAGTTCATCAGTAGTGCTTATCCCTGGTCGTGCCGGGGCTCCCATTCTGGACATCTAAAATTCAAGGCATGCGTGTAACCATGAGTGTACGTTGGATGAACCTTAATTATCCAGTCGCGATGGTGTTCACACAGCACCGGTGCGATTTCAGTTAATAAGGAGACTGAACTGTTGATCTGTTCGGTCATAGTTGATAACCCCTAAAAATACCCCTATAAACTACAAAGAGGCATATTTCCCAGTCATTATTGGCAGTAATTTTAAGTTCATGCGGCAAAACTATCTTACTCTGAGCTGTCAAAGAGTTTTCAGCAATATTATTAGCAGTATTTTGCGTCCACTATTCTACTGTGCTTTTTTGTTTTGTTGGTCAGCCGCTGATAGCTGACAGCCGGCAAGTGAGCCGTGAGAAAGTTATCAGGGATTACATCCGTGTGTAAAGCTGTGATTGGTCACATCCAAGAAATTCCCATTGGCTGATTTTTGTCTGCTGCTCCAGCTCTCTTGTTTCCAAGCATGCCGTTCGGATGTGTTACTTTTATGAGCAAAATTGTGTGAGGACTAGATTGATTGTCTGAAATGAAAGCAGTGCTGTATGTCTTTGAACTGGTTCCCTCAACACTGGGTTTTTAAGTACAAATGTACACACAAACAAGGGTCACTTATGAAGTTTAACATAACGATACATTAACTTGGATGAAGGATTTGCGCAGCATATAGTCCAGATAAAGTTTGTTTTAGTCCAGAAACTTACGCCTATGTGGTACCTGCGGCAGGTCCATCTTTCAACTTCAGCATTGCACCTCAGAGACATAACCTCAATTGATTATTGGTGCAGTACTAGAATGTTCTTGTTTGCGGGGTAAACGTTACTCGATGTTGTGTTTAACTGCGGTCGAAATTTCCGAAATGTCTCCGTTGAAGATACCACTAGTATTTCCCCAAGCACACTCCCTGAGACCGGAGGGACTAGGTTCCCAGTGGAAGTGGAGAGGTTGCTTTCACCAAAACGCGTGATGAAGAAACAAATAGGTTCAGTAGCGGAAAGACAGTGGAACCTAGAAAGAGAGGGAGCCGCTCCAGAGAGGTCGTGACAGTATAGTTTCATTGGGTGGTTTGAACCCGATCTAGCATCTCGACTACTCCTGTGCAGGCTTGTGCAACCTGGCAGTACCTCAGCCCTCGTGCTCAGTTCGGGTGGCATGGCAGCTATTCACTGAAGGGGTCTTATGGCCGAACGATTACTTTGTTTTGTTGTTTAGCCAGTCATTTTAGGTCAATTCTACGAGTTAAAATATGTGAACATGAAACTCATTACATGGCTAGTTGTACGTAAGGCCTAATGTAATTCAGTGTGTTGTAAAGCAACGCATAAGCAACAGTGATTTCAGCACTGGCTCTTTGACCTCGTAGGTCAAAAGTACCCCTACTGCTCGTGATTCTGTTGGGCAATGCTCTTGATATTAATGACATTTTGATAACTAGCAGTCCTCTTGAGAACATCAGCAGGAGGCCACAGTTTAAATGAAAATAAACAAAGGTGGAACGGCCGGTTGTTTGCGGATTGTCTGTAACCTCCATGCTACTTGTCATGTTCTCACGTTAAGGTTGACGTACCTACTGATGGTTTGATAGAAACGCACACAGAGACACTAATTCATTCTGCTTAAGGTTCTCTGGCTCCAGTGTCCAAACATGGCACAGAATTGGACAACAGATTCATCACGTCCTGTGACAAAGTGTCCTGGCTAAACTCGTCTGTTTCTACCATTTAGTGCAACTTATTCTTACTCTTGCCTCTCCTCAAACACCTGGCACACCACCTGTTACTATTCCGGTTGATCAAAGAGATCCCGTTAACAGGCATGGTTCAGCATGCAACCAGGCCCGGCCCTTACTTGGGCTACTGCTCGATTCTTTCAGGAATACAAAACTAACCGTTTGGACGTGAGTTGCACTCACCATGCCCTGACTCATCTGACTCGAAAGCCACGACCAAAAACAGTCGAATTCCAGGTCTTGTCTAGTTTAGGCTTTTTAGAAGACACAAGTAGCCCTGGGTTGGCTTAGCGATACTACTGTGCCCTGAGCGTATCGTTTCTCTTGAGATTTTTTGGCATAAGCCTAACTGTCGTGAAATAGCACACTTAGCGAATTTGGTCAGCATTTCCATTCATGCTATCCGGAGACTACCTCAGGTCCAAAGCCAAATTAAACGCGGTGGGCTTTGGAGCGATATGACACACAAAACACAGACCATGTCCTGATTCTAGGCTACGATGCTGGCGCGCTGATGTCTCGTCTGAGTGCAGTGTTTGGCAGCTCAAACCTACAAAAACGTGAGAGACTGTAATGCCATGAAAACAGCCTCCACCCTCTTCAAGATGTGTACATGCACGGCCATAGAAGGGTTCGTTCGGCCGTGTAGATCACAATGAAGGTTTTATCCGTAATTATCTCGTCTACTAGACAAACAAATATGGCACTCCCCCTATTTCCTGAGTTCAGGACCAAACGATGTGAGCAATCTCTCCCGATGTGCGGGAGGTGTACACTGGGCTACAAACGGCTCTGAACGAGCAAATAACCATGGCCCAATTTAACGGTTTACCTTATTTATCTAAAGTAATAACCGGCTGGCGTGAGAATCGGCAGAGAAAACAAACGGGTCGAAAGTACCCTTGCCGATCTCCCCAAACAACTCTTGTACTACAAAATGAGTTAGATGTACTAAAAATGTGCCTGAGGGAGGGCGTTTCCTCGAACCAAATTAAGTCAACATAAAGGTTTAGCCTCGCTGGTGAAGAGTTCCAAAAATGCCTCAAAATGAATACCATCTCAATGGGATTCTTCTGAAATGGTGCGTGACGTTTGCTTGTAGCTGCCGACTTTGCTTGAGTTAGTCGATCGATCAGCCTTTATTTTTGACGAAAAATGGCCATCAGAACAAATGTCCCACATGTATGTCATTTTCTTTTGTAAGCTGCGTATTTGTAAAATTAAACCTCATTCACTTGAGACACTGTCATTTATTCACCGTTTCCCTTTACATTATTCGTGAGGACTCAGCATGAATCCGTGAAGTCCAACGGTGATCCTCTGTTTTGTTAGCATGACCTGCGCGGGATTCCCTTAATCATTCTTCGGGTTACTTTCGACTAACAGCGACCAATGCGATGGGAGAAACTAATGAACTTGTGAAGACTGCCTGCTGTGGTGGAAAATTGTGATTTGCTTGTAGATGCTGGACGCATTCCGGTCTTGTCCTGAAATTAGTCCCCATTCGACTTTTGCGATACGATTTTTGAGAGACTTAGTCTGTTGCTTGTTTATACGGGTGAATTTAACGAATAGGCACGTATCATAAAGACATAACTGTCTTTACGTAATGCACTGCTCATAAGGTTGCTAAAAATTCATCGACAGCCCACGACCGGTTTCTCCCTTCTTGGGGCTCATCAGGTAGGCGCAGTCCTCATGTTTCTGTCAACCTTAGGTTCTACTTGAACCCAAATTGGACTGATTTCGAGAAATACACTAATTTGCAAATCACAGCACATTCAGTTGCCTGGAAACATCGAAAACGGGAGATTCAGCTGGGTTCCAGGTGAGTCTCTCGCAAAACCAAATTGATTTGCAAATTACTATATAAGTGTCTGTTTTTGCGTCAGCCTTACATGAATTTGAGTGTCTTTTTTGGTTATGCGTGTGGTTCATATGAGAAAGGCATGTAAGTCCTGACTCTACTTTACCTTTCAAACTAGAGTAATCCTTGAAATAAGAGGATATCCTCGTCGGAATGACTTCTCAGTGGCTTGAAGGAATTTCGAACAAGGCAAAGCCTCACATGGATCATTTGCGTTCGCCCTCCAAATAAATGGTCTCCATTTCGCAGCATAAGGAGTCATCGCAGGATGGCTTCTTTTCAGGAAAGTCACACGGTAGGCTGCGGCGACTGAAAAAACACTTTACGACAGCAAACTTTCTTTATAGAGATCTTTCACAACCTTAAAAGTTACGTTATATCTGAAGGAAATTGGATCAATAGATCATCTTACTTATTGTGTGCTTGAAAGATTTTTAAGGTTCTGCGACATGAACTTTGTAAACGGTTAGATGTTCTCTATGGTCCATAAGGCTGTGTTGATAGAGTAAATTTGTATAAAAAAAGCCATCACCTCTGCGATAACGTAACGAAGACAATAACTGTCAAGTGAGGTTTCGTGTTACGTCACTGAGGCCAGAAGCATTGTTTCACCCTTTAATCATCAGCAGTGCAAATCGTTCAAAACTTAATCAAGTTTCGAACCCGCGACCTTCTCGCTAGTTGTTTAAATACTTCACCGGTCGGCCATCAGTGGCTGGTCAGGAGTGTGAGTAGCTATCATTTAGACAGGATATAGCATCACTCATCCAGACCAGACGAAGGTGACAACTACTGATTGGCTGCTCGCGTAGCGACTCTTCAAATGGAAGTTTCACTGGTCTGGTGAAATTCTTCCTCTTCTGAGCCACTTGCAGGTTGATTGCCAGCAGATTTTGTAATTCTCAATCGCGATTTTGTCCGGCAATGCCCGACTGTGTCGGACGACGTAGCCATAATCTGACCCCCCTCCTCTTTTGAGCATATGATTCGATTAGTCAGGGCCAGGGATCACGTTCCAAGAGGCTCGAAGAAACGGTGCACTTCCGATTTGTTAGCACATACTCGTGGTGTCCTTCAGCACGATGAATAAAACAAGCGCAACGTTCAAGAAAAAAGCTCCTGACTCATGCTGTTGGTACCAGCAAACCAGACTGATTTGCTCAACAGATGTCTGATGACTAAGTATGTAACATTATCCAACTTTTCTTTGTGGAAAGCAACGGGATAATCAGATTACATCTTGTATGGATTCGACAAACTACTCACAAGTCTACTGAAAACTGTTTGACAACCCACGACCGGTTATACTTTACTCGAAATCGCTGTCATTGGTGTTCGGATGTACTAAACGGTAGCCAATAGATAGTGAGGGGACAGAATAAATGCACAAAAAGAGACATTCGATTTTGATAAATACACTCACTTGCGAATCAATTTGGTTTTGCGAGAGACTCACCTGGAACCCAGCTGAATCTCCCGTTTGTGATGTTTTCTTCTTGGAAGGAACGCACAGCAAGCAATCAATAGGATATTAAAAAAGTTAAACATGAGTAGACTAGCTTAAATTAAACACATGTAGACGATTAAGTAATGCGTAGAAACTGAGTTTTTTTTTATAATGAAGCCTCCGGCTGTGTAGCTCTCCTGTAGAGAATTGCATCGACAATCTTGGCATGCGGGAAGTGGATGGACCATTCGGGAGGCATGGACGACAGTTTGATATTCAACTGATAGCTCGTCTTGGCACTGAGGCCAGTCTATGCCGAGAAGCACTTCAGAGCTAGTCAGTAGACGACCACCTAATTTGATCTATGTGATTAAGAGGTGAGGGCAAATCACACTGCTCATCAGCAGCCCGCGACCGGAAAGTCGCGGGTTCCGGACCTCCTGGAGTTTCGTGAGGTGCACACTGCTGATGATTCTCAAAGGGAATGAGACAACTATCCAGTGCTTCTCAGTTGTTCAGCGCAGATTGGCTTCACCGACAGGACGGAATCTCGACTGAAAATCACCAGATCTCCTCGCAATAAGTCTACTGAAGAGGAGATAAACTACCTTAGGCTGACCATAAGCAAGTCGTGTTGTCTTTTAGCATAGATACTGTATTGATCGACTAGCACATACAGTCTGTGTGGTGCACTTTTGCCAGTGAACTTGATCGGAATGTGGAAAATTAAACCAGTCACTTTCTTTCTGTACGTTAGTCTGTACCGGTACGTAGGATGCTGCAGCAGAAAATGACTGATAGATTTGAACTGTACTGATGGCCTTGTCATTCTGAAAAATGACTCAGCCAAACCGAGGGTGTTTCATGTTCAGTGAGCATTACTTGCCGGACAGACAAGGCACAAGCCAGACAGAGATCTGTCAGCAATGATTAAATTATCCGAATCCCACTGTTCGTCTTCTCAAGGTCAGCCATTCCACCAAAAGATTAGGCCGGGCCGCAAACTACCAATCGTGTTCGCCGAATTATTGGTCCGTCAGCTGAACACTACTCTCTTGGTACGCTCAGTAATAAACCATATCGCGAAGCTTCGTGTAAATAGAACGGCAATGCAACCGTCTGTAACATACACAATTGAAACCGAGGTACCCGGATTGGGATTTCTGAAAATTTACGATTTCGACAAACAGTATATATCTGGTGTCAGAACACCGCAACATTTTTCTTCATAATTCGGGCTCGTAAAGCAGCGAACGTTAGGCAAGTTGTGTACTAGCGTGATGCTGGGCAAAAAAAGGTTGATGGAAACTCGAGGGGTGCGTCTATCTGATGAGCTCTAAAATGGGCGAAACCAGTCATTGTCTATCAAAAAGATTTCAGTAACTCTATGAGGAGATTCCTTCTAGTATCAGCGCAAAGTTTAAGACGGTCGCCCCAGGATAATGACTGACTGGTTGTCTAGATTTGCGAAAAAATTCGCCCTTGGGAGAAAAATTACCTAACCTCAAACGGATGTCTTTATGGATCATTGCTTGTGAAAGACAGAGAGAGGGATCCGCGACGTTACTCAAGTCGATTCATCTTCACAAGTTATATCCACTTGAAATCCGCCTTCATTCACCGTATCTTTGATTGATGGATTTACAATCGGAATCCCTCGACAACATCGGTGGTCTTATTGTATGAGTTACCGGCTGAGCCAAAAGGACATTGGTTTCAGTTATCAATAGTCCATGGGCTCTTCGGCCAAAATTTGCGCCCAGTATTCCTAGTTGAAGAAGCCACAGTTTTACTACATAACCAGTCGTGATATAAACTCAACTTTTCAGCTAGCGTGGGAGACGTACACGCAATTCTTCTCAGATATCCAACAGCTGTCATCACGCCGACTGTATTTTCGTCCTCAAATCAGGACTCTGTATTCATTTACAGTAAAACAGTTTCGCACAACGTTATCACGCGATCGGTAGACTCTCTGAATAGGCTCTCTCTTTCATGTTGTCGCTGGGAGTGAAATAACCCAGCCCAATGTTGGTCAGCTGCTCAAGAAATACCAGCGCAATATGACTGATATGTAGATACATTTGTACAAAAATCCTGTTGATATCTTCTCAAACTGTTTAAAACGTCGGGATTCACCGAAAAACCCGCCTTTTCACAAGTGGTAACACTTGTGACAATCTTTGTGGTCTACCTCCCTGGGAGGAAACACTCCTTAGGTAAGAAGGTCCCGTAATGATCTCACTAGTTTGAGCTGTCCTCCGTCAACACTAGCTTATTCATTCAGATCGTTCAAGCGTGAATTCGTTCGCCTGTTCAAACGTGATAATTGAGTTGTGTGCAGCGTGCTCTGATAGTAACACTCCCACCTCGTATGTCAGATGCGCGGATTCCAAACCCTGGTACGGTCAAGGATATGCAGTGCTGATGGGCTCCAGTAAGAGCAAAAATCGAGTCCACTTCTTTGCCCCCCCCCCGCGTTTGGTGTAGACTCACCAGAATGATTGCACCTGGACAGCAGGAAGATTGTTCAAACGAATGATGCAAATAGAAATCCCTCATGTTCACAGTTTACCCTAATTTGGAGATTCCGCACCTTTTCATTGATCTGGTCACGTCGGGACCTCAACGTCATTTGGTGACTGCAAGCAGCGCAGGGATACTATAGCAACTTTCACCGATATCGCTGAGAAGTCAGCTGACATGTGAAACTGATGACCTTGACGCCCTTTCATGAACGCACGCCTGTTGTCTTCCCTTCGCCGTGGCGTTGTTGATGGAAGGAAATCTTGGACAAGACATTAGAATGTAACTGACAGTGTGCCTCAACTATTCTCCGGTGAACTCCGATTTGTCTCTGCAGGCCAGAGGGCTTACCTTGGCTCACAGACTGAATGCGTCACCAACATACTGAAAACGGTTAACCAAGTGGGGTAGTGTTGTTAGTTATGAACTAGAATTTCGACAATGGACTCCAATAAATTTTCATTGTTTGAAACCTGACTCAAATTTACTCAAAACGTTTTATGTTTGCGAATATGCCTGTGTTCATCCATTTTTATGAGAAAAACATGAAAGCGTGCAGTTATCCGATTTTCAAAATGCGATAGCTAGCAAACGCTACCTTCTGATCAATAAAAGTACACCCATGCTGAATTGATTTATTCGTTCGATGCATACATATATCAGGCAGTTTCGTGTGCGGTTTCGTTTTGTTTGCATGCGTAGTCACACACGTGTATCTACCAGTTGGTGGTACATACAAACGGTACAGTCGAACAGAGCGAGAAACGTGTATCCGAACGCTGAACTTTGCACCATATGAGCAAAAGGTGTTACTTTGCTGGCACATATGTGCTGAATCGAGAAATATTGATTTGACCCTGAATGCCAAATTTTCTTTGTTGACTCGACCCTGCCAGTGAAACCAGTTTACAGGGCGACCTACATGTGGAGAAGTACTGACCTGATGTGACAGGTTTTGTACCTGCGTGTCAGCGAGGTAGTCTAGGACAGCGGTTGTCCAATAATTGCACGTGCTTCCTCAAGCCGACTCGGAATGATAAGAAATTACACGGTTGTTTGTGTTTAGCACTGAGAAAAACCGCTTGAGATATGTGGAAGCAAATCGCAAGACAATCGATAACGAAAGCTCAGATAATAGTCTCGAAAACGTCTCACTTGTGAGTCCAAGCTGGTGGATCCCGAAGTAAAAACATTTTCAAGCTACCTATCACAGTTTCTTACGATACTGAGATTCTCTCTTAAAAAGCCTTCCGAAGCTAAACAGTCCCAGTACTGCCATCATATCAGCTGGAGCGGTTTGTGAAATATTGACTAAACTTGGGCTCAGTGGACTGCATAACAACTCGAGGTCATTCATTACGTCTGTAATCTTTTACCCGATAAAGTGTGAAACAGTCAAATATCTGCCCCTGTTTTGGCTAGTTCCAAAAGCCGATCTTCAGTAATTTCCGAAATTCCTCTAAGAGTTGTTTGGAGAAAGAATCTTTGAAGACTGTCTCTTTTTTTGGCAGCCTATGAGTCCTATGAGTTTTTTTTACAATTTTATTTGATTTCAAACTGGCCGCAGATTTCTCCTTTTGCCGTGCGGTTGAGTTCCATGCTCACCAGCTATTAGACCAAACGCTGCTTCGATGTGACTTGGAAGTTTACAAAAACAACAGCGTTGCGAATCTGGGATTTGATATGATCAGAGCTGCAATGGGGACGAGATGGCCCAAATGGTTAGAGGGCAAATTTACTGACCGGAATGTCCGTGGTTTGAACCCGACCTCTGCCTCTCAACTTCCCCTGTCTGGGCTTGGGCAACCTGGAAGTATCCCAGTATCCCTTCGGGTGGCATGGCAGTTAGGCACCGAAAGCGTGCTACAGCTGAACAATTTTTTATTGTCGTCCGTCCCCTACAGTATTTATGGTTCACCAGGTAGAAGACCCCCCTTCGCCCTGCATAGACCAGATCGACCAGGTGCTCATGGTTTTGATCCTTTTGAGTAGTTCGGAACCTTTTTGAATTCGAGGGTAAGAAAATAACGTAATCGATTTTGTGGTTGATCATTTGTTGTAGTATAGTAGGTACGGACGGAAAGCGGTTTACTGAAATCTGACCTTATCGACGTGTTGAAAGCATTACCGAACAGACTTTGTCGCCTCCACCACATCAGACCCACTAATAGAAAAAGGCGTAGGAAACTGTTGGTAAGTTGTAAAAGTTAGGCCCAAATTCTTCTTTGCTGGCGACTAGACCACGCGTCCATTAACCACAATTTAACTAAGCTAAACTTATTGATTTGTTGTTTTCAGTCATACGGTAAATTAGTCAAGACCCTTTACCACCCTAGGTAGCCCATCAATGATGATGAGCCTCGATCACTCAGTCCTCGATCAATATGGCGCTTTTCAGGACGAAATACATCTTAATCTGCAAAGATTTTTCGTTATTTCAAGGTAGCAGTTATGAGCTCTTCCTCAAAACCACTCCATTTGATTTTCCAAAATAACATCAATGTTTCAGTACGTATAGCTTCAAAAATATATCCCCAAGCTCAAACCGATGGGGACAAAGAATTGTGGTGACAAAACGTGGCTCAATGTCAAATCGCCGACATTGTACTAATGACGATGCAAACTGTCATTACCTCCCGTGATTTCGCTTAACTGTTGATGCCTGTTTGATCGCTGTGTATGTGTCTGTGTGCCATATACCTATGACTGAAATCAATAAACTCTGGATAGCTTGAATTAATGTCACGTGAGCCTCTGTGTGGACTAGGCTTCATGTTTCACATGTGACATTCATCTGAGCGTTACGTACCCAGTGAATCTGCAACATGTAGTTGGTAGAGTTTTCTCCTCAGGGCCGAAAACGTATTGCCTGTCTAACGCGTGAACAACTCACAACTGGAACGCTGGGCCGGATTTGTGGCGTTTGAGACTATCGCGACTAAAGGAGTATCCAAACTATGGAGTATTTTGTAAATGACTCCTGTAGAATATGTAAGTGCAAACTCCCGGAGCGGTTATCCTCTTTTACGGAATGCCTAAACTGTTGCGAATTTATGTGTAGACATCTTAGTTGATCGATTTTATCCGTTCGAATCATACCGATTTTCTTCGGCACAAAAAGTACCATTTTATTGGTAGATATTTATTACTACATTGTTAAGTAAGCAACTTAACTGGAATGCTTATGAAATAAAGGAACTGTGATCAGCGGTTCTACCTGATTCGCTTTGAACGGTGTCTTTTCAGTGTATGGTTGGACAGAATTAACAATATCTACGAGAAGCCACAGGACTCTCACATTGCACGCATTAGCGGAGTTCTACATGAGAAACTGTTGTCGTTTTTCGTTGGTTGTACTCGATTCCAGGGGGTGGGATGGCTCAGTGGTTAGAGCGCGAATTTACTGATCGGAAGGTCCGTGGTTCGAACCCGAACTCTGTATCTCGACTTCCACTGCCTAGGTTTGGATAACTTGGCAGTATCCCAGCGCTCGTGCTCCCTTCTGGTGGCACAGCAGTTGGGCACCGAAATAATGCTACAGCTGAACGATTAGACAGGATTTGTAGAATCCACATGACTGGTTGAACAGTTTTTTTTCTGTTCTATCGCAGCTATTCGGGTGATTCCACACCAATATAGAGGGTCCGGTTTATTTCTTATTGGATATTATGCGTCTTGTCGATTTCGGCAAACGTTTCACAAGACTCAGTCGCATCTGTTTGCATTGTGAGCCTTCATTGTATGAGTTAATAATTTACCAGACTGGGGAGCAGCCCACAACGGACACAGAGATGTCCTTCTTGTCTTATTCCTTGCAATAGTCACGTCAGTTGCGCCATTTTTCTTCTAGTTTCCTTTCGAATATTTCTCCAGTTTTCATCCTATTTGAAATTCAGACGAACCGGGTTACGGAAATCCATACTCCAACAAGTTCAACTATTTAGCACGTTACGTAGTCAAGCTCCACACAGTTGTCCTTTCCGATTATTTAGGGGTGCCAACATTTACAGGTGAAAACCTTTCCGAATATTTAGGGGTGCCAACATTTACAGGTGAACGTGTTGACAGTTGTTGTTCTCACACAGACACAACTGATCAGAATTGAAACATCCAACAATCCAATCAATGGCATTGTGACCAAATTTCGCATCGTTTCCCACGCACACACATAAAACCGAAATTTTGCTATTTTAGCCTAGAATTGTTGAACAACCTCTGCAGATACATGAATTTGCCGGTCTCTTTATTGTAATAAGCCAAGGAATGGAACGATGTAGCGAACATATGTTGACTGATCACCTGGCCATGTCTTTATGCGGGTTGAGACAGATGAATCAATCAGAGTGGTGAGAAGATGACAGTAGGCTATCGTCCTTTGTGTGTGTACACTTACACATAAGACATTCACAAACGAGAGATGCACCTGGGTTCCAGGCGAGTCTCTCGCAAAACCAAATTTGGTTGCAAATGATTGTATTTCGCCAACATTTTAGGGTTATTTAGATGGCTTTCTCCGAGGACGGTTTTCTGCCGTATCAAAATTCACTGGCATTTTCGCGTTCCATGCGTGAATTTTATGCAAGAAAAGGCATCATTTCTGTCGCTCTGCGAAGTATCATGGGACGTTGGCTTTCGAGCAGTTCGTCAGTCTACAAGTGAACCGTCTGTTTTGGTTTATTTTCGATCGAACCTTCCCTTTCCTCCTAAACCCAGGATGAAACCCAGATGATGGGGCCTTTGACATCACGTGTGACTGCAGCCAAGCTTGGATGAGTTTTACTAACCTGAATGTTTTGAAATTAAGGCTAAAAAATCAGGTGCTCTTCAAATTCCGTTCCTTTTTACTGCAGTACTGGGGTTCTTGAGAGCGTTGGAACACGCGTAATAATGCCTAGTTTTTGTGAATATGTATAACTGTGATTGTCGCTAATGCAACCAAGGATGGACAGGACGATGGCACTGGCACTGGTGAGGACGATGGTGGTGACCGTGTTGTTGATAAAGATGCGGGAGCAGATGATGATGGGAATTGAGAGCGGGAGGAAGAAAGTCTTGAAAAACGTCCAGGCTTCGAATTATTCTATTTCCACACACTGATTTTGAAATGTCATATTCGACGTGGCAGAAACGCATGCTTCACCCTAATAGCTTCCGCGCAAAATTGCTCAACGTTACAAGAGTTGTCGTTCATCACGGTAATCTTCATTCTTTGTGAAAAGAATCAAGCACTTGGAACTTCTCAGTTATTCATAAGTAAATCAGTCGTTGAAACTTTACGACTGTTAAGACAAATTTTTTTAAACCTTTCCCGAAAACAGCGACAGTTGGAACACTCGGGCAACGTCCGCCATCAGCGCGGGTCAGACAAAATGTCTCCACCGTAGTCCAAGAAAAGAGTGTTATGTTTTGACCTTTTGTTAAATTTGATTGGTCCTACTTTTGAGGCAGTGTAAATGATTCAGTCAAACTTGAGTGAAAATTGATAGTTCATTGATAATTTGTTTTAATCATTTGAATATTAATTCTAAGTCACTGGAGAGATCAGGTCATTTCCCCGGTTGGATAAGAAATATAGTTGTCTATTAAATACACAAACATTTTGGGACGTTTGTCATGTTCGAAATTTACTATTTTGTCCCGCTGAAGCTAAATTTGACCGAAATTTATTCCAATCTGTGAAACCACACAGGAACTGCCAAAATGCTTTTTAAATCTTTGTCTCGTTTGTATGTGAATCTCATTCCATCGATCGTTTTCAGAGTTGCGTATGCACAACACTCTAGAAATCTGTAGATGTGCACAAACAACCCACTGTTTAACTGAGCAAAGTGGAGATGGGGACGATCTAGTTGGTTTCGGATTGCTGAAGCATTACGCGAGTCCGGTGGGGACACTAGGTCAGTAATGCTGGGCTGCTCCAGGCTGTTTTATGGAAAGTTCATTCTCCCTCACACTCCACAATTTACGCCGGGTAGGGCATGTACTTCCTATGCCGGAGGAAGTTTGAGTCGTAGAGCTCTTGTGGTCGGAAGGAGATGGCCCAGGAGTGGTCAGTCCACGACTTGGTAAAGAAGCATAATGGCTCTTTCCAGTCAACTCAGTCACGTTTGTAAATGCCGTCTGTTAGTGTAGGGGATCTGGACAAACCAGTGGTTAGTGACCCTGTTAGGTATGGTCTTCTCAAGCAGCCAATGACAGTCTTGCACCAAAACCATCACCTTTACTGTGTACCCCCCCCCCGCCTCCGACGCGTGGTTCTCCTTATCCTCTGTGAACACAGTTGAGGTAGCTGGAAACAATAATTTTCGATGCACAATTTGTGATCTGAAAACTTGACCTCAGATTTTTAACACCGACATCGATGACTACGACACACTTGCATGAGTTTGCCCCGGCTATTACGCTCTAGCATTCTTCTGCATCTTGGCGTGGCTACAAAAGGAATCCTGAAACACGATAACTTGCCATGATGTTATTTTCAAGGTTAGCTGGAAAGAAAGGTAATTCTAAGCTGGATGCTGCTACGATCCGCTTTCATTTCGCTACACCCGCATTGTAGATTTCAGTTGTTAAAAAGAATGCACTCAAGACTGAGCGAAAACAAGTCAGGTCAACAGCAGTTCGGTAACCAATCAAAATAACGTATCGATCCTGCTTGTGGAATCAGCTGTTAACCGCAACACTTGACTGGTAAATACGGGTTTGTAGGACAACACATTTCCTTGAGGGCGTTTGCTCCTGAAACTGAGCCAATCATTGAGTTGACCAGAAAGTTTCTTGTATTTTTTCCGGTTTTGTTATCTCCTGAAGTGAGGACTTTAATCGTTAAAAATCCAGAGTTCCGAAGTTGTCCTGTGACGCATGCGTTACAGTGCATTATAGGCGTTAATTCTGTCAGTGTTTGAGACGCCGACTTGTTTTCATTTGCAGTTTTAATCTAATAGTCACGAATGTTGTCTCAAATGCTGTGTGAAATACCAAACAATTCGTTCGCTAACTTCCATGTTCTGACGTCAAAGTAACGTAGAGACGAAAAGTTTACCAAAACATCGGTTGTTTTCAGTAAATAATGCAGCATATCAAGTCAGGTTTGACTCAACCTTTGGTACACTGTTTTAGTCTCCTGAAACAATTCAAAATAGCCCTCACTAGCTTATCCAAATACCACTTTGTGAGCCGCACACATTTCATCGGCCTGTGTTAGAAAACTCCACCCACAGAACCCGTCGCCAACGTTATTCTTCAACGTGATTTCTTACCTCCATTCCACTTTCATTTGTGCTCCGATTTGTGATT
Organism: Clonorchis sinensis; assembly: GCA_003604175.2. Classification (NCBI taxonomy): domain Eukaryota; kingdom Metazoa; phylum Platyhelminthes; class Trematoda; order Opisthorchiida; family Opisthorchiidae; genus Clonorchis; species Clonorchis sinensis. The sequence continues at coordinate 12,490,362 of CM030375.1, forward strand.
TATTCACCACAGTCTGTTGCAATACTGGGGCACATCTGAACATACAGACTGGATTGAACAAATTTGTACTGGTCTCAGACTTTTAGTGTCCTAGACAAAGGTGGTATTGGTCAGGTGACTTCTGGAGAGACTCTCTAACCTCCCATATCTCGCTGTCAGAGTTATCTTCAGCGAGTAGTTCAGCACCAGTAGTTACCATCTCAAACAACCTCACCTAGTCTCCACCCACTGAACCAGCCATTTACTCACTCCGAGCAAGAGCATTATCTGTGCAGCAAAACACCAGTATCAATACATGAACGCCAACTATCCTCTTGCATTGGACGCAACATCCCTCTGTTGGATTCTAGGCCATTTTGGAGGAAGGCTCGTGTCGTATAATAGAGTCAGTGGAGCGAAATCGGGATTCACTGAAATTTCAGTAACTTTCCTTGCATCAATATTTTAATTAGCGCCCTACCCAGCGTTATTTCCCGAAACTCAACAGCCTTTTTGCCCCGTTCTTTTTGCGGTTGTCTCTAGTCCATCAAAATTTGAAATTTTTGTCTCCTCTGGAGAAGTCTGTACTGCTGTTCTCCCCGCCGTAATTTTGTGCGTTGAAGACCTACCCTTGAACGCATGGAACCTTCCATGTCTTGACTTAGTTAAATGGATGGAGTGCACGGAAGCCCAGAACTATTGCTTGAAGTATTGTCATATTTTTTGCTGGAAGTATCTTGAGAGCACACAAAAATTTCTCTCAAGTAAGCGTTTCCTTGTGCTCAAGGGAATTGAGGAGAATCAGGTCGTCTGATTCTTGGGTAGGAAAAACCTTGGTGTTTGGATTTTTGAGCAGCTTACCGATTTATTAATTAAAACCTGATGTGTATGACTGAAAACGTTTTTTCAGAAAAAACTGAATTAACCCGTGATCAGATGTACGAATTTCCTTCCTGCTCTTATCAGTCAGAACAGTGCAAAGTATCCGTATCTGGTACTTGAGTCTTCCGTTTTACTTACGAGGTACGTCCAACATAAATCTCTACGCAAGATCGCCGATTTGGTAAATCTGCGCCAAGCTGAGTTGCTTAGCTAAAAGCACCAAAGGTAATGTCTCTCAGGTACTCAAAGGTAAACTAAACCAAGTCCAACATAAGGATAATTCATTTTCTTGTTTGGAGGATCACTGCAAAATTGAATTGTTAAAAATTGCTTCCCAAGTTCACCCTTGCTCGAAAAGGTCGCTAACACGTGATCACGTGATGTGATTTCGTGACTGAAGGATGGGCGCTGATATATCTTGTCTAAGAGAGAGCTAGTCACACTGCTGATTGGCCACTCGTCGCCAAGCGTCTGATTGTTCCACTACTGGCCGGAAGGTCGCGGGTTGAAGAAGCTTGATTGTTTCACAAAATACGACGTGGATCAGTCACGTATTTGCTGAGGAGAATATATCTACTGAGTTTACAGCCAGAAACTGGAACAACGACTTCTTCGGATGAGTGACTGATCGGCCGAAAAATGAGGTTAACCGAGGATGTACTACTCACACCAGAAAAAGTCGAAGCAAACGCGGTCCAGATAAGCTTGACGAAGATCTTGACGGATGGATAAATTTTTTGACAACTAGTTACACCAGGAAAAGAAACCCATTATGGAGTTTTGTTACGATAGAACAGTGAAAACAGTGGTAGTCACTGGGAGTCGATCGGTGCTTGGTTCGTAGCACTTTCCAGTCTTGATTTGGTCAGTTCAAGTTTCAACTGCGTTATGTTCCGCCAACTTGTGTTGCGGTAGTACACCGTAGCACAGCAGCGACGAAGTCGAGACAAGGCAAACCAGAGTTTATAACCTCGACTGCTTGATGTGCTCCTCGTAAAAAACTGAAATTCCATCTTTCGGTTACCCAAAACGGTCTCGCAGACGAACAGACCTTCTCTCAAAGGTTTTCTTGTGAAGCATATTTCATTTGTAAGCAACGAACCAGTGTGAATTAAGATTTCTAGTCGAAAATTCTTTCTGACCTGCTCACAGCCACTTTCCTTCACCGTCATTGGACAGAAATGAATAAACATACAGTTTATTATTTGAAAAAAATGTCTGTTGACGCAAAACATTTGTTTTATTCTGCCTTCAGGAACTAACATTCTTGAAACGGGTCACGCAACAGCAAGAAAAAGAAATTCAATCCCTCCTGAAGACCTTGTCAAAAATGAAAGAGAATCAGGTCAAGAATCTGGAAGAAAAAGGCATCAGACCTCTCAAGGGCCCCTGCTCAAAAGGAGGGAGTAAGTGTCTTATTAGAAAAAAATTGGTGGTTTTCCCGTCAGTCATGCAACTTGGAGCTGAGCCACTAGTAATTCTCACCATTATAAATGTAATTAACTTTCGAAAATCGGTCAGATATCCGCTTATGTAGGACTGGCTGTTTCTGTATGAGTTGCCAGCTCAGTGTAATTCACCTTCAAGTCACTGGACTTGGAAAAGGTTCCACGGAATCAACAATGGTCCTCTCAAGTTTATCTATTTAGCGGAGTATTTTCAGCCTTGTGGATCTTTGGATGTTACCTTATTGGTCCACAATTTCTGGTCATTTTTGTAGCACGTGATGCAGTGTGTTCACATATGCCGGCTAGTGCTGACCAGTTCTACAAAACACTGATTTTTAACCTACTATGCATCACGCAAAACGCAAGCGCTTAGGCGTGATATGAATAAAATTGTTTATAATAATACGAGGAATACTACTCACAAGTACTATGCGAAAGTTGGATTACAGTTAGTATTTTACTCGTGTATTACAAATGTACTCCCAACTAAGAAGGCAGGAATTTGAAAAGTAATGGCATGTTGCCGTGATATGACGGCAATTTTTTGTCGATTGCTTTCATGAAACACACGGTACTGCAACAAATATCTTTTTCAGCCTAGAATGTGCTCCGTTTTTGAGGTTTATAGTGTGACCAGTTTCAAATCCTGAATGCCAGGACAACTGAGAGCAACATACAATGATCCTGGCAATGTTGCGGAATATACCTAGGTCGGGTGCGCTGATTGATTGTTGGTCTGTTTGCCGAGCTTGGCAGTTGGATTGCAAACGTTTCATCACCAATCGAGATGACATCGTCAGTGCGGGGTTGAGTTGGTAAATCCTTTTTCTGCCTGTCAAGACACTGACGATGTCATCCCGGTTGGTGATGAAACGTCTGCAATCCAACTTCCTAGCTTGGCGAACAGACCAGCTATCAAAACGATGATCCGTTCCATATTTTCGAAGAAATCTGATGAAGCAACAAATAAAGGGACGCAAAAGACGATTGAAACGACTCGAGGGTTCGAGTTACTGCACCACCATACTATGGTTTACTACTGTGAAGGATGCAGGCACGCCCATCGGTGTTGCTCCATGGTGAGTTAGTTTGGGCAATGGCCTGAAAGTCCTAAATAAAGTGAAGGCACAAAGCGTCAACCAGAGTTCTTCTGCTGTGATTCTGCGGTGATGCTCCCAGCAGTATATACTGTTAAGCTGGTAGCATACTGTCTTCGGATCTGAAGCCTCCATCCCAGTCAGTGCCACTGAAAAATTCTGCGTTGGATACTATCTTCTCCTTGAGAGTCAACGATTTTGTTGTAAAATGGTATCCTTAGAAAGTTTAAGACCATGATAATCAAATATCGAGGGCGCATTCGCTTCATTTTGTTGTGCAGATTGATTATGTAAACAACTGCAGAAGGTCGCTGTTTGAACGGATCTTGTACACTTATACGCATCGCTGGCAAACAGTTGCCACACCATCATACTAGAATTCATTTAAAAAATGCTAGACTTGTTCCAACCAGATTCAGAAGTGTGTTTCGACAAACGGCTTAAAATTCCCGTTTTCAGCTTCCTGTCCACGGTCTTAAAACATTCTACGTTTGTTTGTTTTATATCAAAGGCTATCGTAGAGGTAATTTGTGTGGAAACATCCTCGTCGTATCTGCCAGACGGAAACGAAAGTAAAAAGCAGCTTTCACCAAAACTCTATATTTGTGACCTTTTTAGCAATTTCTTGACCATAAATTTCACGAAAAAAATGTGAATCAGTGTGTATTTCTTGGTGCCACAGCAATTTTCTCTGCGTGGTTCCCTGTTAATCTCAATTTTTCACATATTGCCAAGACCTTACATCTCCACATTGTCTTCTAGTCAAGTGGAATTCTGTATGCCAGGAATTCCATACCACACCAGAGCATGACGTCATTTATGGATTTCGAAATTATGACGCCACTTTTATAGTCAGCAGTAAAGCAGATGTGTGTGACTGGTATTTTTAGAAGTTCGAACCAACCAGGCAATTGAAAATCTATTTCATAGAATGCCCAATACTAACGTTTCGAGGGGTTAATTTTTTGCGAAGTGAAAGACAAACTGCGAAATCTGGGTATATATATATGTATTGTTCTTCAGCGGGTTGTAGACACCCATAATATATCCAATAATGCTGTACGGATTAGTGACGCTGAATATCATGGCAACCATATCATAAGTAGTCTCTTACCAAGTCTCTCTTATCAAGTGCCATCTAAAGGCGTGTTTTATCGTGCAGTCAAGTCCAGTCATCCGTTTATTCATGCTAGGCCTCCTCTCCACCGCATGCCGTGTGACTGTAACGGGGCATTTTATTTGCCCGAGGCGGTACGGTGACCGGATTCGTAGTTCATGTTGGCTTCCCGGCTATGTGGGCAATATGGTATACCTGTTTCGAATCGCCTTGCCTGTGCCCCATTTTCCATACATCGGACGGTCACCGTTAGGGAACGTGTCCGCAAAGAAAGTGGAAAACAGTATTGGGTATAGCCGGGAATGCACAAATGGGCGGTCAAACCCTCAAATTTGGCATTTAGTTGTGAAAATGCGGCGATTTTCGACAAACACACTCGTTTGCACAAGAAGTTGGTTTTGACAAGAGACTTAGCCAACTTAGCCTGATTATCTAGTTTCTGTTGGTCCGCTTTAGGTGAATGTGCTGCACCAGACAGACTCACGTTTCAGCTGGTGCGATATTCGAGATATCGCAATACGTTTTTGTTTAGGCATGACCTACTACTCATAAGGCTGTCGAGTTTAGTAGTGTGTTACGTCACAACACGGTGAATGGTTCACAGTTGACATCTGACCTTTTGTTCCACAACAGGTTTTAGTATTTTCATATGAAAATGCTGACGATTTGGCTGACGATTTTCTGTCCAGCTTTTACCAAGAGGGGAAAACCTTCACTGCGACCTAGCGCATCATTGGATTCATTCGAATAAAACGCCATCCGCAAATGGATTAATGAACTAGAACAAAATTTCAGATAAGCGGAGGAGATCAAAAGTTGTGAAATTCCATTCGATTTGGACTACGGCGGCAAAAACAAATCCGATGTCGAACGCCACAGAGCATTCTAAAGTTCAGCTTGGTATTTCTACCAGTATACATAAAACATTCCTCTAAGTAGACGTAATCCAAACTTACCTGTGAGATCTACCAGAAGACGGACGTGTAACCTGGAGTGAAACAATCCAAAAAATCAGCCAAAACATCAAGTGACTGATTTCTATGCGATCATCTGATGTTTCCGGATAACCGCCAAGTGACTTTCGCGATTCAACCTTATGCATGTTCTGTGTAATCCAGTCGCATATGTGGGCCATAACGACGGACATTGCAGTCAGCAATTTTACTGTAAGCGAGACCGGCAAGTTCCGTCTGTCAACAAATGTATCCGACTTTTCAGATGGCTTAAGCCTGGAAACATCAAAAACGGGAGATTCAGCTGGGTTTCAGGTGAGTCTCTCGCAAAACCAAATTGATTTGCAAATGAGTGTATTTCTCGAAAAAACAGTCTAATTTGGGTTCAAGTAGAACATAAGGTTGACGGAAACTCGGGGGCTGCGCCTACCTGATGAGCCCCAAGAAGGGCGAAACCGGTCGTGGGCTGTCGAAGACTTTTCAGCAACCTTATGAATAGTGCATTACGTTTAAGCATATCCAGTTTCCCATTCCATGTAACTGGACTTCTGAAACAGGTTGAGCTGAGATAAGTTTATCTATTGCCAAAAGCTGGCGAAAAACATTTGATACAACGTGTATTCACAACAGAGAAGCAAACCACTTCAAATAATTCGACTGTGGTAATAATAGGAAAGGGAGAAAGTGTTGTTGGACTCTGAAAAGCGATGATTCTTCCTTGCCAACCAAAATTTTTAATCTAGTGACTTGGCTCAACAAATCTTCTAAGGCAGAAGGCAGGCGTTGCTTAGTGCTTGAAATGGTGAATTCTCCAGGATTTCTTAGCTTGTTTAAACTAAATGAAATTCATTTTTCCTGACCTGATAGCCTGCCAGCAGTAGCTGACATTTTTGGCATTTCATGTAGGCTGGTGAATAAATTGTTTGTCTACTTTAGTGGAATGACATCCAGTGTGCGCGGCACTACACCTGTTCATCACGAGAAAAACTGACACTTAGGTCTGCCCCTACGGAGCTCACTTGACCTCTGTGAGTCACGCCACAGCCAACCGCAATAACAGTCCACACGTGTCAGCTATCGGGTCGGTAGCCACGATCGTACCAACTCATCAGGATTCTAGCTTGGCACACACATTGGACACTAATTAATTGGGTTCCTGGGTTAGCGTATCCAATACTTGATGGCAGTCGATGTTCTGGAGAAACTAAATGGTTCCAAGCGCTGGACCGTTTTACTCGTCGATTCGGGTTTCTGTTGTTGAGGGTCTACTGTTTGGACAGTCAAGCGCCGACGGAACAGCATACGCTTGGGCGTCAACTTCAGCACAGTTGCGGTGCCTTGTTCGACGGGCTCCAAGACAAACGAGTGAGACAGTACACGGCTGGCAGTCGCACTTCACCTCCGGTTTTCATCATTGTTTAATAATTGCTTACGTATGAGTTACCCGATGAATTTCGTAGTTTGCGTGCTTGTTGCAGGTCATATTGTCCATTCACTCAGAATTTACTACGTATTTATCTGGATAATGAGAAATTCACTGAGTTGTAGTTTCCGGAATAAATGCTGCTTCCCGTGTTCTTGAGAGCTTGTCAGCACAAATGTTTTGAAATACCCAAACCAAGTGCCTGGTGTGTTCACCAGTATAACAACAAATAGCCCTGAACTGCAGAGTTTAGGAGGATTTTTAAAAGTGAACTGAAGTCGCACAAACACTCTGCGGGAGGACCACTTCATGCAGTATAGGGCTCAGGGGAAGCAATACAGTGAACACGACAACAAACATGGTAATATTTGTTGGACTCACGTGCGCGTCGGGTTGTCCAAGAAAAATGCTGGCATCCTTTTACTCGTAGCTGCTGGAAAGACAAAGTAGTGCTTAGTGCAACGTGATCAGCTTACAGATAAATCAAACACACAAAATGTATTGCATTGCTGGATCTTTGGCGTGACAAAAGACAAAAAGGACCAGCTAGCTGGTCTTGGAGACAGTCTTGGGAGTCAAAGTATTCGGAGAGAATACAAAACATGAAAATCCAAACTAGCAACGAATGGAACCAGCCTGACTACTGGTCATTACTAGCGGACCGCTGGCTTTTACGCTGTTTTCATCATACAGCTAATCTTGACTTACTAATCTCGATTGTTATAATTGGTCGCTTTTTGGCCAAGTTTCACAACGGAATCCGACAGATTTCTGCCGTTCGCCGCTTTTTGGCTACTTGTTCCTCTCATGTTTGCGTTTATATACCCTACTGAGTACAGTTTATACCATTGACGTGATTGGCTAATGAAGATTTCGGCTTTGTGACTGCCTATTGATCCTTCTATTACCATTGTTTCCGATTGGTTCGGTGAACACCATCCATTCCAGTAGATTTTAGTGCATGTGTTGATTATCTAATTTGGTATTTGCGACTTGGAGCTTGGTAGTTCCGTCACCGTTAGAAATCCTTCTTGAAAAATGTTTCCCATATACCGTCACGAAAAGAAACGGGACAGATGATATGAGATGAACATCGGACTTTATCATGAGTAGAACCTATGTTCAACGTTAATCAATATGTCCGAGCAAGTGCACTGAACAACCAGTCACTGAAAGCCAAAACCACCTGTTGTGCTAAATAAGTCCTTGACAGTGACATACACCGAGTATTAGAATGAACATGAAGGCACAGACTCATTAAAGAATGGCGGGATAACGCACACAGGTAATCTACAACTTTAACTTCAGAGCACGAAGCATTTGTTGTTGGAAAGCCTGCTTCATCAGGCACCTTGTTGTATGGTTCACTGAGACATTGGTACATAGCGGAACTCGGTACTCTTTGCAGAGTTTGGCGGTGGGATTGGGTCGAAGTACCGAAAAACCCGGTCCAAATGATGTAATGGTACTTTTGTCGAACTGGAATGAAGGCCGTGGGAAGTTTTCACTGTCAGACTTACGGCATTTTCTGGAAAAGATGTCCGGTGTCACTAACTGGTTCCGACGAAGTTCAATCTAGCAATCTATCGATAGCTTCAGTGATTCAGCCATCTTTGCGCTGATCCTCGGGTTAATCGAGACAATTTTTTGACACAAATTTGGGTTTATTTGTTTGGTTTGTTTGAGACTGAATGATTCCTCCATCACTTTGTTATGCTCAGCTGATTGGAGTCAGAACCATGCAAACGGAGAGCAAACATCCAGGAGGAGAGCCTCGTGGTGGAGGTTTGCGTAGGCCTTAATCAAAGCAAATTCACTGAGTTCTGGTTCACTTCCGTCATTAGACCCAGTAAAATTAATTTCTTCATCGATCGGATGACCTTGAAGATCATCATAGAGCAATCAAAATGCACGTTTTTTTGAAAACACAGGTCAGGTGTCCTGTACACTACTGCAAAAGTGTTTGCCATCTTACAGTGACCTTCCATGGTCTAATTATCAATTTGTGGCAAATCAGTTTACGCGGGGCGCATCGGGTCAACCAAAGATAACAGTGTACTTGAAACGTGGAAGGAAACGAGACAATTAGAGCCCAGGAATGAGAGTCTCAGAATCTGTCAATCACTAGTGGTCTTTTGGCAGAACATTGTTCCTAATATCAGTTATAAAGACGGGGGAATGCGGGAGTTGAATGATCTAACCTGGTGTAGGGGGAAACCAGGTCGAGGCTTACGTTCTACTGAAGGTTAGCTCTCAACATCTCAGCAAGTTCCAGAACGCTTTCTCCCTCCAGTGCGCTCTTACTGATCAATGGCTCAGTTTACCCTCTAGAAACACTAGTATATGCTAGCACACACGTTTGCGCAAAGGTTACTACCTAGTTACCTTGAGGCCGATTAGGAAGTGTGCTTCGGAGATAAATCAAACACCATAAATAATGGCGTGTCAGTAAGCTAGTTGCTATCTAGTAGCTCATAGGATTTCACCTTACGGTCGCAAACAGATGTCCATTCAGGTTTTTTACTACATTTTTAATGGTACCTATTTTTTCTATAATACATGACACTGGGCATCGAAGGTTTGTTTAATGCGGAAATCGTGCTATAACTGAACGCTTGGAACCCTAGTCTATACTAAGCAACTGCAAACTTTAAAAGTTTCATCCCATGCCTTCAGTCCGGTCAGGACATCAGTAAAAGAGCAGTGTAGATGACCGCTTGGCACTGAACCAGTGTAGATTGATCACACGGATTATTACTGAGGCATAAACTGTTGGTTGAACAAATCATTTCCGCGTGGGTACTCCTTTTTTTAATCATGTATTTAGTGCTTTTTGTCTAATGATTCTGTGAGCGTCGGACCTCATTCGGTGCTGCAGTTCGGTGATTTTGGCGTTGCTCATATTAACAGATATTTCACATGTTATGCGATCATTGTATCGATCGTGTCATTGTAACTTGATTAGGTTGGACGCCACTCAGCCGACAGCGTAACTTAGTCTGCTTCCGACAGGTGAAATGAAATAGCAGTATCCCCTTAAATTACCTCCATCAATGTGAAACAACATTTGAGTAAAAACAAATTCCTAGATCATTTTCCGTAAAGTTTACTCTGATCTAACAGCTGACAGATGTAAGCGCACCGTTCAGTTGCTTGGTTTGGTCACCTATTTCAAGGAAAATACTGAAAAGCCGGCTAGGACACCTTACCCCGAACAGATGACTCCAACCCGCCAACTATCCCTGATGAATATACTCAAGCCATGTACTCACCTACTATTATCAGGCAAGCTTACAAACCGAAACACAACAAATCAGACAAACCTGCATTCCCCTTTCAATATTTTAGTATTTGGAAGGCGAAATCGTAGCAGTACGGCCCAACCAATCAGTACACGGAGTGTCAAGTGACATTGGATTTTGCAGTGCCCTTTTTTTAACTAAAGCACAAACACCTCCGACTACTTATTATCTTACAAGTAGGCACCACATGTATCGTCAAATGCAGTGATGCACGTCATTGTCGTCGGTGCACCAGATTGTAAATTATCACAAAGTATTTGCAAGTAATTTATGGTTCCTTACTTCTGTTTAGCACAACATAACCTAGTAGAGTGATGAAGGTTGCTGGGTATGCATTGATGCTTTCCACACCGTCCAGTATAACATGTCCGGTTAGCCAAAACACGTAATTGCGTGGCGAAGTTGTTGTGTTAAACTGACGAAGTTGTAGCGGTTCCAGAAAATTTTTTTCAAGGCGTTTCGGTAAACCAGGGAAATCCGGGAAGTTTTTTGATAAGCGTTATTAATTTCGTTATAGAAATCGCTGTTAATAATGTTGTTTGGATCACGAAATATCATAGTTGGGGATTTTTATTCACATAAACAGCTGTTTGAATGGATGCAACTAAAATGGGACGAATGGTGATCGCCATCATCCTCATTATTACCAGAATCATTATAGTAATAGAGATCAACATAATCAAGACCATTTTCCCATCACGGCAGTGGAATGTCGTTTTCCTTTCTAGTTATATATAGAAAATTCACGGAAACGGCTCCCCCGACTCATGTAGTGACTGCATGAATCGAAAATTTATATCTTGTACAAATTACTCCCGTCGTGTACGACTGCGCCCGAAAAAAGGATTTCTGTCGCTAAACTGTTAATTTATTGGGTTGGGACTAGTTAATAAGATGCAGCCAGGTCTTCTCAGGTGAGAGATTCTGAAAAACTTATTGGCGATACATTTTTACCGAGCCTGGGGCTGAAAATCGAGGTTCCGCAGAGGTCGGTGATTGGGTCCTGGTTGTCGCTGCCTTATAATTACGACTGGACTCGAGACCTCCAAATCACGTGCTTTATATCTGCTCATAGATTTATAAGAACTGAATTTCCATACAGAAGAAAGTTGCAGCTGCTTTCATCGGCGCGAGCTTGTTCCCCTTATCACGGCACGCTACCTTCTCAGCCAACAGGGTCCTGTTCACCTGAGGTATCTAAAGGATTAGTCGAGAAACATATGCACGAGACGATTACAGTCATTTTTGGCTTGTATATTTAAGTTTCCAATTGACTGGAGATGGTTGCTCAACCCGTAGCTGCTCAAGTGTTGAAAATGGGGGCCTACGAACTTCTTTGGGCGACAGACTCTCGAAGATCTAGGATGCTCCTCTTGCTGGCTTAAAGCTTTGCAAGCTGAATATTGTGCATAGGGTTTTTAGTTTTCAGGACTTGGGCCGACTTTCTGGAGCGTGCACAAAGGCTTACTGTCAAAAATGGAGTCTCGAAATGTTTCAAACTGCATGTGCCGCTTCTTAGAGGGGGCAAGCTGTGGGCCATAATATGAGTAAAAATGTTCTCCTCGGGCAGTTCAAAATCTTTCCGAGAAGGTAGTAAACTGGTAAAGCTTGGCGTTTCAGGTTATAATGTAATAATCTGCTGCTCTGTTTTGATTTCTTAAGTAAGACTGGCCAACCGCTTGAAAAAACTGCCGCTGTGAGGAGCATCGGCAAGCAATTCAACCACAGTCGAGCATCACCCAGATAAGGTGTGGGCTTCCACTGTTCATCAGATAGCTCCACTGCCTGGCACCTCTTGGTGCCCGTATAACAGCGACTCTAGGGGGGGGGTGTTGGGGCAGTTCCGTGGAGTTGGAATGAGAGGGGCCTGCTTAAAGATCCAAAAAAAAGAGAAAAATAGCAGACAGAAGGAAAATAAGGAAATAGGGAAGTCCACACCGAGAAGTCGTCATTCTGTGGGGCAGTCAACACCTGATTTGAATTCCGGAACAGACGAATGTGTGGCTTTTTATCCCATCTAAGTAAGGGATAAACAAACCGCTGGCCAACTGCTTGTGGTAGAACGGCTTAGTCTTCAACTGCCGGCCAGGAAGTCGAGGTTTTGAATCACCCTGGAGATGTGTGGGATGCGCAAAGGTTGATGATTCGAATGAAACACCTGTGTTGCACTTTTCCGCTTTTCTGCACTGAATAACTTGATTTACAAAATGCAATCTTGATAGAAGAGACCGAAATCTTATCAGGCCATCAAAAAGGCAGACAGACAAAAGAGGATGAAACAAGGCGATAGAAAGCGGGCACGATAAACGCATACCCGGTACTGCATTGGCTGCTCAAGTGGAAATGTGCACCCGTTATCACTTGGCACCTGCCATCATTTCCTCTCTTTTAAATTTTGATTATGAAAATGAGCAGTTTATTCGAAAAAGAAACGGATTCTCTTGACCTACAAATCAAGTTTTGTGCAAATCACAGACCAATTCTCTTTTGTGGACATACAGGCCTGTCTTTTTCTCTTGGGTATTTCGTTTTGCGAGTTGTCTGCAATTTGATTTCGGCCTTGATGAATAGTCGCGTTTGTCTTCGGTGGAAGTCGTTGGGGTAGGCTGCGTAGAACACTTATTCAGTAAAGATAAAAGGTTGCTTGGAAGAACCTAAAACCATTTTCCAGCTAGAATACCCTGTTTTCGTGAGGTGTGTCTCCTCGGTCCAGCCTTATTCTGTTATCTTCACCTGAGAACCTGCTATCAGAAGATGAATGGCAAGCTTTCGGAGCCTTTCTAAGACAACCTATACTCGGTTGTAAAGTGTAACATGAAAGTTTTCCACGTGATTTTTTTGACTGAAAATAGGGGACGCTATCGTGCCTAGTTACTGTGCACATGGAGCGTGTTATTAGGTAAACAGAGAGTACCTTTGCAAATGAATCTAGGAATGTGTGACTTTTTGACGACTGCGAAATCCGGCTTCAAAGATTGTTGATAAATTACCACTTTGTAGTGAGAGACGTTACCCTACAAGTTCCCATTTGGTAACTAACAAAGTAGTTACTGAAACCTGAATCGGTTCAGAAACTAACTTGAAGAGTGCTCAACTGGAGATCAAGGCTGAGAATCTGAGTGATTTCAACACGAGTAAAACTTATAAACAAACTACTTACTCTGGTGGTCCACTCAGACATCCTTCCAACTTTTGGACCAGAAACATGACTAACTTGAAGAGGCAACCTTTCGTCCCCATTCGAGGAGACGCCGTCAGTGAGCGGCTGGGCGAGTAACTTCCTTTCTCTACCTACCCTACTGCGCAGCGATGATGTTTCCTCGAGATGTCACGAAACACTTGGAAGGCGAAGCGCCAAGCTCGGCAGATAGATCAATTTTCACCCGATTAAAGGCTAATGAAGACGCCCGACCTACCAATATCTCGGCATATTATCCACTCACTTGTCTGTTTATGAATCCAGTTGACCAGCTGGCTACTAATGAATAGTCTGTAACGACACTCGTTGATAGTTTCAGTGAAGAGTGAAACCCTCGTGGGGCTGGATTTTTCGGCAACCTTTTTCAGACAGAGAACACTGTTTTGACAACCCATCCCCAAATAGTTAAGAATAAAGTTTATATATCTTGTACCGCGCACAAGCCACATCCCTCCTTTTCGGTTTCTTTCACCAAGAATTGTGTTAATCTTGACCAATTTTAGCGAATCACCTGTCAGACGGCAATGAAGACGACATTAGTAAGCCTTCGCTTCTGATATCCCCACCCCTTCTAAACTCAGTCCATATTTTTGCTTCTGCGTAAGCCATAGTTACACTTTGGCGAGCGATCATTGGTGAGGCTCATCATTCCTGCTTTACTCGCATTTTAATGGCATAACTCACGGTTTCTAGTCAGCATGATCTAACGACGTGACCAGCCATTCCTTTTTGTCACCTTAACTGACAATTTCATCATGGCAGGTACAGCCTAAATCTTGCTTTTGAGACAGGTCATTAAAGCACCACTTGAGCGCTTCTGATTTCAGGTACGACTCCTCAGAACAAACCCAAGATTAGGCAGTGGCATAAAGGCTTTCGCGTCCATGACGTGCATACGCCTTACATATTCATATTTGAAGAAACCCGGGTGTATTATCCTCATTGCTTTAAACACAAAAACCTAAAGCACCGCACTGCAAACGTTTTGCTCGCCTATCTTCAAGCGTGCTGTGTAGTTGATTAACGTGGTTAACGTGCACCATCCCCCTGCATTTCATTCTCCACATGCCGGTTGCCAGAGCACTCATGCACTACACTTGTGCCGTTTCAGATTTGAATATGACGGTCGAAAGCTCGGATATTTCGGATTGAATCGCGCGCGCGCGCATGCACACACACAGTCTTTCTTCAGGTCGTATAAGTTGCCAAGAGAACCCGTCTTCCATTTACTGCACACACCCACATCCGTGTACTAAACGCATAGTGAAACTATGGATTATATTCTCACATGTACAGCCACTCTTTTTAAATCATCAGATGTTCAGTTTATTAAAAAATAAATTCCTAATTTTCTGAATTCACGTTTATACCTATTGTGGTTGAATTCCGAGGATACGTGATATAGCTGAAACTGGTATTACCCCAGCATCTTGCTATAATTTTACTCTGCGTCGTCCCATGGATACACGGTTTGGGAGGTTTTAAGAAAAGCAAGGACCTGGACAAATCTTGTTTGAGAAGACTTGCCACATATAGTTGTATGCATGGCGAATCAACCAGTTGTTATTACACTTTCATGAAGGGATGAAATCACCGTTTGGAAAGGACCCAGAACAAGAAGGACAAAATTCGTGTTGTGAGGATCCTTAGACCCTCCGTCGTGACGAGCAGGGATATTTGATTTGCTCTGCGAGTTGTTTGTCTGGACAGAAGCCTATGCGTTCTAATCAACTTCGACTGGGTTGACCTCTATGAATTAATCATAAAATCTATCCCTGATGTTATGTGTGGCCCTTCGGAATGTGATTACCCGCTTGCCTGGAACTGGCGACGGCGGCACCCAGCGATCGGATATGCAAGAATCCCAGATAAAATTTCTGTGCGTCACGAACTACTGTGGTTGTCTGATTGCTCCGCAAATCACCGTAATTATCGATAGGCATTTTAAGTCTAGCAGTTGACAATGCGGCTTTCCATGCGCACTCGTAAGTTGTTCGTCTGAGTACCCTCCATTCACCTGAGCATTCCTCAACTACGTCGTACAGAAAAGTTTGAGTACTCCCACGTATCCGGTCTAACCACCGCCGTATGAGAACATGCGACTTGCGGGATCAACTCAGTATACACAGATAAAGGCACAGTTAACAACACAAACACTTTTTTGCAACAGTTACTGTTAGACAATGAGATATTCGGCACAGTTAGCCATTCTCAGAGTTTTCATACGCTCGTAGTTGCTTTAGAACTGGTAAACTATTCATTGATAAAAGAATGGTCAACTTCCTGGATGTCAACTGGATTTGATAAATAACACTTTCTCACCTTTTCCTTACCAGACAGCAATATCCAGCAGGTTTTTTTCCACAGAGTTTTGAAGAATATCTGATTTGATACATTTATAGAAAGGAAACAATCGAAAAGAAGTAAAAACCTAGCTTTTTTCACCACTGAGAAGACTGGTTGAATGCCGGTAAGAACGAAATGTGTCTCCTTCACTCAGTCACCACGGGAGCCATGCAGTCTGGTTCTATTGTTTTGTGACAGTGAGCTTTTTTAAGCATAGTTTTATCTTGATAAAACCATCTGCAGTACGTTATTGTTAACTCAAATTCACTCACAGACAGGACTGGGTTACGCATGAGGGGGTCACACAGGAAGGTGGCCGACCGTTTGCAAAACACAAAGTGACTAAAAAAGCGTCATGCTACTTCCTAGAGAAAGTATTAAATTTTTAAATTAAATGGTTGGACAGATACTGCTTAATTTTACAAGGACATGTAGGAGAGGACGGCGTCAAATAAGACTCTTTTCTTAGACGAAAACCTACAGGGTTCTTATGAAATAAGTACCAGAGTTATCCATTCACACAGATACAACTTCGGGATTGGCGTAACCTCTGGTTTCTTGCCGGTGCGCTTTTTTCTATAAAAAAACAGTAAAAATTGGGTCAGTCTGCTGCGATGGAAAGGTCCACTGTGTATGGTAACTTGGAAAAATCAAGCAGACAAATCCCTGACGAAGATTGGTACATCAGGAAAGATTTTGATGACCCATTCAGTCGTTTTGTCCGCTACTGGTTTCCAGGAACTGAGCAAGTAGGTAGGTAAGCAATTAAGTAGACAAGCACGTCAGTAAGTAAGTGAGAGAGTAAGTGAATAGGTAAGTAGGCAATTAAGCAAGTCAGTGAGAAATTAGTGAGTGCGTCAGTCTATGAGTACTGAAGTGCATCGTTTTGGTCACAAGCTGTCCAAAACAACTTGGAACTGGACTTCCGAATTAGATCCCAGAATACAGCTCAGTGTCACAGCATGAAACCAGCCAAATGGTTGATTTACTCTCAGGTATTCGTGAAATTGAGCCGACAGACTTGATGGTTTGTCCAATAAGAAGCGAATAAATTACATTCTGAGTGGATGCTGATCCTCTGCGATAAACCCGTTTTAAAGACTTCAACAACATAGAGTTAGCTCTCAGACGGACAGTTCTAGCAAGTTGGTTTTATTCATAGAGAAGCCATTTTGCATTAAAGGACACAAAAGCAATCTCGGTGGGCCATGAGCTGATGTAAACGACGTCTGAATAGTAAACTTCTTCCAAAAGCTGTGGAACACTGTTTTCCTTTAACTTCAGTCTCTTCCGTTGAGTTGGATGGTTGTAAACTTATGGTCAACCAAGAGTATTGAAGCCTCTGATCCAAAGTAATTCTGTTAGCTCTTCTACCGATCGACCTCTTATTTAAATATTTACAAAATCTTCAGTCTTATGTCGTGTCTAGGGCTTCTCATAATGGAGAGGATACCACAAGCAAACAGGTTGTGTTTGGTCTTTCCTCGGGCTAGTCACATTCCGAAGGCGGAGCTGCACACCAAATCGTAGCTGGAAAACAAAGTCTCCTTTAGGTATATTATTCGTGGGAAAACTACGTGAAGGACAGAGTAATCTAAAAATAACTCAGTAGCGGAAGGCCAGAAGGCCGGAAGAAACTGGTGCCTACAAGCGTGCGGTCAGCCTTCAAGGGGCTGTTCGGTTGGTCAGTTTGCGGCTGATGGTTGATTTTCACCAGACATCAACGCATACCGGACTGACCCTACTTTGAATTAAAGCTGGCAATTAGGCATCCAAAGAGTGTCCATCAGGATGCATCATCAGGGCTTTGTGCATTGGCTGAGACAATGTGGGTACCACTGCGAACCCAACATCAGTCTGATCACCTGGGATGATAAGGTCTCCGTGGTGTATCAATTGTCTCCTTATGGTGTTGTAAATTTTGAAATGTGCTTACTCTGAATTCTGATGGAAATGTGAGCAGGTAGAATAATGAAAAAAAAATTCGGCGTTTAGGACGTCCCAAAAAGTCCACGGCACCCACCCATCGTCTACACAGTTCTGAATAGATTGATAACAAAAATATCTGGAATTTTGGGACAGTCGAACTTGAAGAACCAAAATAACTTTCTCCAGATTTAGCGCTACATTGAATATCGGTTATGATTGGTTTGTATCTACTTACTTTCCGCCCAAAAAACCAACACCTTAAGTAGGGTCTAAAACACTTGGATGGGTCAGTTCTGTGACTGTCTTTTTGGTTAAGGCTACATCTTCAGCTTGGAGTTTTTTCCCTGTCACACGTGATAGCCAACTGGACCCAGAAAGCCTTCTAGCTTGAAATAGCAACTCCGGCAAGCTAGTAATGAGTGATATTAAGAGTAAATCGTGAACGATCTATCTAGTATTTTTCATCGGCCAAACGGATATCCAGAAATCATATTGATTCTTCTTCATCACGAACTAAAAAACAGACAAAGTGGTTGAAACGCGTACCGATCTTACCTGTACAGAGGAATAAGATGGGCACATTTTTGTTTCAGGTTTATTTTGACGCCACTAAGTAACCAGTAGCTCATTCTGTTTTTTATACAGTGGCGTTCCTTCAAAAAGGTTAGTAGGGGGGTTCGAGATTCGTACCTTCTGAGGGAAACGTTACCAGTGAAACTAGCCTGTTTTAAAAAAGAATCCGTTCATTTGATGTGGAAGTCATCTGTCAAAAATAGTACAGCCGTATCGGCCCCCATTTTCTCTATTCTCCTTAAATAGTAACCATAACTTTGTGCAACGCAAACTTAAAAAGTTAGCGAGCTGCTAGAAGAATTATGCACTGAGAACCTTTAAAAAAGGCAAAGGAAAACCCGGAAAAGATACGGAGAAGTCTTCTAGAGAGATACCGAACCGTGACCACCCGTAGAAAGTAGTAAGACGTTTGGAGGCATTTCTTGAACCCAAGCTGGGCTGGAACAGATTTCTATCATAATTAACTAGCTAAAACAATCAAAGAATCAACAAGTGCATTCATTTGTTTCAAACTGTTTTAGAAACTGTGGAGAAAGTCTCATGTTTACACAATCTATCGGTATGATTTAGAGAGAGTTGTTTTCCCCACAAATGTGACGCTAATAAACAGGGACGAAACATTGATTAAGATTGAAGGCTAATTTTGTTATGTACAGGTCGAATCGCAAGGCATGTTGAGTGACCTGCATTTGATTGGAATATTTATCGTCTGAATTCACCTTGAAGATGAGATTTCCGCACGCAAAATGAACATTATTGAAGCCAAGCCAACGGAAACGCGCATTCACCTTTTTTCCTATCAGTAATGACGCAGGGACACGTTAAGTGTCATCTTTAGAATGATCAGGGAATAACAGAAGTCTTGTCGTTACCAAAAGAACGGCTGAATGAGTGTCATTGATGGGGGGGAAATTGACGAGAAGCGTTTTTTGCATCTTTGTGAATTAATCACTTGTTTGTGCGCGGAGAAAATGTTTGAACGGACGCAGTTTTTTGAAAAACTGTTCCACAAAGAGAGCTACATTGGTCGGATTTTGCTCGATTCCACAAGCAATGAAATCCAAGAAAACCGGAAATTCCCGGTTTCCTGCGTGAGCAGGCCAATAGGTCCTTGGAGTCCACTTAAGGCACACATTCGTTTGAAGAAAATCACGAAACTGAAGCTAGAATTTGGATAAAATTCTGACACAAAGTTCGCTGGAAAATGACTAACTTATTCAAAAGTTGTAGAGTGAGGTGACCTGGTAAGAAACACAGCCAATCATCCTAACGACCCATGCCTGCCTGTTGTGCATATAAACCTATGCGGCACTCGGGAAATACACACTCACTCGCACACCAAAATGATTTTAGCGGGGGACTCAACTGAATGACGCGACTGATATTCTCCAACTGAATGTGCTTAGCAAAAACCACCTCACTTTTCAGTTGTCGAGATATTCAAGATATTGTAGCATGATTTCTTAAAGAAAAATGCACAAAGGTTTGTTAAAAATCCATTGGCATCCCACAACCGGCTTCTCCTTTCTGATTTGCACTCACCAGGTAGTGGCATTCTCCGAGTTTCCGTCAAACTTATGTTCTCATCGCACCAAAACTGTGCAAGATTTTTGCGAATTTTCTTTTTAACAGGAGACACAACTAAGTCCCTCTTAGATGACTTTCTTCAACCTTGTGAGTGGAGCTCTTTCAAGAAGTTACACCGCGATATTTCATTTATCGTATCAAATGAAACACGTGACACTTTGGACGGCACTTTCAGCTGAAAAATATCATAAACAAGACATTTAGATGGGATTTATTTGAGTCTCCCCTGAAGACCAAACTGATAATGAGTGTAGTCCCCAAATTTCATACAGTTTAGGTTCAAGGTGAACGCAAAAGTTACAGAAAATTTGGAGCTGCATTCACTCGCTTTGCCCGAATAGGAACGACAATCTGGATGATAGGCTGCCGAAGAATGGGCGAGTCATATTCCTTCAAGTAACAAAAGCAACGTTGTGCTCTCACACACGGTGACAATACGGTGCAATACGAAAGCTGCTTCAAGAGAGGTTCCAGCATTTTTCTACGACCGGGAAAGTATGCATTTATCTATGTTTTAAGTGTGGAAATAGCACAAAAATTTATCTACAGTCTTGCGATTATCGGGTTAGTATGCTAACTAATTGGATAGTGAACGTTTCCTGGATGGTTGGGCTTTGATACCTTTGGCTTGCTGTCTTATCAGAAGCCCGTGATCAAAACGAAGTAGACATGTCTTGTGTTGCCACGTGGCCGATCCTGGAGAAGGATAGAAAAACCGGACGTCTAGCAATTTTCGCTCAGGGACGAATCCTTAATCCGCACATTCACATAAGATATTGAACACTGGTTTCATAAATGAACAGTCACCGCAGCAGTGAAGAAAAGTGACTTGCTTAGTTTGTTTGAATTCCACTGAGTGGAGAGTTGATGTTGAAGGGGGAGAGATGGCCAAGGTGGTTACAGCGTGAATTTACTGACCAAAAGGTTTGTGGTTCGAACCCGACATCTGCCTCTCGACTTCCTCTGTCTAGGCTTGGGCAACCTGGCAGTATCCCAGCCGTCGTGCTTCGTTCGGGTGGCATGGCAGTTAAGCACCAAAAGGGTGTTACAGCTGAACGGTTATTTTGATGTTGAAGGCAGTTTACCCTGGTTAAAGTGCGCAAGCTAATTTTGCCTTCAATACACTCGACAGTCTGCTAAGATGCACCTGGAATTGATTCGGTTCTCATGTTTACCTGAGAACTATCGAGATAACACAGCATCAGCATGATTGTGTACTGTTAAGTTAGCGGAAAATTTTGACGTCAGCGTTTCACTATGCGACCACTATGAGGTGGCACTGAGAAGGTGCAGGCCACTTGCTTGGAAATATGTTGCCTACTTTCGGTTGAAAAAAACCAGACTGTGCATGCGCTGATGACCAACGTGATCCACTCGAGATACTGGTAATTTATTTAAATATTTGGATGGCTCTTCTGTTAAAGAACGGTCTTACTGATCCCAAGGTAAATGGAACGAACCTATCTCTCGCACCTTGACTACCGTTGTCCAGGCTTGGGTAACTTAGTAGCATCTCAGCCTTCTTTCATTCAGGTGCTACGGCATCAAGGCGCCGAAAGTGTATTACAGTTGAACGATCGATATCATCATCGTCAGCGGGCGGATATCCACCTAAGCAAAGTTCATCCCATAGGCGTCCCGTCATACTGATATGCACCTCTTCAGAACATGCTTGAAGATCACCAGCAGAGCAATTGACTGTGATTTCCTCAGTGCTCGCCAAATACGGACGTAGTTAGACATTAATTCCATATATTCTGTGCTGTGAGAGCTCTTAAATTGTGTAGTTCCAAGTGAAAATTGCAAATGAACTCATTAGTCCAATGCGTATTTGGCGGAGAGAGAGTGACATCAGGTCAGGTGGAATGCTGCCTACGATAAGTGTCGGTCCTGGATGTCCCAGCATACTTTTCAGCCACGGCTGTGACTTAGTTGTCACATTTACCAAGAAATCTCTCCTGTCATAGACGTAAGCAACTGGGACGAAAATGTACCTCCGAAAGACGATCGCCCTATTCGGACAGATTTTCACCTGGTGTATAATTTATCAATCCGAACCGAAAATCTCAAATCGTCTCAGTTCAAATTGATACCGTTTTCTTACAATGGTTTCTGGAAACTAGGCTTCGCAAACAGCTTTTCAAAAGCGTGACCTATTTGTTTTTGTACAGGTGACTCAAGGTTGTTCAGTCCGTTTTGCAAGGAAAAACCGTCAAACTGACTAACTTTGTCGAGCATTTCAGAAATTAAAGTAAATCGTTTATCATCAGCTTCTGATCGTACCGTTTCTTCAACACAGTGTGCATCCAAGCCTAGCAACCATGGCTAGAGCTCCGTCATCTGATCAGCCTAAAACATCAAAGTGATACGGGGTCACCGCAATTCAAACCTACCAGGTGTTATCCGTGGACAGTATTTGCAACTTCGTGGTCACCTGGTCTAACTAATCCTCAGTGAGCAAAACCAGTTAGCATGATCTTGCATTTCATTCAGCTCCGAGGTCACTATTTAGAATTGGTTTACCCGTTGGCAAGAACAGATTGACGAACTGCTCTTGATTACTTTGCGAATACGGAACATTAGGAGTACCTGTAAACTGGTTTTAGTTCCATTTCCTCTACTGGTCGCTTCTTGAAACTAGTTGGCGCTCGTTTGCAGAGTACATTTCATCATATAACAAGGAACGTCGGCAGCATGAATAGTCGAGCAATGTGGTTTCAATAAAGCCTTTCTTTCGCTTTTCCATGATCCTGTAGGAACTCTAACCATAAGACTCAATGTCCATCTTTAACAACCAAAGGGTCACTCAACCTGTCATGTACATCACTCTGCCAATCCTGAGCTATAATGTGAGAATGCTCAAGAATTTTTGATGGGCTCCAGTGCTTCTCCACTTTTACGAGTGTTAACGGATGTAACTGCCCAAGAAAAACGACTGTTTTTTTATTGCGAGTTGCTTGGACACGAATTTGGGAAAGCTTACAGTGGTTTATGAGTAAGCAAACATTCAAGATTTTGCCATCGCATTGCTCCCCTATCTACTCGTCAACTGACGGCTCACTGTTGGGAAGTAGGTGAAGAATTCGACAGTAGCCAACCGAAAGTTGTGACTATATATCTCGATTTTTGGGAAACAGAACTTGTTAACAGTGACTGGAGGCACAAGTGTTGCATAAACGGCCCATAACAACTGTTAACTACCCTCTGAATTCATGGACTGGTGGAGTGGGGACAGGTTCAGATTTCCCTGAACGTGTCACATTCAGCCACATGAAACTTTTCATTGTGGTAGCACTTCAAAATTTGGCCTTTTTATTGTGATGAAATCAACTGGAAGAACGGATGCATCGTGTTCAACTGTGGTTTGACTTGTGTTAATTTTAATATTCTACAAACTCAGGAAATTAA
The DNA here is from genome assembly GCA_003604175.2 of Clonorchis sinensis. Classification (NCBI taxonomy): domain Eukaryota; kingdom Metazoa; phylum Platyhelminthes; class Trematoda; order Opisthorchiida; family Opisthorchiidae; genus Clonorchis; species Clonorchis sinensis. Next base: position 12,513,605 of record CM030375.1, read on the forward strand.
GTTGCTGGTGCAAAATAGGATGGCAAGTGAACAACTTGAATTTAACTGAACCCAGGCGAAAAAAATTTTGATCAGCCTTTGAAACTCTTACAAAATAACCGTTCAGCTTTAGTATCCTTTCGGTGCCTAATTGCCATGCCAGCAGAAGGATGCACAGGGGTCGGGATACTGCCAGGAAACTAATGTTGTGTTCATGGATGGCAGCAATGTTTCTCTTACCTTCCTGACTTCATTCAATCCGCTTCTGCTGTGCTTCAATCGCCCCCAAAAATCTTCCTGTGGTAGAATGTTGACTGTTCCGATTCTTTGGTATGTATCCTTCGTTCGTGTATGGGACTTACTTTCAAACGCTTTGTGGGGAATTTCTACTGTCTGAATTGAACGTTTCTCTTTTGGAACGTGCACACTGTTATGTTTCTACGGAACTGACGCCGTATCACACTTATACGTCCGCTGTATTTCGTCCTAAGGACCGCCTTCTCAGCTTTCTTCAGGTTTCTGTTTTGTCTGAGTTCTTCTGTTTATGTGATGTTTAAAGGGAAGAGTGTCATTGCCAATGGAAGTTAAGTGGTTCTACGTGACAAACGTAATCTAATTTGGACAAGAGGCACATTGACAACAGCAGTGTAGCTCGGGCTGTACTGTTCAGCTGTAACACTCTTTCGATGCCTAGCTGCCATGCAACCCGAGGGAAGCACGATGACTGGGATACTGCCAGGTTGCCCAAGCCTAGACAGGGGGAGTCGAGAGATAGAGGCCGGATTCGAACCACGGACCTTCCGGTCAGCAAATTCCCGCTCTAGCCACTGAGCCTTCTCGCCCCTACTCTTACAAGCTGGACCGTTTGAGTAGATAGAAATATCACAAATGCATACCTAACTTTCATGCAAGTATGCTACTAGATGGGTGACGTCGGCCAGTGCACCATACCTTACAAAAGCTGTTCACAGGAGAGACAAATCCTCATAATTGTCCACAAAAGTGCTCACTATCAATCCTCAAACAAACTCTACTGGAATGGACAGTCTCGGAAGCTTCTTATAACCCGATGTCCTCTTGTTGACGTGTTATTCTAGATGACCACTCTTCTGCTTGCAACAGTTGCTTCACCACAGATTGGCATGATCCTTCCGGCTCTGCTGAAACAGTGTAGTAAAAATCAGTATTTTCAGCATAAAATTGCGCATGCGCTAATAAAAGTGAATACGTGTACATGTCCATCGGGGAAGAAGGAATACTACTCTCCCCCATTATTCATCTATTTTCACCGCAAAGAGTTCATGTAGTGTTCCAACCCGCAGTGAAAAGCCAGTGAACTGGAAGATAAAACGGCGGTAGATTAAACGCCTGGAGTCGTGATCACGATGCAGTCAGTCTATGACCATCAGTTTTCTGTAAACATCTTAAAAAACCATTGCTCCCGGATGCGGAAAATGGTCCAACATCGAGGTTTTAAACATTCACCGACGGAAGACACATTACTCAATTCAAAAGTAGAAATCACAAGCAGTAAGCAGCCGGTTTACTTATAAAACGCGAGCCTTGGAATCTACATTGTTGTGTCAGAATAGGCCAAATGAATAATGATGACATCTATCTATCTATCTATCTATTTATCTATCTATCTATCCATCTATCTATCTATTTATCTATCTATCTATCCATCTATCTATCTATTTATCTATCTATCTATTTATCTATCTATCTATCGATCTATCTATCTATCCATCTATCTATCTATCCATCTATCTATCTATCGATCTATCTATCTATCTGTCTATCTATCTATCTCTATCTTCCTATCTGCCTATCCGTCCATCTCTTTGCCTGTTTATCTAGCTATCTCTCTGCCTGCCTGCCTGTCGATGTCTAGCTGTCTCTCTGCTTGGGAGTCTAGCTAAATTGCTGCCTGTGTATCTGTTCGTCAGTCTGCCTGTCTATCTATCTATATCCTGTCAGTCAGTGAGGCAGTCAATCAATCTTTCTGTCCGTCTATCTGCCTAGCCGGTCTAGGTTTGGCAGTTTACGGGTATAGCTGAGTAATTTGGATTTATTCTTTTATGTGTGTCGATGAACAGTCCACCAGACCTAACACTGACGCACGTACTTCCAACCCCCTTAAAAAATTTCCGGAAATTATCTCTTCATATTCACTGTCCGAAATCTAAGTTGACTTCAGCTTCATAATTTCCACTGTTGAACGTCCCTGTATTGTCTTTAACTCCACCCACGCAGAACTACATATTTCTTGTGAATACGAATCACACAATCGCTTGCCTTCCTCAGACGAATTTGTAAGTGCCTATACATCTCCCTTTCATTCGGTTGTCTGAACGGAGTGACCGTTGTCTGGATAATTTCAGCAATAACATACAAAACTGGGTTGGTCTAAGCGTTGTTTTCCAACTAACCCATAGATAAAGGCTAATTTCATCTGTCACCCAACATTTCGTTGGAATTCGTGAAGACGTAGCGCCCCAAATGGGTGTAAAGAACCAGAAGGGAGGCTTTTAAATTCGGAGTGATTAAAACACTACGCAATAGTGCAATGTAATGTACCATATTATGAACCTCAACGAATTTGGTATAGTTTGCATGAAAATAACGAAATCAATAGATAATGTTGGAAAGGCAAGAATAAAGGGATTCCGACTAGCCACTTTGGACCAAAGAAACTACTAGGAAGGTACAGTCCTTTTTGCGTCAGCCTCGTAAAGTGATGAGCATCCAAGGTCTGTCGATAGCTTTTTGCTCAAGGATGTATCTTAATTGCTTTAGTGCTGTTTTCGTATTCCAGCAGCTTTGACTGTTGTACACGTCAAGAGGTCAGTTGAGCAACCGTACGTTATCCATTTGGCTCCTTCCAATCAGATCCTCTAAAGCAACCGACTAGAATTCTTTTGTGAAGCATGCTTTCTGGGTCGCGATTTACTTGAAGTTTTCCCCTTCTAAAGGCATCTCTTCTAGGGCGGAGTGACGCCTGTAGTTTACCGCGTTAGTCAGCAGTCATTATTGAAAGCCAACTTACTTCCATTTGTCTGTCGCCTGGACAAGCATACACGTCTTTGAGCCGGAATGATATTCTGACTCAGTGAGTCCATCCTAGCAAATGTAGCTGCCTATTGAATACTGCTCAGTCACCCTTGGAACTACAGTGTTAATCGTTTGGTCACCGAAAATCATCTGAATCCCAGGGACAGCTGGCGTTTGGCGCGATTTGAAAGGTGAAAAAGCGTAGAAATTACGATGACTAAGTTATATTTTCGCAGTTTTGTAATTTTGTATACTCATGTGACAGAAAATGACGGTTCAAACGCTGTGATGTGATCCCTCAGAGGGGGCTGCTGCGATGTTCTCTTTTTGAACATACTACTCACATAATGCGAGTAGCGAGCTGAAAAGCATCCGGGAAGCGAACGTGTGATCGGCACCGAAATTCTGGGTTTTCTTCACTACACAGTTTTGTACTGGATGTGTCGGACTTTGGGATTTTCATACGTTAAGCGTTACAGGTCCATCTGTGTCCGCAAAATCATCTCACTGAGTTCTTTAACCGCAGACTAAATGTCCTTGCTGTTTGAAACTCATTTGAGCTGAGATAAAATATGAGAAAGATTAGCTGAATTTGTACAAAACACTTGTTCTATCACAAATGAAAACAATCGCCGGTATTGGTTACATGGAGAACCGACACCTATATTGCGATGAAGTTTCCGGTAACGTCACACACGAGGGATCATACTCGGGCGGATAGCCTTACTTGACTTATCGGACACATCTAGTCTTGCAACGGCTGTTCCTGTATGTTGTTAACCAATATCCACCAATATTTGTCTGTAAAGCTTCTTTCCTAATATTTTCCAGATATTATTCCCTTTAACCCTCAATCAGGTGGGCGCCAACCGATTTTCTAATTGTCTGAACCTATAGTATTAGTCTCCAAAACGAAATGAAAGTAAACATGCAGATCTTTTGAAAGACCATGACAACTCGCGTGCGGCTATCACCCCCAACCAAATGTTTCCACTTCCTACCTCTTTATGGGACTGTCGTTCACCTTCATGGTCCCGTGCCCCGGAACTTTAAAATTTTTGAAACTGCCGGCATTTTGTGAAGTATGCTTCGATGTTATTGTACCCCGCCACAAAGATGAAAATTTTAAAGATGATTACACCCTCTTTGGGAACAAAAAACGTTTGCTCATTAATTGTTCGACCTGGTGAAGCCGATTTTTACACAGAACTCATCAGTATTATGTGATACAGAAGCCATCTCGCATCTGTAGAGCTTTGTTCGGCAGACAAGGCTGCACGCGAATTACATCATTTGGACAGCTCCGTTGTGAATTACTTATCGATCAAAGGACGTTGAAACTTTGGAAATTGATTTTTGTTTGATTTTGTGGTCTTTATTGCGAGAAAAACCACCAAAAACCAAACCACTAACCGCCATGCGCTCCGCTCCTGAGCTCATTCTTTAGCTCCGCTCCTGAGGCATTCTTTCCTAACCCGGTGCACAAACCAGAATACGCAGGCAAGGGAACAAGTAAGTAGTGGGTGTAGGAAAATCGACGATATTTTTGTTAATATACCGGCGCTTGTCAGTCCTCACAGGATAAGAACGTCGAGCTAAGTTTAGTTTCAAAACCACCGTGACTTTTAAGCACAGAGATACGAAGCTCACCTTCTCAAGAGTGATATATTAACAGCGCAAGAACGAGTTTTTGTGTGTGAATAGGCAGTTGGCCAGTTCCAATTTTTACGACACCCAGTAGGTAATTGTGAGGCCCGTAGGACTCGTATTTCGCACCATGACGTAACCACTAGTGGGCGTAAGTGGAGTGATTCCTGGTTATATTTGGATGGGAGTCGTAACAAAACGAATACAAAAAAGAGGGTTGCGGAAATTATCAGAAGCTCAGCATAGAGTGGAAAATGAATGTTACAAAGGCAGAGGACAACCCTGCGGTAGCACCACCTTGAAGTTAATCCAGACATTCAGCCCTGAAATCTACGTTAGTTGTCTGGCGATATTTTGGCGAATTTTTGGGTGACAGTCGGGCTAATGGGTTTCTATTTTAGTATAGTCAAAATATGTTGGACTTCCGAAAATTCCCGTTTAGCATAAGGATAAACGTGAGTTGACGAACATGTTTTCGGCAAGGTCTTTTCAAGTCATACAGTCGAAAGGGCTAGGACAGCAAGCAGTGGTTAACACAATTTAATGGGCGTGGTATAAATGAAACAGGAAGCTGAGTGAAAGACAGCGCTGGCTACCTGTCATGGAACAAAGAGTTCAGGTCATCAGCAGGATGACCTGAGTTTGTCAGTGCAGGCACTGTCGTGGTTGTGGTCAGCGCAGGATGTGGGTGGAAGGAGGTGAACTGGACCGTGGCAACTACAGCACGCGAACAAAGCGTTTTTGTCGACAAAGGACCAGGTCGCGATGTCGCCTCAACCACTGTGATTGTGCGGCGCTGTATCGATCTGGGTTGATTAGCAGGTGTCTTGTTAACAGTACCCAAACTTTGACTGGGTATCACGCTGTGCGCCTTGTCTGCCAGAGGTTGCACAAATGAGGCGGATATCGCCCACCCCCCAGTTTCTGAACCTAGCCAGAGTAGAGTGTGTTCCTTCATTCTTTGACTGAGGTGATAAGTTGGACGTCCAATTCATTCAACTGAACAGCAGTAAAAAAATGAATATACCACGTATACTACTAAATATTGGAGACTGCTGTAAATTTGTGGACTTGAACTCTCACTTGGTGTCACGCGGTTGATTTAGGTTTAGGAAAATTTCTGCATGCCGGCCCCATCAATTTTATCGTTTGATAGAAGCTTAGGAACATCACGTTCAAACAGCTCGGACAACTTGCCGACACCAACGCATTTCGTCTACAACATAAGCACTTATCAGCAGTCCGTTTGTTCACTCTGAGACCAAATAACAGGTTTGGCAATTCCTGACCCCAGGTTCTCAGCACTAGTGAGGGCATTACCAGTTATTGTGGGCCACTTACCAGCCTCTGGAGGAAGCAACTAAGTTGCAACAAACATTATTTGCCCAATGCACGCGTTGGTTAACAAAGATGGTTTCTGCTGCCAAGTAATTTTAATATGTCATGGTAGTTTAGCTCGCTCAGATCAATCGAAGCCGGTCGTCGTATGAAGATACAGAACTGTGAAGTATGCTGACCTAACAAGAGCTCTGTTGGAAACTCTAAAGGGCAATATAGTCCACTTTTTCAGGACCGTGCAGGTGTATGGATTGGGGAAGTACTACTCAAAGTCTCAGTCAGATGCCTAAAATATCACCTTATTCACAGAGGTGATAATGACGTAATGGGGTCATCCTGCCGTGGAACGGTACCCTGATTATTCTTCAGCTTAAACTTCCACTTTCCCTCGATCGTCCCCGAGCCAATTAGAAGCAAATCGCTTACGATTTTGGGCTTGGTAACTTATGCTATGCAGTACCAGCCCTTCGCTCCATCTATTTTCATTGAGGCTATATTGAAACCAAATTTTTTGAAAGGCTTATTTTTCTATGCTGATTCACTAAAGTCCACAAGAGCTTGGGATGATTTGACCTTCTGCAACTTGTATTTACATTCAGTCAGTTCAACCATCCAGTGTAGGACTTCCTGAAGGAAGGTTCCCGAAACTTCACAAGGAATCTTTAGCGGTGTTTATTGTCGGAAGAGAGTTCGTGGTGCTCTTTATTGCATCGATTGCTCACTCTCTCGTCCCTACTCTCTCTCCCTTCTTCTCTCTCTCTATGTATGTAAATTAAAAATCTTTCTGTGCCCAACTGCCATGCGACCGAAGAAAGCACGAGCGCTAAGATACTGTCAGGTTGCACAAGTTGGTTTTGAACCCTGGACCTTTCAGTGCGTAAGTTCACGCCTTAACCATTAGCCTACGTTAAGCTATATACCAGTGCGTACATTAGGATAGTAGTGGTCTTCCGTTCAGGTGAATTCATGTGTAGTGATAAACTGTTGTCCCGTTTCCTCATTAGAATAGATAGACCTGGCGACACAGGGAGACGTTAAAGTAGTCCCACACGTTCGTCCTGTCTCCTACTTGCAGCAAATGCTAACGGCTGAAACGAGATTGGTCCTTAAGCAAACGAGGTGAAAATGTGTTCTTCCTATATCGGGGTAGTTACCTGTCAGACTGAATGTACGGAATCCAGGCAGCAGATTGTATTGACAACCTTTATTTTAGGAACAAAAACAGTCTTGCAAATGTACAAGACAAACATTCCTCGAAATCAGACGCCGCTGACTGATTCGACACCTTTGATTGACAGGGTTCAAGGATATAGTGACGCGTAGGGTAGTGAGATTACAGATTAGAGAAGGCCTCCTACCAGCAAATTTGAGAAAACCAAGTCGCATTTGGTCAGCTTCATTATGACTCTTGATTTTGGGAATACTCCCTAGTAAAATCGGAATAACCTCAGCTTAGAAATGCCCTTTCTCCGATGGGCCTCCCGGATGGACGTCTAGAAATCTGGTTGCAATCGGTAGGTTTCTTCGATGCCTAGGGATTAGAAGAAATGAATTGGTTAATTTCTCCGATCGGCAAACAGAGATGTTCTCTTTAAAGTACTTTTGGAAAGCGAATGCTTATTATTTTTATTGTAATTATTATTTATTGTATTATTTTATTATCATACTTGCATTCTGTTCGGTGAAAAGAGTGTCGAAAGTATTCTCGCGGGAGGCTTTTCTACCCATCAACGCTAGACTTGTAGTCAATCTTTCAAGTTTCTGATTGATAGGCTCCCACTCTATTTTCCATATCAGTAGACAAAGGAAACGGTTAAACACATACCTGTCTCTCTTTTTCTGACCACACTGCATCGCGCATAAATTTAGCCATGATAACAGATTAAAATCAAAGAGATTTGAACCCTACAAGACGGTCGAAGCCAACCATGAGATGGACACAGCCGGTTCTCCGCACGACCTTCACATGTTTCGACTGGAGGTGTTCCACAACTCACGGTTTCTCAGACGAGCACCGAGGATTGATTTACCTGTCTCCATTTTGTGTTTCTACGCTTAAACCAACACAATATGATCACCCTTCTGTTTCTCGGATGTCCATATATGCGGAGAAACGTGACTTCACTCTTCCCAGCCAGCACATTCTGTATCCGTGATCTGGTGGTTCAAGGCGATACGTGGCATTAGATAACCAATTTTCTGAAATCCAATAAGTTGTCATCTACAAAGAGATTCATTTGACTTCATTTTAGGGGTCACTTTACCTCTATCCTGGTTTGCAAACGAGGATGCTACTTGACCTGGGACATGCTTATTACCGGATTTTGTTCCACACAGTTTTTCACGGACTTCTTGACTGTTAGAATTGAAAATCATGTGACTCATCTAATTGATGCCCAGATAAATGAACCCCAAAAACGCAAGAGGACAGGGTGTTTTAATCAAACTGCGGGCGTGTTTCCGCCCACACGGACAAATTAAAACACTTTTTGCGTACTGTTTCTGGATTGTAAAAAGCAGTGTTCGATTGATGATTGGTAAGCAGAGAACGTTTTTAAGTTACAGCATCGGCCTGGGTAAAATTAGTCTGTCAGAAGGCGAAGACTTTGTCACATGACAACGCAGTCCCCCTTTTTGATGTTTGTTTTCTGAAACGTTCCGCGTTTCAAACTGTTTTGACGGGGTACATCTAGATCCCAAACGTGAACCCTATCCTTAATCATATGTGACCTTCATTGATCCAGTGCTTTAGTGTAAGAAAAGGACTTGCCAGCAAGGCCAACAACTTTATTGCAAACAAGCGAGTTCAGAAATTACAGGAAACATCGCGGCATTTAGAGCGTACTTTTGATCTTTAATCCAGGACATTCGATCGGCGTTGGGTGAGCACTCACTACAGTCGGTTCCATGACGTGCCTGAAAACTCATCATCGTCGATGGTCTCTGACTGCTTGAGCATCCAATAATCAGTTGACGGCTTTCCCACTGCGATTTTGGTGGGGCTTGAGGGTCTCAGTAGGTTTCAGGCATTGTGGGATTTTTTTTCAAAAATCTGACCTTCCTGACATCCACTGGGAACCTACCAGGCATTGCGCAGTACCGTAGCTGTCCGAATCATGGCCGATTAACATCATGTCAGCCTAACAAATCTATCGGCTGAAATTTATTCCCTAGGTCGTTTATCATCTACTCGATGCGATTCTACTGATGTGCGCCCATTATTTTTAAAGTCCAAATGCGGAAGGTTACCAGCCTTCTTTGATGCACTATCCTTCATCCAGGGAGGCCACCACCTCATATGCTTGCACGGCTGCTGCTTGTGAACAAAATATTGCCCGATTTAGTAAATGCGGAGATGAACACTATGCACGAGGGTAACCCCATATCTTACATATTGTAATGAACTCAAGAATAAGTGTCATCTGATACGGGAAGCGTGTGCAAACCCAAAAAATAAAGGGTTAGAACTTGTGACTTTCTATAGAGCTCTTTAAATAGCGGCTAACTTTCAAACCACAAATGACGCGCTTTACCCAAAGTTTCTGGCAGTAGCTAGCTGAAGCAAAGCCCGAGAAGGGCACTGAACATGGCCGGGCTACAAACAAGGGACCTGGCTTTGGTCACTGGAAAAATTACAAAACGAATATGTTATTACCGTTAGTTGAGCAGCGGTTGGTCTGACATCGGTAGCGAGATGTGTACGCCACCACACGGGAGCACTGGTATATTTGGATAGAAGATTGTTTTCACCTTTTCACTGACGACTCCGTAATCCTGTATCATCAAACTGGTCACCCCAATGTGCAAGATCCAGCCTCCAGCCGCATTCAGTAGCTCGTTGACCAGCCTCTCTAAAGTGTGCTTGCTAACTACGCTCCTAAGTATGCTTTGCTTCATGCGTATTTTTTTTAATCGGAGGAAACCCAAAGTACGAGTGACAGAAATGAGGAAGAAATTTGCTTCTCTTCACTTTATGGAAGTGATCCAAAATCAGTCTGTCAAGTGCCAGATGTTGTTGTGCGTGCATGAGATGAAAGACCGGTCCGAGTTGGCGTACGTTTAAAAACCCCCAACCAGGATTTGCGGACACATGCGCATAAATTTCCTATGAAGACGCACCACACGTAATAGTTCCTGAGGTTTCAGTCGTATTACATAGTTGAGTTGGTTGTATGTGAATGCGGAAAGTTTAGATTATCCCAAAGTCGAATTTGCATTCGAGGCATAGCTCCTAAATAATGGGGGTACAGCAAAGGCAGAGGAGTGATCACATGGGTCTTAAAGATACCCTCACTTTCAATAATATGCCTGTATTCAGGGGGATTTTAGGATAGAGGTTGGGAACTGGCGACTAATCATGGAGGTCACCAATCAGCAACACGAGTGTTGTTGGCAAGAAGGTCTGTGGAACCCAAAATTGTTTTGCGGTACAACCTATTAGCAGCCGGTACCCCCAAAGAAACATACAATATCAGGCTTCGAAACATCATCAGGGAGGTCTACTATAACGGGAGGTTAGAGACCCAGGTAGAGAAACTCTCAAAACTTACGAATGGCTGGCAAGAATTTCAACTTTTCGGTTTTGGCAGAGAATGGAAGGTTGTATGGAAATTTCGTTAGGTACAAAAAAAGTAGATGCCAGAAGAATGAAATGGTTTTCTCCGGTTAATAGGTAGACAATCCACAATTCTGTTGTATGAACATAATTGTTCATGTTGAAGAAAGTATTTGAACAAAATGGTTAAAATTGATCTATTCTGGGAAACACACACAAGCCTGGGAGATGTCCGAAGCACAAGAAGGGCTGCAAAAAAACCAGGGACTGGTATTTTTCAAGGCATGACCTGTAAGAAGGACGGTTTTACCACAGGGTTACTATATAGAACAAGGTAATATATCCATTTAACGGTGAACCTCTTAGAGGCAAAACTTTATCCATCTGGCTGGAGAGTCATCTTTCGAGGATAATGAATATTCGTCACAGCTGGTTCAGTTCTGGCTTTTTCACTAACCCAGATTGTGCAGACAGGTTACAGAGTGTTCCAGGAGGTTACCACAAAGCGGTTATATAGCACTCTGTGCTAGAAAGGAATTCGGATTTGAGTGAAAGTTTTTGTGTTCGAAGTACGAGCCAAAAGCAATATATGGTTGAAGTCGTCTTGAAGAGGACATTTCAACAATGTTTTTCTGTTGAATTGAATAGTTCGGAACCTATCAATATGGGTTTATTTGGCAGTAGGTGGACTTGTGCCGAGATGGAGGTTCGCTTCAAAGCAAAAGAGTTGGCAGGCCCTTTAAGTCAAGAAATGATGGATTGTGATGGAGGCTTACCACTAGCTTGAATCAGGTCTGGGATAACGTTTCCTAAGCTCGGAGGACTTCAATGCTTGGTTATCCCATGAGCTCAGAGAGTAGATCATAGTCACTTCTGGGGGTAGATAGCTCGGTGCTTAGAGAGCGAATTTACTGACCGGAAGTTTCGTGGTTCGAACCCATTCTCTGCATCTCGACTGTCCCCAGTCTATGCTTTGGCAACCTGGCAGTATCACAGCCCTCGTGCTTCCTTCGGTTGGCAGGGCAGTTAAGCACCAAAAGGATGTTACAGCTGAACATGTTTCCAACTTCGTGCACTATTGCCTTCTCTTGTAGATGCGAACTAAGCCGTGTTCAATCACGAATTTCTCCCTCTTGAATTCCATTTACAGGAAAACAAAGGTTTGATTACTGTGACACTAGCGAGTTGTACCAATCAGCGTTTCGAATCGGTCACCTGATTTCGTTTATTTCTAGGGCAAAAGATTTACAGTGAAAACGCCGCATTACTCCACTACAAACTCATTTTTGTATTTTATTTATAGTGGTTTACAGACACGTACAGTAAAACAACCCAAATATGGTCAAGATTTCGAAAAATACACCCATTTACATATCAATTTGGTGTTGAAGCGCGACTCACCTGGAACTCAGATGAATCTCTCGTTTATCTTGTTTTTAAACGTTTTCAACAAACTTGTGAGTAGTGTGGAGGTCAAGAGTGTTAGAAACATCATAGCCAGCGGAAAGGTAAAAGTAACTAACCAAGTAAGCCGGTAATAAGGTACTGGTTGTCCGAAAATCCGGACAAGGTGAGTGAAGGGAGCCAATATACCATCACACCATATAGAATCATATTGATTGGCAAGTTTCCATTAAAAAACCACTTGATTCTGCACCACATTTTTGTGCTATCCTGGCAGGAAAACATTGGAGAGTAGGTGTAGAACACACCCTGGGAAAAATCGTGTTTGACGCATGAAACCGGCTTTCTAGTCACGTTTGACTCACCTCTGCTATTCAACTCGTTACATGCTAGTATTATACCCGAACAACTTTTGAGGAATGTTTGAGAACGAAGGAATGTCTGGCAAAGGTAGATTCGCCCACAATCTCACATATGAGTGAAATCAGTTTATCCTGAAAATTAGATAAGCGCTGCCCATCAGTCGTCAGTAGTAGTGCACGTTTCACGAATCTTTAGAGAGATTCGAAACAGATTAGTAATCGATTACGAAAACTTTCAGTAGCAAGTGGCTGGTCGACAATGTGACTACGTCTCAATTAGGTAAGATATAGAGCCACTTAAATACGGGTCCGGAATTCGCCGATTATAAACTTCCTGGAGGTTCATGACATGTGCAATGATGACAGTTCCAAGTCACGCCACCATGAGACTCGTTGGTCTGAAGCCACTTATTTCAAGGTGTGGTCAAAAAGCGGGCTTATTTTGTTTCTCCGCTAGAGTGGGGACATCGATACGTTTGTACAGTTTGTCAGCATCCGACTGTAGCCGCTAGTTGAGAAAATACTAAATGTGAGGTGAGGATAACATATGAAGTCCAATATCAAGATAAATAAAGCTATTCTCAAGATATTGACAGGATTCCGCGCACAGAATCCGTCTGTCTGTGTAACCGAGCCTGGTTGATTTGAGCGGTGAATGACGGACAGTGAGCGAGTCACGCTTTAATGGTGAACACAATAAAAAGCGCTATACGGGGCCATTGGAAAGATCGGCTGTACAAAACTAATATATTGTTATGACAGATTAGAATTTATTGTTTAATGTTTGCTCCGAACCACGCAATGAACAAGCTTGAATGATCAACAGGAGGTCTTCACTAATCTAACTTTCCACGCTGGCGATTCCCCTATTGAGAATAGGAAATGGTTGCCTCTCAGGCTCCCAAAATCGGCGATTTCGTAACCAGATTCAGGGTGTTCTGTGAGAGTCATCAAATCTGCTCACAATCTGGTAAAAAAAAACGGGTACATAAATCTTGTTTGGATCTATGAAAATGTCCCCCAGAGGGAAAACGATCGGGATAACAAACATCAAAGAGGAGTCGTAAATACTGGAAAGATCTATATATCACACGAAGAAGCAGACTACGGAAGCAGATGGGTTGCAAGCGTCGTTAATGTGGTGACAACTAATGGAAGTGTGATGGTTTTGATTATGCGGCTTGCTCAACACTAATGTGTTGTTTACGCAACGTCAAAACGTTCTCCAGCAATGCCTGAATAGTTTTCGCCTGTAGGTCGGAACAGGGATGCCTCTAGTTTGGTTTGGGATGAGTAATCCATCGCTAGTGATTCTCTCGCAAATATCCGGCCAGGTAGAAAGTTGTAACTTCCGCTTGAGTCACGCAGCTGGGAGAAGCATGTTTCCCCTTCAACTAGTGAGTAAAGGGCAAAGATTGTGTCCTGACCATAAATGTCAGTTAGTTTTCAAGGTTCGCGTCGAGGTAAACAGCTAAGTCTCAGGGGATTTCTTTTAGGAACAGAGTAGCTTGGGGAGATTTAAACGGTGTCCCGAGACTTGAGATGTCAATAAGTACGGCGCCAACCGTAGGCTGCTGGTCTCAACTCAATCAGCTCTTATGCAATGAGAGCTTCACAAGAAAAATTTACGGCTGGGAAATGTTACAAGGTGGTCATCGTTTGGAGCGAACACGTGACAAGAAAAATTGGCGGTACATTGCACCGAACAGTGGCTCTTGATAATGAAATTTGTATGGCCACGACAGAAGTCATGATTCGAGAATCTGGCGACGGCCATGCATTTCGATTTTTTTATTCCGAACAAATCCAGTTGCACGTCTGACGGAAACGCAGCGCGTTTCACTTTGGTCTTTCACCCCAAACTGTATTGTTCTGATAAGATATGTGACATCTAACAGAGTCTGAATCATATTCATCCAGGATCTTTGAAGCTACCGAATGGCAACGAAGTTTGCAAGCGATTTTGGTCTATAAATGGTCCAAAAGATTGGTGTTGACAATGAGCAGGTCAAATTATATGCAACTAATGTGGATGGTGTACAGTTTGTGCTCAGTCTCAATGGCCAAATTGTTGGACTGTTGACTGTAAATGCCCGGAATAACAGGCGGTTTATCCGATTGCCGCTACGGATGAGTCTTTGACACATAAATGAACGCGGGAGTATAAGATCAGTGGAGTGGCCTGTATAACAGCCACTAGCCGGCCTAGTCGTGATAAAAGCATTAACGCTTGCCTCGGCGATGTCATGTGTCAATTCCTTTATTTTCCACCATAATGCAGTGGCGCACCTTCAAAAAAGTGCGCCAGATTCGCAGTGCTGCGACTGAGACGTACCGAGGGATGAGAGGGGAAGTATGCGACGTTTGCCGCGAGTTAGAACACACGTACTGCAGCTCGCTCGCCAGTACTTCGTTGGTGAATCAGCATGCGAGCGATTTTGCCCAGCAATTTCGGGTTCACTAATTCAATAAACCTATAGCTGCTGACGTGGTTGCCAAGATCCACGCAGGGGTGGAAAGCTTTTGTTCGATAGCATTTTACGTGAATGTGTCCACAAATCCGAGAACAAGGCTCATCCACACTCTAAAATCAGGATTTGTGGCTTTTTGAAAGTCGTCGGACGCTTGGATCTGCATCAGAGTTTCCAGCCTTCCGGACAACTTCGCGAAACGTGATTGGAAGTGCGGTATGATTTCTTGCGTTTCTGTGGCCTAATCAACGCGATTGGTTGCATATCATGATGCGATCGATTTCAAACAGATCATCTTGCAGAGTCCATCTTGTAGAGGTCCGATCTACCAAACAAGAGCGAAAATCTAACGCATACGCTGAGCATAGCGTCGATATGTGACCCCTCCAACAGGCTTGCCTACTATTACAGCACCGACAAACACCAATTATTTCATCCAGGAAATTTCGTCTGAAGGTATAGTGTAAAATCAATGAATGAGATCTGTGAAACATTACCGGGAACAAAGCTTGCATCTCAATGAAATATCATTCGCAAACCGTTTTCTCAGCTTTGTAATTCCAGAAATTTTATTCCCGATTGCTTCGTTAAATGGTATTACATTGCTATAAATATGGAAAGCTTTAATTCACTTAGAGTTTTCACACGCTTAGACGTACGCACGAATAATTCCCTTGTGTACATGGGTCTACTCGTTTGAGCACGCTCAAAACGCTTCAGGTCGTCAGCAGGCCGACGTCATCACCACCACCGGCGATAAGGGTGGCTGCTGACCACCATTTTGTGTTCGCTGCCTGTGGAGCTTGTAAGGAGGTGACGTCTAAACATGCTGGACTCTGGTTGAGACACCTGATACAGGGGTGCCCCCGAATTCAGCATAAATCGCCTTCTATTACAGATTAGTAATGAAGCGGCTGTTGGCTGAGGAGGTGACGTCTAAACATGCTGGCCTCTGGTTGAGACATCTGATACAGGGGTGCCCCCGAATTCGGCATAAACCGCCTTCTACTACAGATTAGTAATGAAGCGGCTGTTGGCTTACATTCACGGACACATCACTCTTCTAATTTTGCGGGAATATCTGGGACATGATTCCTCAGTAGATTGACGGGAGTTCTCAAGCTTTGTCACCCAAAGCACGGCTGTTCACTTTCAAATGCTGCCTGGATAGACTGAGAAAGAGAGAGGTTGCTTCTGGGAGCCATATTCAAAGGTTCGGTCGCAATTTGTGTTCTGGTGGACCCTCTTAGCAATTGTCCTCTCGGAGATTTAGATATATCACCAGGAATAAGCAGCATAGAATCGGGAGAGGCAACTTTTTGGAAACCTCAATATTCGGTGGAATCTCCACGTCAGTAGCACTCAATAGCAAAGGCTGAATTGTGGAATGTGCTCGTTAATATTCTCCTAGAAGAATGTTGTGTTTTATGGTGCTAACCCTGGGGTGTGTACACGTTTTCCAGATTTACTTTTCTGGGTTTGCAAAGGTGAACATCAGCGTCCACCTGGCAAACTCCTGTAGCTGTTTAAAACCCACTCAGAAGCGATCACAAGAAGAGACGGTAGTATTCATTGAAGGCCAGAAAAAATAAAATTGATTTTTTAACTCCTTGATGAAGTAGGAAAGAAACTTGTTCATCTCGATGTTTCTGAGTGGCGCACATAGCACCGAGAAAGTGAATAACGTACACCAGAGTTTTGTAAATCCTAGTTATTCTGGGAGAGACAGACGTATATCCATAGTGGCTGGGTTGCATTTCATTGGGGGTTGATTGCAGTTCTCTAAAGGGATGACATGGAATTGCAGACAGGTGGTTTCATCCATCAAAACTTAATATACTGTACTAAATGAGTAGTACACCATGGGTATTCGATGGACTACAGTCGTGTTCTAGAAGACGCCAACAAAGCATAACTCTTGCTGCTTCTCAGCAATCACAGACATACCATCATTGGTGTGGAGAGAAAGCTATCTAATTTGAGTGTTTTCCTTCAGCCTCTGCGTGATTCTTCTGAGTAATTTACGGCCAAAGAGGATGCAGAGTTCGTAAGTTGCGATTGCTGCTAAAATTGATGGGTTTCATTTGCAACTCAATTTGGTTTTGCGAGAGACTCACCTGGAACCCAGCTGAATCTCCCGTTTTCGATGTTTCCAGGCAACTGAATGTGCTGTGATTTGCAAATTAGTGTATTTCTCGAAAACAGTGCAATTTGGGTTCAAGTAGAACATAAGGTTGACGGAAACTCGGGGACTGCGCCTACCTGATGAGCCCCACGAAGTTGGGACTGCGCCTACTTGATAAGCTCCCAGAAGGGCGAAACCGGTCGTGGGCTGTCGAAGAATTTTCAGCAACCTTATGAGTAGTGCATTACGAACATACATGTATCGCGATATCTGGAATATCGTAGCAACTGGAACATGAGGCGGCCTGGTGCAGCACATTCAGTTGCCTGAAAACATCACAAACGAGAGATTCAGCTGGGTTCCAGGTGAGTCTCTCGCAAAAACCAATTTGATTTGCAAATGAGTGTATTTCTCGAAAATGAGTCATTTCAGTCTGATGAATTTGGCAGTCAGATCAATGAGGGAGTCGAGGCGTTATCTCCGGTAAGTGATTGGATTTTGCAGTGAACAAAAGAGTTCAAAAGCGGAATAAATGAGTCCTAGCTGCAAATTGTTTTGTTTAAAAAGTTTCCTTCAAGGAAGTGAGAGAAACCAAGCACATTTGGAGACGGTTCTTCGGCTTCAAAGATCTAGATACAGGATACTGAACCCAAGCACTCAAGAGCTTTGAATATCTTAAAATAAGTACATTATAAAGGCGGACAGCAGATACACCTGAAATCTTGATTTTTATCGATCTCGCTTCCAAAATAAACCACTCTGCGTTATGTTGAATTTTCTTCTAGGTCAGTCCTATTTTAAGCGGTGGACTGTATGACTAGATATGGAGTTAAATTACGACACGCCTTTCCACCCAAAGGGGCTTTATCCGTGAAGGCAGAATGAAGCGTTCTGCGATACGAAGCTAGCGTAGCCGTTCAGGCTCCCTGTTTTACTCCATTCCGGAAAGGTATGATTGGTAAGCTGGTATCGAACGAGTTTGTACTCTGTTTCAGCCGAACAAACAAAGGTGAACGTGAGAACCAGTCTCAGCACCGGAAAAATGGTTTCCCCAGGGGGTGATAACGTGGGGAAGAGCCACTTAACTTCTTCTACGAGTAGCTTCTTCGGGGGGTAATTTTAGATGAACTAATTCTGACGGATAGCCCCTTTTTGTAGGTTGCGGCACTTGTTTCATTTTGAAGGAATCCAAGGCGATCACGATTGGTCGTCCACTGTTTAATGTTTAATCGCTGCGACCTTATGAGTACAATGAACTGCGATATCTCGAATATCTTTCCAACTGAAACCTCAGACTTCTGGTGCATCACATTCAGTGGCTTAAAACATCATGAACAAGAGCTTCATCGGGGTTCCATGCTAGTCATATGTGTGTATTATCCGAATTTTATGCAATTCGGGTTCAAGTAGAAGACAGAGTTGACGGGGACTACTTCCACTTGATGAGCTCCAAGAAGGACCAAACCGGCTGTCGAAGAGTTTTCAACAAACTTGGAGGAGTGTGTTACATCTATACTGGCATGCCTATCTATCTAGCCAGATTTTTAATAAGTTCGCACAAACAGCCCTGTTTACGGGTCTGATTAAGACTTCGTTGTTAGCCGGAGGCAAAATCCTAATGTTGTACCAGCCTCTTGTCAAACTTTGTCCACAAAACTGTTATCCTCATCGAAATCGACATTGTCACTGACATCTAACCGTCTCATCGATATGGTATGAGTACTCGCCTGTATGCTGCTGTTGCTTGTAACTGTCCATTTTGTACCCCACAGCGTATATCGATCTAAAATCCATTAGAATTTTATCACAGCAACCGCTTTAGTGGCAGATGCAGCAGTAAGGTAAACAACGAAATTCCTTGTGAGGAATAGTTCTTGCATCCATTTTTATTGACACCGTGGCAAAATACTTCGAAATGCAGCTGTGCTTGTGACCGCGACAAAGGGTGCATTATGTGCTGCGCTTGATGAAACATATGCAATAACTAAATGCTCACGAACGTGTAGTGCTCCCAAAATCCAATTTCGATATCGTCAGGTTTTTGCAAATCATATCACCTGAGTGTTGACCTTGGTGATGAAACATTTCTCGCTTTCCCGTCAGGACGAAAGTGAGCTAATTACTTCCGTTCAACTCTATGTTCTTTGCATGGTATGCTTACGCAAAGTTACGCAAAGTTACTGTAGTCAGATTCAGTTGTACCTTTCATCGAAACCAACTTTATTGGTTGTTGATCAGGTGGCTGTTGGTCTGTTTCGTCAGTGCGCACTGGTGATGTCACCTCGATTGGTGATGAAACGTTTGCAATCCAACTGCCAAGCTCGGCGAACAGACCAACAACCACCCGAGCTACCTATATTCCACAACATTGTCAAGTGAATCTGTAACAACGGTGATACCGCAGCTCAGTTCTCTGTCTAAACCTTGCAAATCAGCGTTTTCTGTAAAAGCGACACCAAAGGTGCACAAACTGCATTAAATGCGCAAAACCAGGTCAAATCACTAGTAGATGTCGTACTTAAAGTGTACGACACGATAACATTCCGAAAATCCTGAAGCCATTTGGGAGCGGCATTAGCAATCGGCATTCGAGAGGTTCTGAATGATGATTGGCTTGTGGGCCCACGCATTCGACCAATCAGTACTCGCTTTGATGCTGGACTCACAAGCGGCCCAATCTTCTGGCCAATCTCGCGCGAGCTGGGCCTCTTGTCCTGAGCAGCACCAAACTGCGAGCAGCAAAGCGGTTTTGCTGCGGGATTTCACCTAACGCAATATCCTGCTTGTGCTATCTTTCTAAGCAATGTGCTGCAAAAAAGCCAGCTAGAGCTCCCTTTGGTACGGTATCCAAAATATCGCAGTATACTTTCCAGACGCAACACAATAGTAATAAATTCGCTCATAATGCCTCGGCGACCCACTGAGGGTTTTGGCTTTCATCAGACCCAATAGATAGGTCTACCTAATGAGTTTTTAGGAAAGTTGGGGCAGGTAAGTTGTCATTTCATCTGATACGTCCGTGTCGGATCAATGCCAGCAAAGATGTCTTGCATTCTAAATCGTGATGACATGGCAGTGTGTTTTCACATCCTTCGCCAGAAGTGTGAAAATAATGATGATACCCCTATTCATCGTGTTAAAACTTTCCAGCTAACCTGGGAACTGTCTTCAAAACTCGCTAATGACGCAGAATTTCTAATGGGATGCCCAGATTTTAGATTGTTTAGATTTTTCTGATTTACTCTGTACTAAAGAAGCGTCTGTTGTTTGGGAATCCATGAGTGGAATCCACATGCTGATTTCATCAATGGAAAGTGGCCAGATGAGTACAGACCTGGCCTCTATTCTGCAAAATGACTTTTTCACGGATACCGCCCAAAATGAGAAGACATCCAAGTGCTACTACAGGCCCAAGAAGAGGGCCTACCGATTATAGTTTTACTACAGAATCCTAATTCCAGTCAAAAGGTCTGGGTTCGTAAAGCCTCTTCTCGTATAACTTTGAAAACTAACGGAGTTCCAAGTTTAAGCACTTCCTCAGTCTAGTTAGATAGGCTTACACATGATACTTCGTCTGAGATTTCAAATACACTTCAGACTGATAGTACCTCGTTTCGAGCCAGTCTAGACCGTTGGTCATCCCACGAAGTGAAAAAGTTTGGGATCATTTAATCAGCTTTGAAACTGTCAATGTTCTGGGAAGATTCCAGAACAAAAAGTAATCGTTCACAATTGGTCTAGTCGAATGAGGTGGAAAACATTCGGATGAATATCCTGTAGTATCTCAAGTCGGTGACTTGATGCAGGTCAGGTTTTTTCTGTGACTATTCAGGCAAAGTGTCGTGAACAGATGTGAATGGTTTGATGATAGCATGGGGTGAGTGAAACTCAGATAGAAATTTCATCCTGTAAGTGAAGTCACTCTACGCTGAAAGGTCAAATGGTTATGTCTGTTGTTAGTCATCACTAGAGCACTTCCAAGAAATCTTCTGAGAGATGCGAACACTCGACCCCCCGATTATTAGGTGAAAACCGGATCAGCACTTGGACAAAATGTAATAGCGGTCGTCCTTTAATCAAGCAATCGATTCCATATGTCTTTTTGTTCCCTAGCTACTCGGGTGTAGGCGTCGAGAGGTCACTGGTTGCGACCTCTGTAGAGGTTCGTAAACACTTCTCCCTGCTCATGTTTCCCAACAGAGTTTGAAAAACTGTCCAATGGTTTCAAAACCTTTCAGAACACGACGGTCTCACTTACTAACTGAAATCTCTCATCCTCAGAGGTCAAATTATCCGAACAAATCAACGACACATTAGCTGATGGTCTACATCTATCAAAAATTATCCAGGTTTTCAAATCATTAGATGGTCGGGGGCCTAAGACAGCTCTGTGAAGGACTACCTATCAGAGCCCTCCAGAACAGCCTGCAACAGGAAGAGAAAAGGAGACCCCGCTGGCTAGGAGGTTTTCTTGTTTTTACCGTATTTATTTCGGATTCCAGCTGCTAAGGTCAGCATTTGGTCGTAATTTATAGATAGTAACAGACGCTCTGGTGGGATAAAAATACTTTTTATCTGGACATATGACCAACACCGCTCATTTCTTGATTGAAACATATGACTTCACAACAAATGAGCGTTTGATCAGTGTTTGAAAACCAAATCCATGTATAATTGCAATCAATGATGTTCTGATTAGCGGTACACATGAACCTTGAAGAATCCACGTAAACAAACTACCAAAGTTCTCTGAACCGTCATTGTTTTGCTTGGATTTTGTTTCCCTTTCTACCGCCGAAAGCATTTTTTTCTCCTTGAGATTCAATCCAATTTTCGTTTTAAAAAAGTTCTGCGTGTTTTTGAAAGACACATTAGCAACACTGGTGGGCTGTTGAAATTTAACTTCGGGAGAGCCGAAATCACAGTCCAAAAACAGTTCTACTATGCCGATGGGTTTTGACTAGGCACAGCTGAGTACATTTTATCTGTTTAGGCAATGTTTTATAACTGTTTATTACATAATGTTAAATATGACTGTTATTATGGCATTTTAACCACTGATTACAAACAACTTAGTGGAAAAATCCACGGGGCTAATACCCTCTTTAAAGGAGCACAAAAATGCAGGTCTATCATCTTAGACCGTCTGCACCGGTTGTCTCTTCCACAGAGGCAAAAAATATGCGTGTGAATCTCGTCTGATCACAAACTTCTACCCAAATTGTCTTAAAATCGTCCACTGCAGAATGCACTGCATGAATTCCGAAGACTCCAATTGCTCATTAAAAAATAAGCGTCCGTGGTTCACGGACAGAGAGTTGTCCAAATGGACTTGATCAAATATACCAAGAGTTTTTGAAGTGGAACAATACGCCGTTAATTAGGAGACAAATGATTAGCGTTGGTGACCCAGCTGTGTATATTCTTGCTCGATTGATACACCATCTAACGAACAAAACTGCCGTGACTGGGCACATCACGTGGTGGATATGGGAGTCTCGGTTCAGATTCGAAAATAGACTTGATTCATTACATTCCTCACTCACTAGTTTGAGTACGCTGCACCTTCCTCCAAAATCGTCTCACATGGAGCCAAAAAAGAGCATCCTTACCAAGTGCCCTGTTTATTATATATATACATTAAAATACTACGCCATATATATATATAGTATGCCATTTAATATGAAATATTCTCTCTCATTCCGTCCTCATTCTTCTAAGAAGCTTTGATTGTTGAAGTTTCTTTGTCCCATCTATTGTTTGAATATGTCTCATCTATTCACTTTGGGTAGTCACTTAGTTAATTGGCAAAACTTCATGTAATTTTTTTCAACATGGGTTGAGAGTTGAGTCTATACTGTCGCGGAGGATAAAATGAATTGCTATTCGGTTAACACGGTTTGTAATTAGCTAGATTGCATTCAGCGTTGCGGTACTCTAGATTATGTATCGAAGCAGACAGAAAGACATCAGAGTTTATGGGATAGGGAAGCATCCGTCTTTCGTATTGGTTAGGACATATTCTAGGTGCCGTCTTTCTGAATATTTTGCCTTGATATGATAAAAAAAGGTCTGATGCCCAGTACCTCAGTGCATATATCTCACCGAAGAATTATTTGGTGTTTACAAGCAAAAAAAACCAAGATGTTGGAAATGCTTGTGTCGTCTGATTTTTACCAGCACTTTATAAGTCGGCGTTCTGGGGAGCTTAACTGGACCTCGAGCACAAACGTCCGACTGGACAGCCAACAAAGAACTCACGCGGTAGAGTGATGGACTGCAAAGTCAAGTTATCTCAACAGGAATCCGACGCTGACGCGAAATCCTGAGTGAAATATTTGTGGAGATAACACTCGGTATCTTCCTCAGTCGAACCTTGAGAGTTTGTGCCTTTGGAATAAAAAAAACAGTTGTAAATTTTCCCCAACAAAGCAACTAGAATATTGTTATAAATTGCAGGCAAGTCTGAGATGGGATGTTTGAAGCAAAACGCTTGTTGATAATGTGTACGTGGTGCCCGGAGGACAGTGCGCAATGAATGCTTAAGAACAGAAACTTGTTGACGAGAAACGCGCGTACATTCAACTCTATTTCAAACCAAAAATCCCATGGAGCAGGTAATGTTACGAACTTCAGACGGTCTGTTAGTATCGCCTAAATTTTGGTGAAACTTTTTGGCTTCTGCGCAAATCTTACTTGTCAGGTCAATTTTTCAAATCGGGCTGCCCTGATTGGCCATGCATTTCCCTAGGCAATCTATCGAACACTCGCTTCAAGTATAATATATTAGACTTAATAGAAAGCGCGCATTTCATCCAGAATGTAAAATCACGGTGACGGGTCAGCCAAAATTACTGAGATGTTATTGTTGTCGGTTGTTCGGGCCATTTTCATCCATCGTACGGAACCCTTCGTTTGTGCAAGACCGTGGTTTGTGGGGATTTATCATTTTTCCTGGTCAACAGCCACCACTCCTAAAGAGGCAGAGGAACATCCGCATGGCTAATACCTTCCCCATGGCTTTGCTCGTCATCACTACCGTGAACGTATTCTATTCTCCAGCTGTGTAGAAGCTCTTCACAGTAACATTCAGTGTACAGCCGTTCCTGATAAAGAATTAGGAAGTTAACCTAGTTTGCGAGCTCTTTAAAACAGTCAGCGCATAAGGCAGTGCGATGATTTTTAAACTGCTCTTTTGGAAGGCGAAATAGTTGATAAGCTCAAACGTCGCTGACAAAGTCGACTCAACTCAGATTCTAATAAAGACTTGTGTTTGAAGAACAGATCTTTTGCAATGGCACAATTAAAATAATTTACCGTCTATCTCTGAAAAGCTGCTGCTGCAAATGCTTCCCACAATTACACACAAAATGCGGATATAATCAACTGACGCTGAAGAGAATCCGACCATTGTGTTTCTGTTCTATTCGAAAGTAAGCAACTCAAAAACCAACAAGAAGTATCAGACCTACGACATTTCGGCGGATAATTAGAAGCCAGCTTAAAGTTCGGCTACTGGGAAATAAATATATATATATACATATATATATATATATAATATAATCCGTGTTAAAAAACCGGGAAATGTCGTAAATTTGTTTCATCTTGAAGCTATAAAACTTGGAACTATGAAGCGGAAAGCCGTGGAATTTTGAGACGCACATTATTGCTGATTCTCAGTAACTAGAATGCAGTTTTTGAAGTCTTGTTTTTTGGGCCACATGATCTCGGTGGATGTCTCATTATCAGCCAGAAACATTTCATCTTGTCAATAGGACTGCAGTTAAGCAAGATCTCAGTACGGAAACTAATCAAATCAAACCGAAGCACGTAACTAACCACAGCGAAACTGCGTCTTTTCCGGTGATGCCAGCATCGATTAGGCAATTTTTTAACTACGTTTTGTGTAGTTCTACGGCAGAATATTAGTTTCCACCAAAAAATATGCAAGTATTTTCACGTCATTTTCTCCAGTGATCCGTATAATTCAAACTGGGCGACAGTAACAACCTTTGCTGTCATAATTCGCTAGCGTAGTAGTCGTCCGCCGAGAATGAGGAAACTCCCTCTGAGAGCGGGGATAATTCATGGGACACAAAGACAGGATGAGGTTCTTTTTGTATATTAAATTCGGGGATGCTGTCAGACTCTAGTCGACTGCAGAAAGCAGATGAGGAAATGGTGAGCCCCTCCACAAGAAATAGGATCCAAAGCAAAATAGGTCAATTTACTTATTTCTGGTACATACAAAGCGTAGTGCAAAATACTTGACCATTTTATGTTTACCACTCAGGAGTAGGTTTGTGATCAGTTAGATTATGTTCGGGTCAGCAACACATGGAGTAGAATGACACGGAAAATATTATACGGTGCAGCCTGAGTTGAAACCAATGCATGAACTTTTAAGTTGGGAGGCCTTTTTCTACGATGGCACTGGTTCTACATTTGCACTCAAGGTGAGCGGAGAGACGTTGAAATGTCAAGTCAGTTAGATCACCTGGAATTTACAGTGGCTTCCTATCCGAAAATCTCTCACTTGTGGAGCAAGTCAATACATGACCACGTGATGTGGAATCCGTAACTGAATATCAAACGACTCTATATCCGCTCAGAGTGTGAGTTAATCAGAACGATTATCAATCGCTCTTGAAAGAATAATGAAAACCTCAACTACTAGCAGTTCTCCCACTTGCTCCATTCTTTTTGAAGATTTGTATGATGCGCACGGCTTATTAGTTCCAAACGGCTCTAGAGTGCTTCTCGACTTTTTTCATTAATTGCCTCAAAATATCTTGAATATGTAGTCCTCAATTCCAAACTAATACATACTCTCACTGCTCAACGTGAACCGTGTGTGCTGTGAGCTTCTTTGTGGTCGAATTGAAATGGAATGTAACGGACAAAACGTGACCAACACCGTCTCTAAACAACAGTCCGTACTGCTACACATGAATAAAGTGCTTTGAACAAATTTGGTTACTACATGTTCTTGTGAGGCGGGACCTATTTCATGGAACAGAAAACGGAAAAGTGCACAAAGTAATCCACTTGTAATCTGACTGTAATTACGGAACGTGATGTATCAGACGGGTGGTACGTGGTTCGACTGTTTGTGATTTGTGACCAGAGCTTTGCGTTTTGTGTTGCTTGTTGTCCACTAAAATCCACTTCTGAGGTTTCAATATAATTCAGAGGTTTATGTCGATACTACTCACAACGCCGTTAAAAACGCTACCAGCTTTGCTCTCCTCCAAGTAGCCTTAGGCCTCAGTTTCAATCAAGTTTATCACTGACATGAGAATTAATCTACGTTGATAATTCACAGATGGAAGATTCTTTTGACTGTCTTAATCACGGTAAGCTCTTGAATAAACGGATTCAGTTGGACAGGGACTACAGCATCTTTCAGGGGGTGAAAATCTTCATTACTGACGAAATAATCAAACATAGCTGATTGACCACTTCGTGATATTTGCTGCCGCATAGAAGGTTGTCGTACGTATGCGATATTACACATTTATTTACACTGTATTATGATCTCCACATTAGTGTAGCCCAGAATCATCCGTGCTTAAGAAATCGGTTTCCGTTGATTAATGTGCCCCTTTGCTGTCACAGTAAACTGTAGCACCGTATGGCAACAAAAAATGGCAACGCTTACCATAAATCAAATCTTTGAAAAAATGATAGAACAATCCACATTGTCGTATATACAAATATTCACCTCTGACTATCTGCAACATTCCGCTAACATCATAAATTTACGTGACTAGTTGCCCCCACAGTGACTGCGTCACAATAGGAGACGAAACAAATTACCCCAGTCTGATTCGATGGGAACAGTGACGTGCACGAGTATCTTCATACAACCGTATGGGTTAGTGTGGCTTCCTACGTGCTGACCAGATTAATTCCCTCAGGAATTTATGCAATCCCAAGCAAAACACGAAGCCACACTATGAAAGAATTACAACGCCTATAACTGCATGATCATCCGGGTGGACAAAAGCCTCGAAAAATTTTCAGCAACCTTATGAGTAATGTATTACGTCTATACATGCAGCGCGATATCTTGAATATCGTACCAACTGAAAAATGAGGCGGCCTGGTGCAACACTTTCGGTTGCTTGAAAACATCATAAACGAGAGATTTAGCTGGGTTCCAGATGAGTCTCCCGCAAAACTAAATTTGTTTGCAAATGAGTTTCTTTTGCTAATGGCCCCGTGGATTTGTAACTATCTTGTTTAGTTTATTCAAATGAGACACAGACCTCGTGTGATCGGCATTCACCACCTCGATGGCACATTCACACATGTCGTCAATAATCCGGACTGGCGCAACCACGAGACTTACTGTGTCGTCACTCGAGGCGTGGAACAAACCAATCACATCGCCCAAGCACGAGCACGTTTGTCTGTCCACGTGCGCTCCGCCTGCGTCAATCCATTGTTAGTAACAAACTGCTTTCGAATGCTAGAATACCCCTGTTTCACTTCCTGTAATTTCAAGGATCAGCCTTAATAAGAAAAGAATTTGATCCTACCGATTCCCCTCTTTGGTGTAGACTTTTCAGAACAGTGTAATCCGTTCAAGACGAAGATTATCGCAAAAGGAATTACCTAACTGTAGAAAAGTGACTTGCGATACATCCATTAGGTTCCCATATCGCCCACCTGAATACGTGACAATTTTGCTACGCAGAAAATACATAGTTGTGTAACAAATCTTGGACGAAATGACCAATAATCAATAATGTGAATGTGTATTTATTCCCGACACGCTTCCCTTAATCCGGAAATCCATTCGGTAGTAAACATGTTGGCTCAGTACATCGTGGTAGGTGAGTACCAGTCAATGAATGGAATAAATCCTGGTCTACTCTGCGTAGTTTGGTGATTTTTCAGTATATGTACGCAACATTCGAACAACTAAGGTGAATATTTCTGTTCATTTGAGTGGTCCGCCTTTTCTACAAGTCAGCATGAGTTCACAGTCAATTTGACAGAACAAGCTATGGGTGATCATTGTTGAGTACATTCCTGCTGCATAAAGTGAGGAGAACTGAGGAGAACACTTTACGTTATTCTCGTTTTGTTTCATAGAAATGAAACAATCTGGAAATCGATGGCAAGCCAGTTAGAATGACCTTGACTGTCCAGTCTGTACAGATGGCGGTTGGGTAGGATATTTTCACGCGCTTAATAATGCTTCGCGATATTTGCAAGTTGGTGATAGCTCCTCATGAAGAACTGGCTGGTGTTTGTGTGAACTTGCGGAAAGTAGCCCGAAACTGTCGACCAAGCTCGAAAGTCTTCCAACACTATGTGCTTGGTTGAGGAGTCCGAATGAACAAGATAATGGGGGGTTTCTGACGTTATGTCACAATCTGCTAAAAGACCGACTTA
This sequence comes from Clonorchis sinensis, assembly GCA_003604175.2. Lineage (NCBI taxonomy): Eukaryota > Metazoa > Platyhelminthes > Trematoda > Opisthorchiida > Opisthorchiidae > Clonorchis > Clonorchis sinensis. Next base: position 12,541,946 of record CM030375.1, read on the forward strand.
ATTTGAAGCAAAACAGCGAATTAGCCGACGGTGAAAGTTACTTGCTGTTAATGAATAAATTAAACAATCCTTGACAATTCTTGGTACAAATTATCCATTCTGTTCTGTTTCAGCACTGCTGTTGATCATCGTGCAAAATGTGGTTCACGGTGTAAGTGGATTTGTCGAACGATTTTGTCTTTTTTCAATGACTTTAACCACCATGAGTGGCAGGCCGAACGTATTACAATAATTCTGTCACCACTGTTAATAATAGAACAACAGTAATCGTTCAGCTATAAATCGTTCAGCTGTAGCACCCTTTCGGTTCCTAACTGCCATGCCACCCGAAGGTTGCATGAGGGCTGGGATACTGCCAGGTTAACCGATGCCTAGACAGGGGAAGTCAAGAGGCCGAAGTCGGGTTCGAACTACGGACCTTTCGGTCAGTAAATTCGCGCTCTAACCACTGGGGTCATCTCGCCCCAACACTTTCGGTTCTTACCTGTTGCACCATCGGAGAGATACACGATGACTGAGGCGCCGCCAGGCTGTCCAAGCCTAGAAAAGACCAGTCGAGATGCCTGGGTTGGGTTTGAACCACAGAACTATTTTTTGAGTAAGTTCCTTATTCAGTGAACTGTCTCACCTAGAACAGTGGTGTATCTCCCAATGCTTTCAAATTACCTGCGCAATAAACGACAAAACCACAAAATAAACATCACGTTGAGTTTCGCTCGCTGAAATCAGCACATGTTTTACGATGAGTGAAGTTTTTTATGACAATTTAGATGAGTACAAAACGCATCGGTAGATGGGGGTCACGTGTCCGATCACCTAGTATTCTGGGAACAGCGACACCGACTACTAACTCATTTAGATCCACCTAGTAACTGCTTAGCACAAGCTTTCACACTACAAAGTGCACGTTAAAAAGTGCACTTGGATAAAAGTATGTTTCAGCATATCAGCATCCAACAACCTCCACATAAAATGCTCATAACCACGCGAGCTTGTTGAAGAGAGGTAAATATGCACGAGTCATTTGGACAGACCGTTCTTTAGAAACCATCTGATGAGACTCCAGGAAAGGTTTCTCCATGAAAAAAACCCTGCTGCTCCCAAAAAGAGTCGGGTGTTTGCTTAACCAGAAAGCAGGATGCTTCTGACGTGAAGTATGCAGCCACGTTTGCAGTGGCCTGGTTTCAATTTGTGGATGTACTTTTCGGAAACCGGCATTTGTCACATACTGTTCACTGTTGACTTGATGCATTAAGCAGTAGAACAGGACGCTAACAAAGCCATTACATGGCAGATATACTTACCTAGAACGTACGTGGCCCTATCCACATCCACAAACCTCGCCCAAATTTTTAGTTCGGCTGTTTAATGCGGGCACTAATTGCCTTTATTTTAAAGCCTCCACAGGAAAATAGAGGAACGCTCCGCCTAATTCAACCACAGCTTATACCTCATGCGTTATCTTCTAGTGTTTTGTCCTACATCATCAAACTGGAGGTTGTGGGCACCACTTCGAGGTTGCAATAAGTTGAATGCTAACATTTCATCGTGTACTATGAGTTTCCTCTTATTTTTTTCATTACAGCACGGTGCGCACCACAGGCATGGTACACACCGAACCTCATACGAATCATCAGACACTCCTGAACCTAAACAGGTGGTAAGAGAGAAACGCAAATTCCCATTCATAGGCGCCCGTCAGTTGGAGGGTTTGTGGAAGAGTTTACTACATCTTCCGTACTGAGTGTAGCTTTCTTTGTGGTTTAAAATATACACGGGGCTCATCTATACTGTTGGATTGTCCGCAGAACTGGGTGTGTTTGGAGGCTGTGGGGATCGTCCTGATCAATCAGTCTTTATTCCCGTTGTTTGATTTCATACCTTGTTCGTCATTCCCAATGTAATGGGAGCACCATGGGGAAAAATCTTCTGGCAGTCGAACTCAGGTGCCTAAATCGATTAGATCGTTTGATCTGGATCAATTCGGACTGAAGCGCATTGGAGAGAAATTTGTTTAACATTCAACATACTAAATATTATGCTAATCATTATCTTCAGTAGAATCAGGACAGAAAATGTTTGGTTAGAACGATGCGTGGTTCTCAAACTTTTCATCTCATCTTATCTCATTTTACTTACTCGTTTTTATACACGCAATTGTCCCACTCGATTTATTAACAAAGGTAGAGTACATGTAAGGCACAAAACCCTATATGACCAAAGTGTTCCTCCCACGAGAAGTCTCTCAGAAATATGGCTTGCCCAAAACACAAACTGACAGGATAAGGGGCCAACATTCCAGAAAACGCGTTTCACGCCTCCAGTTTGCGCAAAGGCCGATACGGATTCTGCTCATACAACCTCGTTATCAATGATATTTAGGGTGCTCGCTGTCTATCTGAGACTCCAGTTTAGCGATTCCAGTTCAAAGTACTCTAGTATGGCAGAAGCACGAACCGAGGTTGACCAAATGAGCGGAAGCGAAAACCCCACAGGGTTCCCTGCTGGCCATTTGAATGAGGACAGAAGACAAGTGTGACGGACAGGTTTACTGGCAAGTCAGTGAAACGCGAAGCTCTGCCACCCATGCCAATGTGTCATCAGTGGTCTGAGTGGATAGGCCTAGCAGTAGTTTCTGAGAATCCACACCAAAATTCATCGCCGAGTATGATCCGATATCCCACCAAAAACCCGATTGTACAACATTCATAGTATGATAGTCATTCACCTCTCAAAAGGAGCAGTGGCTTCCACAGGCGATTTGGAGAACGTCAAAGGACTATTGGTTCGTTTTACGGGCTAAGAAAGACGGTATCCAAGTAATCAACGAGAACACAAAGAAAGTCGAATGTTTTTCAACCCCGCGCTCGGGTCAAGTCCTTCGTTGAAAGATGATTAACCTAGTACGACAAAATACACGAACTACTCAAAATTTTACTTTCTTGTAGCAGAGAAGGCGAAAAAATGATAGGAAAAATCTCGGATATTCCGAAAAATGGTCACGAAAATTTGAGATTTCAGTGGAGATATTCAATCGAAATGTGTGGGCTAACAGTGGCTCGTTAAAGCCTTTCTAAAAGAACGAACCTCCCAATTCATCAGGGCAAATCATGAAGTGCATCACAGCGTTTCGTTTCGCAACAACAATCTGACCTTTCAGCCACCAAGTGCATCATCGTTTCCACGGAGATTATGAGCATTATCCTTTCGATTGAGGGGAGGTGGGGAAAGCCGTCTCTATGTAGTTTTGCCAAAATTATTGCCTCCGTCGGTACAGTAAGCCAAACTGTGAACATAAAAGTCGTCAGAGAACAAATCCTGTAGCACGCTACTCGTTGTACTCATTTGCTTAATGCAGTATGTTGTATAGCTGAGGGTAGAGCACAGGGCGGCCAAGCAAGAAATGGAGATGCGTCCTTCATACTACTGCGAGTTTTAGCTACGGTTCTGGAATACAATGGGCTGGAACCATTCGTCCTACTAAAAGCGAAGCCAGGATGATTGCGTCAGGACAGTAGGACGATTGTTCAAAAGAGAGTCATGTGAGTAGGTATTCTACAAAAACAGAAACACTTGAAAATTCTTTCTATCAAGACATTATCCACGCACTCAGAAGCGAGTTTTTGAGAAACTATTCAGAAGTGTTCGCCGAGCATTTCTGCTGTAAAACAGCACCTGTGGTTGGTCTCGTAACCCAGGGACTGCGCCTACCTGATGAACCCCAACTGGAGCGAATCCGGTGGTGGATAGCCGTAGAGTTTCCAGCGTACTTATGAGTAGTGTGGTAGGTTCAATCAACCTATATATTTTTAAAAAGCAGTTTGTATGGCGGTGACCGACGAACTCGACTTAGATTTCACCAGCCTGAGAGGATAACTCTGAATTGTTAGCACGTTAAGTTGTCGGTTGGGTTAACGTGAACTAGAAACCTCGGTAAAACGAGAAACAAGTAGGTTTCAAAGTGAAAAACCAATCAACATTCATTTACATGCGCCCCGAGCAAACGCTACTTTTTGTGGTCTACTTCAGGTGATGGATGTTCGCAATCAGTGTGGATTTTTCTCATTGAGAGCAACAACGTTACAGGTGTGATGCTAGATTGTGTAGATAATTAGTAGCTGGACACAACCAGCTGTTTCTGGAGGACATTTAACTACCCTCGATTTTCCAAGTCGTTTTGACCACTTTGAACAAAACACTACTGATATACGTAATGCACTACTCTTGAACTGTCACCCTCATTACCTAGAAAATACAGGAAACGTTTCTCCTTCAACTTCCAAAGGAGAATGATAATTTCTCTGAGGAACGTTACCCATCAGGTTGCCGAGAAACCTTCGACAGCCTACCACCTGTTTAGTTCTTCTTAGAGCTCGGGTTTCACAAGGACCGCCACGCTTCGAAAAACGTGGAATGCGAGCATTGTTCAGCATGGCATTTCATTGCACTGGGCTAGGATTTTTAAAACCCAACTTTAACCCTCTTGTTTGTCTTTGCTACACCTAACCTCAAGCCATACAGCGCACTTGACAACTTAGTTTTCCGCATACAAGTCGTCCATTCTAGGTCATGAGCTCATCACCTGGAAAATGCATAACATATCTCCAGTAGACCAACTAATTCGTTCAAGATCCTAGATGATCAGATCATGGGAAATCGGTCTCTGTGGGTAAAGTGAAAAGTTTATGGTTCGGCCAGAAGAAAATGAAAACCTGGTTCAGCTATAGCACCATCCCGGTGCTTAGCTGCCGTGTCATCTGAAGAAAAACTGAAGGCCGAGAGAAGATCAGGTTGTCTAAGCCTAGACAGGGGCGGGGTTGGGTTCGAATCTCGAAATTTACGGTCATTAAGTTTGCAACTCTACCACTGGACCATCTCTACCTATCTATCCAGAAGATGTCGCGAAACACAGATGAGTTAATTGTAAGCTATAAAAGATTACTGACAACTCTGATCAAAACTCCTGCCAGGGGGCATTTTAATTCCTGTTTTTAGAAGGTTATTTCATAGATCCTGTGGGTCTCTGTTGTTGCAACCATGAACAACACTTGTAAACTCCTTCAAATGTCACTCATGTTGCGGGGAATTCCTACCAAATAATAATCCATCTGAAACTGAGAATACCATTTTAAGATATGTTGTAAAATAATCTCTTTAAGGGGAACGCAAATTTGTCCGTCCGACACACCAAAGAACACAACTTCCTACACAATATCGACTAACTTCAAAGCGTTTCACACACTGGCCGTGTATTTCGCCAGCTTATGACAGTGGGATAAGTTAATCCAGTATGTCAGCACTGGTTTATTGAAGAGTTTGCTCCATCGAGAATTGTATTCTTCAAATGATGGTAGGTTAGAGTAGCTCAGAGAGAGTGAGACAGTAGAACACAAGCCGGATGCAAGCTTACGACTGGGCCTAACAGATGAGCCCAAATTTGAAGCACGAAATTCGGGAGTTTTCGAAGAGGTTTCAGCAAACGTACGAGTAGTGTTTCTTCATGAAATTCAAACCATGGTAAGAGTCACAGAGTCACAAACCCTTCCCCCAGTAGCACTCTATGCTAACTACCCATTTTGCAAGAGTCGTATTTCAAACGGAATTAAACGGAGAGAATAACATAGCTTATGGTTTACTTTACGCTGTATAAATTAAGGCCTCCTGGATGGTCAGCTAGGCTGTAACTTAGATGGGATGTTAAATATGCATGTCAGCGATCAAATCAAATTGTGGAAAGTAGACAACAAAGTTGGCATCTTATCTTGGATGTCAAAAACGTATAACTGGTCTGAAGTCCCAATTCTATATGATAACATGCTTTCACAATCATGATGCACATTTGACATGATTGTTCAGACATTTTACTTTCCATTCAAAAGCTTTATGAAGGTCGTCACGGTACACTTACTAATGAAACGGTTCGATCCTGTTGGCTGCCCTGGAGCCACTAAGAAAATTACATTTGGATTTTAATATATATTTCTTAAGTCGCAAAGAGACTGGACCTTAAAGTAGTAGTGTGACGGTTTGTACACCTCCATAACCCTCTGAACTACACTAGAGAGTGTGCACGTGACACTCACCGAGCTTCTCATACCAGTTTGGGCAGTGGGTACAGGTCCAACTATCATCATCATCATCATCATCATCATCATCATCATCATCATCATCATCATCATCAACAGCATGACATCAACACCTATCCTTCGCTGCCATAACAGGTCCAACTAACAATCTCTTGACCCTTAATGTTGAAGTCTGGAACATGTATAGCGAATAGCTCTCTAGGAATGGTATTGCACTTTCATTGCCCACCGAAAACCTCTGCCTGGCGGTAAGGCTTCTGAGCCAATGGCTATAGCCAAGGACCCTAATTGTCATCCTTTTTGAGCGCTGGTGCCCAGGTAGTATCCCAACCCACGCTTAACCATGATACCCACTTTTGTCAAGCCACATCGGTCGTCGCGCGGTGTCTTCAGCCGGGTCAACTTACCTGCTGCACACAGTGGGGCTGCCACCCTCTGAAGGATTATAGCTCTGAATCTGTCAAGGACGGATTTTATGACGTTCAAGGTGCTCGTTTACATCAGGCAAAAAGCTCAGACATCGTTGTGCGTAGTGGTGACATGAACGTGTAGGTAGGTAGATTGAACGCTACTGAGGCCGAATTGGGTTGCATAAGAGACGCTCGGATAACGGAAATCGTGTAATTCAGATGTTTGCAGATCATAAACTGTTCATTGGGAGTGCCAATATCTGGAACAGCGGAAACCGCCTAACAACGTGGTGCCCACAATCGAACCAGCCCCGAATCCAGATAGGTCTCATCGCCATCACTTACCGGCGTCGACGGTCAATCACTGCCTGTCGCATCTTCTGGAATACCTGCCTGGACCCCGACCATGCACTTGCCCACTGCCACTTTCCATCGCGTTTTTCAGGTCTACGTAAAACGCGCATGTTTCACTTAGCCAGTGGACACATGAGCACCAAACGGGATTTCGACCTAGCAGAGGCTGCGTCGATCAAATCTTTGCACCATCTCAAGTGTTAGATCAACGACATATGTACAGGCGACTCGTAATCCTGGTGTTCTCTGACTTCATTTATTCAAATCTGTTAATCTGTTAGTGTTGTTAACCACAGTAAGAGTATACCCGAGCAACTGGTGAACATAATCTTGTCCCTAAATTCACATACTTTTGGGTGTGTAAGAGTGTATGGTGAATTATCCAAAAGTTTCCCGATAAAAAGTGGCGTTTGACAAGGATGTTCACTTTCTCCGTCCTTGTTCAGCTTTGTCATTGATGAAATATTGAGGCGAACGCTGGATTACGCAGACGACATTGTCCATATCTTTGAAGACGAAGGCAAGGAGCAATTTCTGTTGAATAAACTGGTCATCATCATATCATCCTTCGGCATGCGCCTTGCACTGCAATGGCATGCTTCGTAAGGTGCCGTCTCTGAACTTACCCACAGCAGTTCAAGGAGGAGCACCTGAGCTTGTCCCGGCAGTTGCATTATTCCTGACGGAAGTGGGTTTGATGAAGTCAGTGTATGAACCTCAAAGACGTCAAAATATCATATCACTTTGTCTCAAGGTGCGCGTGCCACGCTAAAGTAAGGGTTGTGTTGCTCTAGGGTTGCCAGAAACGGTCTTTGCGGATAGATGATGTTAGGCGTCTTCAGGTTTTTGGTCCCCGAAGTCTCAGAAGCGCTGCTAATGTCGCAAAGCGTTAAGAGGTTCGTAACGAGGAGGATGTCTGGTTTTTCAACAGTATTTTAGTCTCAGAAAACGAACAGCACCATCAGATGCGGTGACTCGGCCGTGTGCTACGCATGCCGAAGCATCGTCTGCCAAGTCAAGTGTTGTTAACCGTATCTCCTTCACAATGACACAGCAAACCGCAAAGTGGTCAACGTTCGGCTTGACAGGATGCAATAAGATTACAAAGAGTTCAGGTGTTGTTAGAGTGATCCACCTGCCAGGATGAGGTCCCCAAGACACCGCCTGCGCTTGGTTGGAGACACTCTAAGAAAGCGCGTGATCAGGTCACTGGTGGACATACTTTCCGGACTGTCTGATCGAGGGTTTGGAGATCCAGGTATCTCAGCATGTTTACAAAAGGTAAGCTCCAGATCTTTGCCGTTCCTATTCTTTTCACTCAAAGGTTTAAAATACAATCAAAGAAAACTTTAAGATTGTACGTAGAGTATTTACTCAGCTGTGTAGTCACTGATGTTGCTTCCTCTGATGATAATGATGATGATGATGATGATGATGATGATGATGATGATGATGATGATGATGATGATGACTGTTCTACCCCACTCCACTGTTTGCTGAGATGGTTCCACTAAATCATTTGAGTATACGACAAACAATTACAGCTGTGTACAGAATGTCCATCGCAGTGACGTCACATTCTAAATCCTATCAGTTTTTGCTGCCAAAGCTGGGCTTTGCAATCAATAACTTGAGTGGTCCAGATCACAAAATACCTCAGTGCATCACAATTCAACATTTCAGATACTAGGAAGCCGAATGCCAACCTACATCATCAGGTGCTCAAACAAGATGTGAGTACTAGTCACGTGGATACGAAAAGCATGGAGTCTAGCAGTGTAGACAACAAAACACCAATCATCATTTCCGAGACTGTGAGGCATCCTACTCCGACCCCACTCGAACACCAGCTCAGGTGTCTCGTACCATTACTTTTCTTGCTCAGAATATGACCCATTGGCCGATCTATTACGTTTTCCTGTGAATGATCGACTCGACCCTTATTGGTCATCTTCTCTTGTTGTTGAGTACGAGGCTCAGATACATTCCGATTGTTTTGTTCCAACCACAAGCCTGTACAAACAGTGTTGGGGCTCATCAGGTAGATGCAGTCCCCGAGTTTTCGTCAACCGTATGTCGTGATTTGATCGTAACACAGTTTTTGATCAGAGTGAGTGGCGTTTTATCCTTTTTTTCCAAATTTTGAGTGTCACTGAAACCTGCGTTCAGTTTACGATTAACGTGGATAGTTCGTGGAGACGCAATACTGTGTTCTAACTGTTGAGAAGCTATCGTTATCAGTACTGCTGTTAACTGCAATGGCTTAGACGGAGTAACAGATGAAAAGCAGATCCGTATCTAGCAGCCATCATATCGGAATGGCTTCGGGGGATATTTTTCGAAAAATCAAAAAGACCATACCATCATTCGGCGGAAAATCAAAACATCATGTTTACTTTCATAATCTTCCATCATCTGCGATAATCCATTGATTTATTTGTCAAGACAATCAGAAATGAATTTGTTTCAAAAGGTAAGCAAACCGCGCCCATCTTAGGTCCATCATCTCAAAGCAAGACATCACAGGAACAGAAAGAACTGTCTGAGTTATTCCAAAGGAATGTTTATCTCCCATCATATCGCCTACTACATTCCGCCGAATTTGTCAAAACCAACCTGGAAACAAATCACTCTAAATGACGCAGACTACACACGATTTTAAAATCTCTGTCTAAATTTACAAGCAAACAAAAGGAAACCACTAGTCTTTGCTATCCGTCGGTTGGCAATTATCGTAAAATGCGTACGAAAAAAGTCCGAGTAGAAAAGTACGAGGTGGGTCTTCTTAGCTCCCATGATTCTTTCAGCCAATTTATGCCATTTGCGTATCTCTCAGTGTAGCAGCCACTGTACTATTCCGTCAAAAAGGCCTGTCAGAGGAAATCCCTTCGTCAAGGAAAGATCATCGGACGGGGGATTGCTCTCCGTGGAACTGACAAACCTTCCCACGTTAGCCTCACAGTTAATGCAATCAGAATTCTACACAATGGTGGCACGATAAAAATCCTTCATTTTTCGCATGCTACGCAAAGGTCAACAGGGGACGGAAACGTTTTGATCTATGCCGATAAAATAACCTTCTGCACTTTCCAAGGACGTTGGTTTGCGGTCTGGGAGTAGAGTTGTGCATGCTGTCTCAAAATTAATTCCGTAGTCTGTTGTTTGACTACTGATGACCCGGAGGTTTATTTTATCGGTTTCGTTCTCCTGTTGCATTCATTTTGCCAGTCAGTGTACAATTGGTTCTTGTCAGCGAAACATCTGCCAAAAAGATCATTCCATCAGTGGTTGAGAACCTAACAATTTTGGAAACATGTTGGTTTTCTGGCCTTTTTGAGCGTGCAATGGTTTCAATGAAACGAACAGTTCATCTCTTTTTGTCGCTCTCAGTAACTCTCTCATCTGCTTCGTGAACGCTGAAGGTTAAAGGTATTTATTTCAACCGAACTTGCAGGAGTCTTACGATGCTCGGGTAAACGACCATAATTCACGGGTCACACATCATGGGCTCTACTTTCAAAAGCAGTTTTCCCAACATTCCCGGAACAACGGTCTTGCTTTGTGTCTGCATTTCCGCAAAAAAACTCGAGTTGCTCATACAGCAAAACGGGGACACCGAGAAAAGTGAATCTATCATGACCTTGGGGCTGCTCATTGATTGCTCAAAACTATACTTAAAAAACCTGGTCGGTACGGCCTTCAAACTTAAAATGGTTTCAGAGATAATTCAAGCTTTGCACAATAATTTTTGGGTACCAAAATCTTGGAGTAACTTGTGACAACCGCAGTTTCATCATCCTGAGCTTAACACAACTGACTGAATTTTGACAGCGTTCACCAATATTTTTGCGCAAAATGCAATGTTTCAGGCCCAAATAGACTTAAGTGAACCAAACCCCAAATCCTGGGCAGCAAGAAATCTATCGTCGGATTATCTCAGCACTGTTTGACTACTCCGTCTATCAGCCACCTCAACTGTAGATCGTCTCTGATGACGCTGAGTTATGGCTTTAGGCAAATCGCCTTGAATTTGAGCATCAAAGACAGACTTGCCTTAAACAGAGAAGTCTTCTGATTGTACCACAGCAAGAAATAAAAGTGAACAAACTCATCAAACTGGAGCCGGAAAACGCGTTTGGCGTCATGTTGACGGATGACAATCATCGAGGTGCCTGAACAGTGTTATTAACAACATCTTTTCGAAGTTGGCGGCGATTTTCGGGTATAACGTCGAGGGTCTTACCGGTGAACCACCTTCCAGCCAGTGGAACGTCTGTCGCTCAACCGACCCAAATGTCCAACCACTCATCAGCCGCGGCTTGCTACCACTCTTGCTATTTTCAACGTCACAGCATCACACAATAGACTTGAATTCACAAGCTAGTAAATTCGACCTTTCCGGTCCGACTCTTTTATAAGACTGTTTGATTAGCACCAGATATGCGAGACTAACAAACTAAGCCTGAGTTGCTTCCGTCCTGTCCCGATCTATTCAACGTAGCAGCGTGCGCTAGAGACTGGTGTTGCCCATCATAGGCTAGTTAGCCTGAATTTTTCATCGCAGGTTCTGAAGAGCAGATCAGTCGACCGACACCACTAAGACAGTTACTGTGCCTTCGTCCTAGGCTTCGGGCTACGCAATTACATCACACAAGGTTGAATATATTCATCTACTTAAAAGTGAAATTCATACGTCTCTAGCTTGCACTGGTGGAGTAAGGTTAACACACGCCTAGAATGTCAGAGGTGCGAAATTTAGACCATCGCATGGTCAAGGAGGTCTACTAAGAGTGAAGCTCGAGTCAAGTTATCCGCCTCCTCTGCATGACTGCATCGATACACATCGATACACACTGCTCAAATGAGAGTGACTTGATCTTACTTCCAGCGAATTCCGCAACCGTCTACGACTACTCCAATTATTTTAGGCTGTATGATGACGCATGAATCTATCCTCGATTTACTCATGTCCAAGCGTTTCGTCAAGCTTAGTGAATGTTGGAGGGATGTCCTGCGCATGCACTGTGCATCATGTGACCAGATCATGTCTTAAAACGTTGGTCGTTTGGTTCCAGTTCTCAGTCGAAGTGTTTGATATCACAGTTCCATTTCCTATCACCGACGCGAATTCGTAAAGTGGTGACTGTCCGGTAACGCCCTTCTGTCAGTCTATTCTGCGCCCTCCATCTGGATTGGGCAGATAGCTTGCACTTTCAAGCTTCCATCCACGCGGGTTAACGAAGCTCTTACAAAGGCCGTGGACCGCAAGTGTTTTCGCACGCATTTTCCCCACTTTTAACAGAACCTGGTTACATAAATGACCCAATTAATTTAACAAAAATTTGCCAAACAGGTTCATTTGCATTATTCAACGATTTGAAAAATTCTTCCGCTAGCGATCTTTCGGCATGTAGGCACTAGACAACAGGAAGGAAGTTGGAGTGGAGAACTACCGACACGTTTTGTTGTAGACAACAACACTTGAAACAGTCGTGATCCCTTTGAGCCTTTATACATTTCGGCGTGGAGTCTGAGTTTCATTCACAGAAACCGAATGAAAAAAGCTCCTTTTTGAAAATCAGCTAAGTGACCTTTTATCCAATTAAGTTGAGCCTCCATTTCATGTCTTATGCCCAAACTGGAGTGCTTGTCATTGCATAACTCCTTTCAGCATTTACCGGTGAATTTTTTTTATTCAATGGACAAATTACGACTATATACTTATCCATGGACTTCAGTGTTTCACTCGGTCTCCCATTAAGGAATCCACTGTGTAGTGGATGATTCATGCACATTTTTAGTGAAATATGACGCAATTTACGACCATAACCTTAACAAAATAACCGCCATAAATAGCTTAAAATTTCCTCAACCCTAAAGCAAAATAGGATAATAGGCCGTCAGCTGCAGCATCCTTTCAGCGCCTAGCTGCCATGCAACCTGAGGGGAGCATGAGGGCTGAGATTTCCCCAGCCTAGACAGAAGCAGTCAAAGTGCACAAGTTAGTTTTGAACCATAGACCTTCCGATCAGTAAGTACACGCCCTAACAATTGAGCTATTTCAAACCCGTTTCCCTTACGCTGGGCATGACTTTCCATCAGTGCATGTCTGACATCTCAAGAATCATGACCAAGAACTGTAGTATTTTGAAGACGTCTACGTAAAATCTTTCACGAGCACACTGTACAGTTTTGCCTGTTGCATTTTCGATTTGGCTATTATGCAATACAATTTCACTGTTCTTTATTGGTGCCAATTAAACTGTGGAACATTGTTGACTACTTTCCGGGTAAACAAGCTTCATCTTCGCTGTCGGCTGGAGGTTGGCAAGGAAGCCAATTTCGACCATTTTACAGAAATATCATTTTAGAAATACTGGCAAATGTCGCATGACGTTAAACGCGATGTATTTACATATAATCTACTTACTAACAATGGCGTTGTCTTCTGTTGTCTCAACTGTTTCGTCACGCGTCACGCGAGTTCAATTCACTGTAGAACGGTATAGGAATCGTTTACTATTCACGTCTGTCATATATAGACGAACTGGTTAAATAGGACCATGGTGTTTCGTGCGGCAAATCGGTTTTCACGTCTGACGATATCCTCCGATCCAAGTCGGAGAATCTAGGTATGGTGATTTCACTTTTCCCCAGTATTGAAGGAATTTCATCACATCAATCAGTCCAAGAAATCACTGTGTTTTCTGTTTGTTAGTGGTGGCGTGGTTCGATAGTGGGAAGCTGTTAACAAAAGCGCCTTGCGAGTAAACCCGGAAAAATCCTCCTGATGCCTCAGCATCTATCGGATATCGTCCGGGAAATAACCTCATCATGCGTTTATGAGTTAGCATGTTTCAATTCAGGCATCGTAGATTCCACAAACGACTTTCAGTCGATCTTTCATTCCCCAATGTAGACTTCATTGATTATCGTAGAAACAACCTCGGTTATTAGTAGTTTGTTTCGACACCAGATCTTCCGATTTCCCGTAGAAATGCACCATCGTCAGAAAGAACATCTTGCTACACGGAAAAGTCTTCTATTTACCCTCACTTACTTTAATGGAATTGGCCGACTGATAACTGTTTGTTTTCGTGGACTGCCTAGCGTCAGTTGAGCATCGAGTAAACACAAAATCACTTGGTGTTGTCACATTTCGCTGACTGATTGTACTAGGCATTGCCACGTGTAAAGTTTGTCAAATGTATCGATTTCCGATATGTTGTGTTGTACCCCTTCATTGTGTGAGTGAAATTCCTCTGTGCAAACAACTGGAGAAACACTATACATTCGTCTCATCTCGAGATGGAGATGATGACAAGTACGAACCCAACGGATCTCTAGGGAGAGTGGAACTTGCGACCTTTCGTTTAGACCTTCCGGTCGCGAGCGGCTGATCAGCAGTGTGACTAACTCTCACTTAGGGTAAAAGGCATCAGCGAACGTAGCTCCCTAGTGCCAACCAGCCTCGTCCAACACAATGAAAGTCTTATTTCCATTTTTTGACAGAACGGATGTAGTCCAGCTCAAAAACGTGCAAGATGTATTCTACAAGCATTCGTAAAACATTTGGCTATCGAAATCATATAATGTTCGTTTCCGGAAAATTGAGCGACTCGTTTCAAGTTGGAAACTGATAACCAGTACGTCATACGGTCATACGGAGTGCGTTCGAGGCCCAGTCGGTGAGTCCTGAGTCACCACCACCGTCTCCATCATTACCGTCAGCAGCTGGGCCATCGTCGACGTCGGTGTCGTCAGCATCATCACAATCATCGCTCACAATATAACTGTTACCTTACTCACTTGACTCGATACCAAGGATGGTACAATACAACGGTTAGGTGCTTCAACAAAATTAAGGCATAGTTTCGTCATTCTATGCAATTTTTTACTACATGTTACGTATTTCCTGCTCGGTTAATAAACTTCATCCAGAAAACCTTCCAGAACTAGGAATGTCTGGCATCCGAATTGGAGTCCCCTGTCAACATTGGTCAAACCGTCGGAATGCGCACAGAGAAACTTCATCTGAATAACGAGTCAATAGAAAATTAATGTATATCATCCTCAGTGCATATGACTGCAGCAACTGACAAAAAGGGCCACTCAGAAACAGATGGATTAAAAATTTCGCTGTTTGGCGGAAGGCTGCCTACCGATCACCAAGCAAGAGTTGAAGAACGAAATTGATCGTCAGCCACTACATGGTCGACATTCATTCTGCTTTGTAGGTGTTGCCTGGCGTTTGAGCTTGAATTCTACACGAGTTGGTTCTGAGCCTAGAGGCAAGGTTTGCGCAGTAGCCTGATATGCAATGGCTCAGCAACATCGAACATTCTAGACGGCGTAAACTTCCAGTGATTTGCCGAGATTCTGCACACACCGTAAAAGACTTCGCTACAAACGAGATTCTGACTGGAGTTAATCCGATGCGTAGAAAATGACATGCAACTAAGGCTTTCAAGCTAAATTCTAGTCATGAAGTTCTAACACACAATCGCCTGCTTGTACAATCAATGTATGAAGCCCTGAGTTGGTTGCAGGCAGCGAGAGATTGTCTTCTAGTCACTTGCACAAGATAAACTTCGATCGAAATATGACGAATAAATTTTCTGATGAGTAGATCGTTTTAACTACTTGTTTGGAGCCTTCATGATATCACTTGGGTTTTGTGGAAAAGACGGGTTCAGCTAAACCGGCGCTAATCTCGGTCTGGGTCATTCTGAACAAAGAAAAATGGAATACACTGTCTGGTCGTTTGAACCAGGCTTTTGCCATGCCCTTTCGTCAAATACGGGTTTTTTTCCTCGTGGGACATTGTGTAATATTTTTGTGTTTTTCTTAAAGCAGCAAAGCTCCGAGAAAGCCTGTACTACCTATTTCCGGCTTGTTTCCTACGCAATGCTCTCTGAAGTGTGCCACTGTTTCGCTTACAGTGACTCCAGCGTCTGAAAGGCCGGATTTGCTATTCTGACCGTAGAGTGAGTAAGCCCGGGAGTCATAGAAAATATGCTCGTACGAAGTATAATAAATACAGGTGTAATGTTATCGATCGACGAGTTAAACCCATCTGAGACCATCATAGATAAGTCAAAAACGTGAAAATTATACTGCAATTGATGATACCCTTGATGATCGCCACAATTCTGGGTTGTGTCCCAAAAATTTAGACTCAGAACCTTGGACATCGTTGTTACTAAGGGTCCCTGATCAGATGGCCTTCGAACGGAGGCTGTGTTGAATGCAACTCATTGGAGTTCATCAGAACTCATCGGCTAAAAAGTGGATGCGAGTACCTGTTGGTATTAAACAGATGAAACTGTCACAGTGTTGCGAGTGACAGACGTATTAGTTTGTCATATCTAAGCTTGCTCATAACCTGACTAAAAAACCATGATTTCTCAGCGTTTAGGAAAGTAGACTCGTCTTCTTTCGCGATCGGTATTGCCGAATGAACCTTATGGATGACTAGGAGAGGAGATGGCGTGAAATTACGCAACAGGTTTAAAGATGACAAAAGAAAGTAAATTTCTGCCCGCCATCTTTTTGCAGCGATTTAATACCTGTTGACTTTGACTGCCAGGATAATCAGTTTAATTGTATAAGTAGAATAAGCAAGCAATCCAACGACTGCGTAGTTTACTGAGAAATTTTATCCTCTTTACCTCCGCTCGGTGGACGTGCTCCTTGGGGAATTACTGACGGTCTCAAAACACAGAAACGACTTTGTGTGTATGTCCCACATCAAACACATGCCATGCGTACCAGATGGACCGGTGAGGTGCGCGCAAACACCGTCACCCCGGGGTGAAATAAACTATGCTAAACACCAAAAGGAACGGAACATGAATGCAGATAGATAAACGCAATCCGTCAACTGATTCAGAATGAGGCCACGACCGCTTTTTCCGTCTGTGCTATTTTATGGGACCTACTACGCCTAATATGATTTATCGCGTGAAGTAGTTCATGAACGGGTGTTTTTCCTAAAAGGGCACTCGCCTCATAAGTCTTCAGAGTGCTTTGTTTTCACACACCATTAGCTGAGAAGGAAACACAAACATTTGGCAGGTATGTAGGGCTAATGAGCTTAGTACACCGGGAAAAAGCTTGTTACATTGGGAAAAAACCACCAGGTTCTTGCGATTTAACCTCAGGTTATATTTTTGGTTTATGTATGACGAGGAGCGGGTGGGTACAACGAACCTCAAATAAGGAGAGAATCTTGGTGAGCCGTCTGATAGGCCGTAGTCAATTCTTATGCAACTGTCTGGCCACTTTAATGACGGAACATACTACTCACAAGATCGCTGAAAATCTTCGTCGTTCTTGGGGCTCATCAGTTAGGCACTTTTCTCCAGTCCTCATCTACCTTGTGTTCTACCTGAACTCGAATCGGACGCAACTCACAAAAGACGCGCTCTTGTAAATCAGTTCATGGAGAAAACTGGGTCCCAGCTAAATCTCTTGTTTATGTTAGTCTTCAGGATGGATTCAAGTAGAGTGCAGGGTTCACGAAAGCTCAGGAAATGCGCCCGATTGCTGAAAAACAAGAAGGACGAAACTGATCGTCTACTATCAGAGTGTTTCTGGCAGCATTGTGAACAGTGTCCTGCCAAGAAAATATACGCGAATGTTTCGATTAGCGTACCAACTGATTCTGCCTATATACAAGACGTAAAACTGAATATGATTTGAACACTCATCATCGTCGGCCTTCGTTGGATTGATTGACTGCTTGAGTGTTCAATCGGCAGTTGGCTTTTCTGGTCCGGAGGCTTGACGGCATCTCTGCTGAGATTTCAGCGGGTCTCAACATGTTTTGAGTACTTTGGGATTATTTTCAGGGATATGGTCTTCATGACAGTATCTACCCTAAATTCGCCGTTTTCCAGGCACCTTACATCTCTTGTCCATGACGCCATATTACACGACCGTTGTTCACATCAGCTACCACGAGTATTTTGATCAAGTGAATTATCGTTGACTCAACTATACGTATACTATATTTAACATATTATACTTATACTACGCTATGCTATAAAATACTATACTATACTGTACCACATTCTATGTACTATACTATATTTAGGTTTGTTTGAGTTTTTCACTGGTCACGATTATGAGCTAATATGAGCACCTTTGCGCTGACTATCCATGTTTACATGTAGCTCTGGAGTAAAGACAGGTAGTTCGTTTCGTTTGACTGTATTTGGTATCGGCTCTGGCCTGAACTGACCATGTTAGTAACCAAATAATATAAGCTACAGATACTGCGCCAACATGATGAGCCCCAAGAAGGGCAAGACCGGTCGTGGGCCGTCGAAGAGTTTTCAGCGATCTTGTGAGTAGTTTTCAGTAGTATACAAATAATTTTATTTGAAAACGAATTTGACTTTCATAGTGGACTCAACTCACTGCAGGTGAATCTCTCAGTTATGATGGTCTACTTAGACTGAATCTGCTGCATCAAGCCGCCTCATGTTTCACTAAGTACGATATTCGATAACAACCGACCCATTGCTACGCTCCACCACGCTCCCTAACAAGGCACTGATGATTTTACCTCGAGTGTGATGAAACGTTGCAAGCAAATTACGCAGCTCAGTGAACCACTCAACGACCATATTCGTTCAGACAGTTTCTGAACGTAACGCACTACTCTCAAGGTCGTTGAAAACTGTTCAACAGCCCATGGCCGGTTCCACTCATCAGACAGTCCTTGACTATCGAAAACGAGAGTTCCAGCTGAATTCAATTGAGTCTCCTATCAAAACTGAATTCGTTTGCAAACAACAGCCACAAAGTTGAGGGGAGGGTTTCAGCAGTTCGAGGGAAGAAGAGACGAGCGTCGTGGTAAATAGGTGTAACAACGCCTCCAAATGCGGATTAAAATTAGAGCAATTTGGAGATTCGAGCACACGGACTCATGTAGAGCTACAAGCTGCCTCAAGATGAAGAGACGGTTGTCTAGACGGCACTGGCTGCTAGCAAGTCGTAGTCAGGTGCTGACTGAGCAAAATCTGAACCAGATCACAACGTTGCCTCAGTAGGGTTGGTCCCACAGATATGTACTCGGGCTCTCAAACCAGACGACCAAGCTTCTCGAGAACAATATGCAGCCCCTCTTGATCAATGAGGTGAGCGCACTCCAGAAATCCACGGACACTGCGTGTTAAACACTGGTTCCGTTCGGGGCAATACGTTTCGGCTGGCACGCTTTAACAATGGGGTCACTTACGTTACATGTGGCCTGGAATCTGTTCAAGGGTCTCTTCCTCCTGCCCATCAGCCTTTATTCTGTTGTGTAGGATGCTCATCGGTATTTTGCCTGCAGTACAGGGACTATTGATTCCTCGATGACTGCGCGGTTTCTATCGGTTTCCCATGCGGATCGCTACGGTTGCGGCGTGTTTAAACTATTGTAAAACTATTCCCATTTCTCCTACATCCATATAACTTTAGACTAACTGATGATTCGACCGTCCTTTACATATCACATCTGTTAGAGATTATTGAACCTCTCGTTCACAGATTTTTTAGAGCTCCATAGTATTTCATGTGATATTGTCAGTCTGCCCGCGACTGGACCTTTAATTTGACATTTCGGTTCCATGGATAAGTAACAACAAAAAACAGTAGAGAGTCCTTTAGCTGCAACAATGCCATATAATGGAAGGACGAACGCTGAAGTATTCTCCAAGCCCAAAAAATAGAATTCCAGAGGCCAGGGTAGATGCAAATCCTGGATCTTACAACCAGTAAGTTTGATCTCTATGCAGCTTGAATGCACTGCCAAACAAACAAACACTTCCTGTCTCATCTAGCTTTTGGAAGACGGCAGTTTCTGATCGCCGCTCTGTACACATCTGTAGTCCACTTCTGGACTGGGTTTGTCAGATGCCTCCTATCTCTTAAAATTTGCTGCTGTTCCGAACTAGTAAGTGTAATTGGTGTTTTAACACCTGGATTGTGACCAAGCACGGAAGCACAGATGGACGCATCTTAACCTTTTGCGCTTTCGCTGTTAGGTGAGGTAAAACTCTAGGGGGTCATTCAGCACCGTATGTACCCAATCCACCGTTTTAGCCTATTAGGTTAAGCCGACTGCAGTCGGCTTACTCCACAGTCCTTCAGATTTCACTTCCATACTTAAAGTGCTGGAGCGAACATCACGCTCCATTGCGCAACGGCTTCAAGTAAAGCTTTAGTCAGTTTCTCTTGGAAGCTTAGAATCGCTCTCTATAACCGGACAGACACGACCATCCTGGATAAGGTCACTCCGTTTAAGAGCACCGCTTGCAGGCTAGTTTTACGAGCAACAGTGTTTTGCACATTCTCAGCGAACAATAGTTCCACGGGTTCGTGCATTTAGTTTTAACGTTCCATAGCCATTTGTTTTCCGGTCTTGCTACTCATTCTAGATTTTAGGGTTGGGGACTGATAGAGCAGGCAGTTTTTAGAAAAAAAAACTATAAGGAGTGACGGTGAGAGCGCCGTGAGTATTTTAGCACGCCGCTTTCGGAAATTGTGCGAATCGCTTCAAACAGATGTCTTTCTAAACTGAATGGTCAAATGCGGTCGTCAAATTAAACAGGGATCTATCCGGAACGGGAGCCCCTAAAAGCAGTTCATCAGTGTGCAGTGATGATCTCTTTTCGTTAGTGACGAAAGGTTTGCAAGCCAATTGCCAAGCTCGGCGAGCAGATCAACAACCAGCTGATCAACAAACAATAAACTTACCCGAGCTACAAATATTTCGACCTGTTTACGCTGTTCTTGGACTTATGAGTTTCCATTCATATATCCTGCGAACGACTCTGTCCCACATCTGGGTGACAGGCATTAAAATTTCCACTGACATCTTCCGAAGAAATTGGAAGAACAAATTGTGGATAATGAATGGCTGACTACGCGTCTGGCATTCGTCCAGGCTGGAATAGCTCTTTAAGTAACCGTCGTCCAAATTACACGTCGGCCTTTGGGAGAAGTGCGTCAAATCGCAAATAAAAGTGGCATGAATAGCTTGTTAGCCTTTAAAAGGGACTTTGCATCCGAAAACTTCATCAAAGGTCTCACGGACAAAAAGGTCAATCACTCTGACTAACAAATGACCTCAATGAAGCTTTGCCTCGTAACGCGCTTGAATCGGAGAGATTCAGGTGTCCTATGACCAGCGAAGTGTTTCGAAAATCGTGCAATGTGATTTTATATTCCGAAAGTTTTTTTAAAATCATCTTGAGGTAAACATAGGTCTAAAGCTTTCGGATTACCAAACCCTTTTGGAGGTAAATTTCCTGTCCTACAACATAAGCCCATAGGACATGCTTTGCAGCTGAATGCTGACACGAAGAAGTCGACGGGAAGCGCCCATTTTCAAATATTCTAGAAGATACGGCGTGACCAATATTCCTCATAAAAAGTCAGCCAGAGTCCCGGCAGACTCCGCTACTAACAAACTTGATGAGAACTGTTCGACACTTTCACTCTTCTCGAGACTCCGAGTTTCGGTCCACCTTATTTTCCATTTGGACTCGCATTTGATGTAATTCGCGAATTACGTTTCATCATGACGCAGGACGTGCATACACTCCAACCGGATCCCTCACTTGCGACATTCTTCAACTAAATTTGTAGTTTCTGTAGTCTGCGACAGTCGAGATGTCGCAGCATATCCTCTTGACGGAAATCTATTCACAAGGATCCTGAAAAGTCGCCAACAGGCAACCGGTTTCGCCCTTCCAACATATTTAGTCGGACTGTATTGTAAATGAGGGATTCAGCTTAGGTTTAGCTGAGTTTACCTTTAACACCGATCGGGCTTGCTGAAGCAGTCCGTTAGGAAGGCAAAATGATTCACAGTGCACATTTAAGTAAGTCTTTGTGGCTATTAGGATCGCAGACAAAGTCATGGATGTGCATGCGTAGAAAGATCAGACCCATTTAGGGTGAATACGTGAACCAAAACGATTAATCGGCGTCGTTTCAAAGCGGTGGACAATGTAGAATGACACTTATCAGTTGCGTATGAAATATCCTCACCTGCAGGTGGCCATCTCCTTTCACTGTAACAGTTGAGGATGAGCAAGTGAATGTGGGAGAACCGGCTAAATCATAAAGTTCAACATCCCCGAGTTGAGCAATCACACTTATTCGCCCCCGCCTGATCAGGCTGGGAGTTAGATGACTGCAGATGGGCGGATATTCATCAATCAAACTGCAATGGTACGCAAGCCATAAATCAGTTGACCAGCCGGAACTCGGTAGATGACGGTAAATCTCTGATTGGGATTATTTTTCTGTATATTACCGCCGCGGTTCCTCAAAAACAAGCGATCAGTCACGTTCACTCCGTTTCGTTCATGTTACGTTATTATTTTGGAAAGAAAATTGCATAAAGTACATGTATGTGTAGTGGCCTTCAGAAAGAGTTCCTTCAAGCTGTTAAGCACTTTGTTATAAACCTTTGCAAAGTAGTCCAGTTTGTTTGTTCTTGCGCATGACTAAGTAGGTTTTCACAAGTTTTATGTAGTGGCAATGTTTGTTATGCCGTGCGTCTCATGAAATATCTGACCTGAACATCCAACCGTTTGGACGTGTAACCTCTTCAATGTCCTCCCCTAAACAATTTGGATTGTTCCTCGTCCTATGTAACTGAGCAAATAAAGTGACGCTTATAGGGTTGACATGGAACCGAAAGACTACATCATCCTAGGCTCATTTATTTTGAGAACAACTAAATTTGTACCGAGAGAGTCTAAAATGCCACCTTCGTTCACCTATCTTGGTTAGCTTATTCCAGGTCCACTGGACCCCAAAAACCAGAGTAGCTGAAATATAGACTTCTAAAAAAATAGCGCTTACGCACGCAGTCCATTAACGCAGTCCATGACGAAAACTCGAAGTTTTCTGACCTGTAACTTGAAAGGTTGGCACAAAATTAAGTTAAAAACAGCAACACATTTGATGTCTGAAAGGGGCGTGCCGCCGATCTGTGAGTACTCACTGGTGATTTTCACTGACTTACTTGGTTGGACAATCTGGCCTAGTTTCTTGTTTGTTCACAAATCAAGTTATTGATTTTAGTATGGTCTCCAGTTTTCAAAGTTTCCTCACAATAACAGAGAGTTGAATTCGAGAAACTTTAGTCACATGAGGTCACCCTTTCTCGTTAGGACTCACAGGAGGAGTCTAAGTGGGTCATTCCGGTTAAAAATCTCAACTGTTTACTCGTTGACCACGCGCCCACCAAGAGCTTTGCCCTGCTAGTAGCCCGCGTCTTCTGCCTATTATAAAAAAGTCAGTCCGCTTTATTTTCACCAAAAACAAACAGTTAATTCAAAAGCTACTTACGAGTAAGACGCGGAAAAAACACTTGTAATCATTATCTATACATGTATTGCGATATCTCGAATGTCGTAGCAACTGAAACATAAGGCGGCCTTGTGCAGCACATTCAGTTGCTCAAAACACCATAAACCGTAGATTCAGCTGAATCCCAGTTGAGTCTCCTGTCAAAAGCAAATCGGCATGCAAATGAGTGTATTTCGCTAATTTATTACGATTTGGGTTCAAGGTTGACAGAAACTCGACGACTGTGCCTACCTGATGAGTCTTAAGAGGGGCGAAGTCGGTAGTGGGCTGTCGAAGAGTTTTCAGCAACCTTATGAGTAGTCTATTACGTCTATTTGTTATCATCTTTTTTCTACGAGCGCATCAAGTAAGAAGAAGACAGCTCGGAAGGAACACAGGGTTCCATGACCAGGAACGGGTGTCGATCAATGGGAACTTGTGAAAACTTTATATTGCCTTCTTCTGCCTCCCTCCATTTCGCGCTTCAGTTTGCAAAGAACAGGAAACAACTCGACTCAAAAAGGTGGACCAGTACAAATAACATTAGTGCACGGACCACTGTATCTAATAGCTGAAGTTGAATAATGTATCAAGGACCCAAATTCTTGCTTTTCTTACTTCGAATCTTACGGACCAAACCAATAAAAATAGGAAGGGAACGATATGAAAACTAGAAGCAGCTGTAGACGAGGTGAGGCTCAGCTCATCTTAGAGGATTCCATTGGCTTTGGGTAGTTGTCAGTTCCTTAAGTTCGTAGACGATAAAAGCGTTGATACAGGATTCCTTCCATTGTTCATAATTCACATCATACCGTTTATCTCACAAAGTGCACGTTGTGAAGCAAGAATTCGCCATTCCCATCTGCTATTCTCCACATCAGTCAGCTTAATGGTGAAGCAGTGACATTGAAAATTTGAACTAGATTGAATCCTTGAGAAGAAATGGACTCTGTCTTCCTTTAGACGGCCTTGAGAACACGGGCTCTCCGTATAGCTCAAATACCGGACTGAAACGACCTGACGCATAAGTCAACCGTTGAGTGACCAAGCTGAGATTGTGAGAAATGCAAATTCCGCTGCAAGACGATTCGATAAACAGCCTGGTTAATTGAACGCGGTCACTTCCTGGGATTCGCAAAACTCACGTTCACCTCACTCTCGTTCGAACAGTGTTCATCCTGTCCTGAAGTAGTCATTCATTTCCACGCCAAAGGGGGAAACCGCGGACTCGAGTTTCGCCAGTCAGGACAGGTCAATCGATCGACACAAGCAGGACTGTTATTAAAGTTGTCGTTTTAGCCGTCGACCAGAACCGTCACATAGCTCAACCGCAAACATGTTTGTTTTTTGAGAAGTGAAAATTTAGGTGAGTCCAGCGTGCGTTGGCGGAGTAGCGGTAACCTACTGGCTTCGCATTCAGTTGTCCGGAGTTCAGTGTCTGACGACAGTGTTGAATTCGCGGGAGTAACTGACTGAGTCTTATTCGTGAAAAAAAATCAAAACAACAATGTATTCATTGCCTAATGGCTGTAGGTTAACCAACCAGTCCTGATTTTTCTTTCCTTCATGGATGGCCAGCCCGGAGTACAACGGCTTTATTGCAAACAAGCGAGAGCAAGAATACAAGGGGCCCCAAACTATTTAAAGTGCACTTTTGACCTTGATCAGGGTTGTCTGATCCGCTTGGAGTGAACAACGATCATCGTCGGACTTTCTCCCATGACATGCCTAAACTCATCATTGTCAACCGATGCTGAATTAAGTGAATGCTTAAGCGTTCAATGAGAGGCTGACTTTTCTGGCCTGGATATCTGACGGCTTCCAATGTAGTTTGCGGGTCTCAGTAGTATTCTGGGATTACTTTCAGGAATCTGACCTTCCTGACAAAAACCCACAGTGCGTAAAGCGCTTCGCGCAGAGTAATCCTGATGTGGAGCACTGAGCTTCCACATTTGTCTATATGGTCTGAATACTGTGGTTTCTCAACCTCTGTATATATTATATCCTTCAATTTACCTGTTAGCCAGGTAAGTTTAACATACAAACAAGAAACTGTACACTAGAATCTCATTTATGTGGTTGGCAACCCCCCCTTCTGTGGTTTGCAATGCACTGAGCTCCAGGTTCTTTAGGTGCCTAAATGCTGCCTATGATTTCCTAGGGGTGTGAAGCTTGCTTACTTGCATATACTGCTTGAAATTTCCCGGATGATGTACGCTCTGAAAATGTTGGTGGCGACAACAGTTGAACAAGATGAAATGTGGTCAAATTCCCTATTTTCAAAGACCGACTGGATGAAATTCGTCGCATAAATTTAACATTGGCGTTGTCATGTGAATGCATGTTTCCGTAGGCTTCAACATAGGCGGAGACCTTAGATGCCGGTGATGGCCAGAAAAGACACACTTCCGTAGAAGAAACACTCCGTAGAAAGACCCTGTCCGTTTGAAATACGCGTTTGAAGAGTAGGAACGCTTTGAAGTGGCTTTGAACTGGTTTTTTTTAAGAAATTCGTTCATACGCGCCTCCAGAAACTTATCTGTCATTGCATGAAAACAACTCATCTCCGCAAAGTGATATTTGTGTTTTTGATCGATTGTCGAATCCCAGGCTAGTTTTAATGGTTATAACTTCGAAAAATTCCACAACCACCCGATATTGAACAAATTTTCAGAAACGGACACATCAGGTACAGTGATATGGGGTATGTGGTAATTTTTAATAATTGTTTTGCATTCTGATGAGGTAATCAATACTCAAATGTCGAGAAGCGTCAAACAGTCATCTCGGCCTTATTGGAAGTCAACAGTAGTGCAGGTCTCACAGAACTCCAGTAGGAAGCCTCGGTCCCAAGAAGTTCGGGTCACTGGTTGAAGGGGCTATATCCTGTCTAACTGAGAGGTAATCACCCTGCTGATCAGCCGCTCGTGGCCGAACGGTTAAGCGTTCAAACTGCTGACCAGGAGATCGCGGGTTCGGGACTCTCTGAGTATCATGGGGTGCGCACTGCTGATGATTCACGGTAAGGATGGAACAGATTTACGGTGCCTCTCGGCTTTTCAGCACGCAGTGTCCTCAATGACAGGACGAAATTTCAGCTGGAAACATCCAGTACAGTTGGTAACACGATGTCATTCAAGGTACCAGCAAGTCTCGCGCAGGACTCATCTACTCAGCTGAGGTGATTCAGTTAACAGGTTACTTGTAGCAGTCGATTATCTCATGTGACATGGGTTGTTCTTGATGGATCCCGAACGCCACCAGAGGGCGATCAGAGGACTCTAATGGGACTGAAATCCCTGATAGTGCTATCAAACGGATTCAAGCTAACCCGAACGTTCACATCAAGGAGAGTTTCCCAAGCGTGAGTGGCGTGAAAACATTTTGTCCGAATTCCCGAGTCAATCAGAAGCGACTGGTTGATAGCTTCGGACATTTGGCAGCATTCTGGTCAGGATCCCTAGAAGACAAAAGGAACCTAAGTGGATTCGTGGCCTAAATGAATATATTATTTCCAACTATAAACGACCCTCCGAAGAGACTCTGTCCAAAAAAATTTCCTCGTCGACCATAATTTGACATGCATCATGCCCGAAAAACATTCATTCGTTCGTGAGGCCGTTTTCCAAAAGGGATGACTGTAACTGAACACACGGAATAGTGTCTGTCAGTAGGCACAATTAGTGGGACCCAAATTCCGAAAGATGATTTAGGTAGCAATCCAAAGGTGATCTTGTTTGCGGGAGAGAGGTATAAGCGCAGACTAACAAAGCGATAAATTCTTGGCGACGGGATTGTCTTCGTGGGATTCCAGTCCGATACATTTGGTCGTTAGATGGGCAGTGACAAACTGCTCAAGGACGACCATCATGAAACATCTCTACAATGAGAGGTTGGGGTTTGGCTATCATGTACATTGATAGTCCGCATTTTGTTCCAGATCGTACTGGCATAAATCGCCAGTGGCGACAGAAAGTACCGAAAGGAGTCTGCGGTCAGGGAGACAAAACCTTTTTCTCCGAGGGTTATGTTAACACTCATTGTTAGATTAAGCTCTCAAGGCACAGTTTCAGGCAACGTGAAGCCCTCAACTTTTGGTGTTCTCAAATATTCGTTGCACTCATCCGGTAGCACAACACGAGTCTCTGGACAGTATGGCTCCTTGAAATTGTTTCAGACTCTGTCTGGTTCCGTATCTCCCTATTTTTTTGTATATATTCATGTATATATGTGCAATGCCCCTCTACTTACACATACATGGATAGTGTGGAACATAGCCCAACAATCCGTAGTTTACACATTAGAAAAACAAAACAGATGCATATTCTCATAGCTCATTATTAGTAGATGATCACTATTCCTCATTTTAAATTGTCTCTCCGAATTCTACAGACAGCTACTCTTAAATGGGCGTATCTTAATAGCGCGCCCAACCAGAATGACATTCTAGCCAATCGGAAACTTCGACCAATCGTCAATTAATCACACGAGTATTTAATCCTAGAGTGAGTGAAATTCAGCCTCGGTTCTGGCGATTCCCTGCTTCCTCAACATGCTGACCCAGTTTGTCCTAATCGGTGAGTACTGCTCAGTAAATAAGATGGAGTTGATCGAATAGCACATATTTTAGAGTCTTTCTTTACTGACCATTATGGCATTATAATCACATAAAACGTGGGTATTTGAGAAGAAACCATCCTCTTACAATCCTGATTTCGTTAACTCATGCCAGAAGGGAATACGCTCATTTTGAAGTGGGCAACCAGGGCTGTGAGTACTGCTCTATCAAAACATTCTGAATTCTTTACACACGTGCTACGATTATTAGAAGAAAACACGCAACTAATGCTAAAAATCTTGGGTTCAGGTGAACAAACTAAAACTTGGGCCTCCAGTGATTTAGGACTGTCATACGTTTACATGCCTTCAAACGGCAGTGAGTCGCTCTTCAGAAAAAAGAGTTGGAAAATGTTTCTTGGTTTGGCAAGATATTTTAGTTTATTTTATGGTCATGTGTCATTGTGAGGTAAATTTGTTGGATACAACCGTAACGTACAGTTAATGAGTACTGTTTATCCGTTTGAAACATACATAACCATAATAGACCTAACGGATGGCTGAAACTGTCCATGGTTGATTATATAATCTTACAGCCAGAACTGCTGAAGGCTTCCAACAGTTCAGTGTCGTAGAATCTCACACTAGTCAGAGCATGTCACTCAAGGACAGAGGGAGCTGAAGCCCGCGTACGACAGATTTTAGGATTAAGAATCTGAAACTGATAATTGATTTCCTCATTATGTTCATTTGTTTACTTGTTTCGTCCTGTCAATTCTATGTTGAAAAGCCCAGAACCACTGTACAGCTGTTTCATCCTTGTTGGGAATAATCCGGAAACTCAGAGAGGATCGAACACGTGACCTTCCGGTGGTTGACCGAATTGCTGTTCTGATACTGACAGTTTTGTGACTTGATTTTTTTTAAGTTATTTGATACCGACCGTTTTGTGACTTGATTTTTTTTTAAGTTATCGCCACCTCCAATCCGACAAGTTAGGTTATACCACTGTTACAGTACAGGGGTAATTCTGCCAAGCTATTTTTCACTCGTTGTCTATAGTTACACGTATACCGCTCCCGTTTGGGTGGTTATATATCACTGAAGAACACATTCGCAATTGCTCTAAGGATCTTGGTTAACTCTCCTTACTCGGATAAAAACGTCAAATAGGTCAGGACATCCGGTCACAAAACAGCTTGTGGTGTCTTGACGGTAATTCGAACAGAAAAGTATGGTAGTGGGTGAAAACGCAGTCGTCTTGAAGACAAGGTTGATTACATGAAAGAGGTCGCTTGATCAGACAAATTTTCGTGATAAATTTCCTTAGGTTGGATTTGGCCAATTGCCGACTGTTGTAGCAGGCCATTGCGTAACCGCCGTGTAGTACAAGAATGATGCTACGGTAATTTACCTCTGTTGCACATAACTAGACAACGCCCCATTTTGTGATACATTGAAGTATGGGTGTTGTTTGTTGTAGGTGACCTCAAGAAATGTGGCGCTAATTTCCCTGTCTTTTAGTTTTCAAACAATATCAACAAACGTTTACTCGTTTTCCATCGACGACTGACGCGCATAACCCGCAAACAATTGATTTTCTAGCGACCCAAAACATCAGATTTCACAAACGCCAACTAAAATCAGCTAACACGAATCTTGTGAGAAGTAGTACTTATTGGGTAAGCTGCATGCTGAAGATGTCCTCAACTGAGCGGTGCCAGTGGAAACGAAGCTGGTTAGTAGGTCACGGGGTGATATGTTTAAAATCAGTGGTTCCAGACAGCCGGCATTATGTTGGAACTGTTTTCGAAGTCATACGTCAGGATCGTAGGGAAATTCAACCGAGAAGAAGGAATGTACTTTCCACTGAAGCGGAGTAAGTCAATAGTCAGTTCATACATTCACTCAAAGGATGTCCGGACAAACAGTCACGCTACCGGTTTCTACTTGCTACCCGGACAAAGCAATCAAATCATCTGTCTCGCAAAAGTACGCTGTCAGACACACACGCACACACACGAAACATTTTCAGTTCGGGTAGTTGAAAGGAGACAGCGGATTTCAAATAGTATCCGGATACTCTGGGTTTTTCCCATCAAACTTCATGTTGAAAACTGCTCTCTTCACAAACTAGTCTCACTCGCTGGGTGTACTGTCAACTGAGAGAGGAATATCAACTTGTTCCTCACGGCCTTCTCTCCCAAATGTCCATGAATTATACCGCTTTCCATGGCAGACAGGTGGTATTCTTCAGCTGGACATATTGCACCAAAGTAGCCTCATGTTTGATTTGGCACGATGATCCAGATATCGTAGAGTATATTATTGACAGAGGACACGTAGAGATAAGCCAAACGAGGGATCCCTTTGAGTCTATCGTGCCATTTGAACTCGCAAATGAGAGTATTCCGGCAACCCAACAATTACTTGGTGCTAGTGTGATGAGATTTGGTAATTTCCAAGTGGAATTTTGTGCTGTAAAAAAAAACCATCTGTGACCTAAAACAGGTCAGTACCTGAAACAACTATAGCACATTGAGAGTGGAATTAATCTTTGAGAGCTCAAACAGACTGCTGGTGCTTTGTAGCAGGACAACCCGAATGTACTTTAGCGTGCAAAAAGCAGTCACTGTCCCACACTAAATTAATTATCTATTGTGGGCGTAGATTGGCCAGTCATTGCTGTTGAAACCGTTAGTTCTGTTTTTTTTCATTCAGTTCTAAATTAATCGCTTGTACTACAGCAGCAAAAAGTCGCATCAACTTGTTTTTTTAATATGGCATACACAATTTGCCACAAAATGCATTGTCATTTATAGAAAACTGGTTTGCACTAGACGAGCCTTTCCGCCACCAAACGATGTGTATTGCATACTATTCTGAGCGCTCGTGGACTGAGTAATTAGCTAGTAGTATATTGCAACCGTTCTAAATTCTGTAGCCGTTCATCCAGAGTTAACAGAACAACCACCATCGGTGTTTGTCAAGTCTGACAATCAAAACAACGTAACGTACTTCGCAACAGCTTAACGTCTGTAAAACTTTCTCACTGTCATGATTTTCACCGCTTTCTACAAGGGTTTAAAACGAATACACCTTACACGTCAATCGTCATTAATGAAAAAAATCGTTCAGTTGTAACACCCTTCCGATGCCTAGCTGCCATGCCACCCGAGGGAAGCACGAGGGCTGGGATACTGCCAGGTTGCCCAAGCCTAGACAGGGGAAGTCGAGAGACAGATGTGGGGTTCGAACCATGGACCTTCCGGTCAGTAAATTTACGCTCCAACCACCGGGCTATCTAGCCTCAGCTCATCAATGAAAACAAGTAAATGAAGCAATATGCCCCTAAAAAGGTAAAGATTTTGCTTTAGAAATTATAGCCTTTTCATGTGGATCAGTCTAAACCGAAAAAGAGGAATAATCGTTATCCCAAACTGCGCTTCAGACGCTTTTTACCCATGCAGGGCCGGCCTTTTCTTTACAAGACTATCGCTAATTTTGGTATGAAGAACAGATGTGGAATAAGATGGGCAACACACACACAGCACTTTGGAAAAGAGAGGACGTCCTCTGAAATAAAATCGTTTGAGACAACCACATCGTTTACCATACTCATATGGCTCTATGTGGTACTAACGATGACTGAGCGCAACACCCGTGGACGCCTAGTTTCTGACACTTCCAGTGTACCATCTCCTCTCGAGTAGCATCTATTTTTCTGGAGATTTCCAAAGTCGTACAATATTTAACTCCTGTCAAATGCTCTGAATGGTAAATCGGTGTGAAATCTTTAACCATATTGCCACTCATCTTCTCGTTTATTCAGTAAGAGATGAAAATAACATGGTTTCTGATTGTATGGAACTGATGCGCAACTCATAAGGTTGCCGAAAGCCCTTGAACAGTCAGCGGCCGGTTTCGCCCCCTCCTGAAGCAAACCCTGGGATTGCCCCAACCTTATGTTCTAGTTGAACTCATAAATGCACGAAATTTGTCTAATTGAGAGGTTTAGTCGGGTTCTTGGTGATTCTCCCGCGGAAACCAAATTGGTATGGAGATTAGTGTACTGTCTACTTTCTTCTAGATGGTTCCGCAGTTGATGCTAGCCCCGATACTGACGGAGTCCCTATTCCGCCGTTTGCCGCTGCGGCTTTTCGTCGCTTTTTAACAGTCTACAAACGCTGGCTTCAGTGGTCCTTCCAAGAGGAATCCCCCAAGTCCTGTGATCCATGCCCACAGAATACACCTGACCGGACCTGAATAACTTTAAGATGAATGTATATATTAGCCCATGCAAATACACGTACAGTTGCTTAATGTAACCTCTTTGTTCTTTCCTAGTAGCGTTTCCACTCTTATCTCTTAAATCGCTCGTACGGATGCACTCATTAGCCGATGAATTTATTACGGGTTGATCTCCTCGCCTATTGCAGGCTGTGCAGTCAAGTAGCCTCCAGAGATTTCGCATTCGCCCTGATTCGAAATCTAATCGGAGTCCATTGGCGATACTTGGGAGGTGTGACTTTGAGGTCAGCTTACTTGGCGTTTAAAACTATTCTGCTGTCAATTACATTGTGTCATGCTCAGTTGAATTGCTGAGTTTTATTTTAGCCTGATTTGTATAGACGTACTGCACTACTCATGAGGTCGCTGAGTTTCCAACAACATTATGAGTAGTGCATCACTTCTATACAATGTATCGTGATAACTCGAATGTCGCACTAACTGAAATATGGGAAGGCCTGGTGCAGCACATTTGGTTGCTTAAGAACGCAGCTGGGTTCCAGGTGAGTCTCCCGTCAAAACCAAATTGGTATGAAAATGAGTGTATTTCGCTTAGCCTAAATTCTTTTTTGACATCTTAGCTTCTTAAAGGTTATCCGAACAGAGGCTGGCAGCCAATTTGAAGGTACCTTTACGTGGTCCGAACCCGGCTCGTGACTTTATCCAATCAGCCAACTGGGCTATCCATATCTGTCTCCCAAAGAAACTTTCATTGTGTTGATGTCCAACGCAGCATGTATCCCTAGGGTTCTTTGAATCCGTTTCCTCACTTGAATAAGGAAAGGTTTTGGTCTGTCAGGGCTTGGACTATTGTTCAATTAGGCTCTTGTTGCTTTTGGAGGATCCTGGGAATTTTTCCATTTGATTCCTGCATCCGATGAATGCAATTTGTCCCCCAAGCTAAAACTTTCACGTTTTGAAGAGTCTCACAGGTTCGGCAAGGAAGTCTCCCAGGATAGGTCCAGAGGAAAGTGCCGTTTAGAATCAAGGAGGATTTCGGGACAAGAATTCGTTTACCTTACGGTTGACAACACAGCGCATAGCTCTTGTTGTAATGTAGCCCCTTGAGCGTGTCTTCTCCCTGCTCACTAATGTTCCCGGTCGACTTCGACTGCTAAAAGCAACGTCAGGAAACCAAATCACAAAAAATCCTGATGACTATGAGTGGCCTCTAGAGAAAAAAGTATTCTTTAAGAAATCTCAATGGGGACGTTTTATATGAGCTATTCGAGGAGTAGGCCCACCCATTTATGGTGAATTACTGTTTTGCTTATATCGCAAAAAGTGATTTTTGAAGAAAAAAACGCCGAAAATAGATGTGGATATAGACTGAGCAAGGATGTCTAGAACAAAGTTAGATTTGACCATTCACGTCAGAGTGAAACACTACTCAGGCCACAAGTTTGTTTACTTCTAAACCTGAATCCTGGTTCCCTTAGACTGGGATTAGTCACGTGAATAATACCAGTAATAAAACTGAGCACACACTCAATATGGGAGTGTAGTGAGACTCATCTTCGGCCATTGTCTAGAACGGTTTTGCGTTGCTATTCAGTGATCACTACCGTGGAGTTACGCGTATTGGTATCTACCCCGCAAAGATATCCAAACAAACAAGCGGGAACCAAAGTTTATAGCTTTTTTCTTGTGCTCTGATCGAAAAACCGGAGATGTACTATGAGCAGATTTAACGGAGCAGTACTGGAAAATTGTGCACTGTTTGTTAGGACCTGTTGGAAAATGCAAGTAGGTGGACTTAGCCGACCTTAACCAGGCGGCAGTGGCTCATGAATTCAGGTAACTCGCCCCAAAGTTGGAGGTTTCTAAAAATTCCATGTAACTGCATTCTTACCAGATGTGTTCCCTGCGTTGTTCTCATAAAAACTTCTGACTCATGTTCCATGCGTTTTCAATCCGGAAAGCCACCAATGAGTTCTGCTCAAACTTGTGCACATTTCCACAAACCACGTTGATTACAGCAGGACCACACAGAAGTGTGTTAACAGTAAACTTATTAGCTGCTATGTTCCGTTTCCGAGATCACTTTTCACATCCATTTTTTTCTGCTAACGGGTGCAGAATCATTCCGGTGGTCTTTTTAGACTGATTTGTGGTTTTCCTCATCAGGCTCCACAGGTGATGTTCAGAACGTCACTGCTGATAACCAGTTCTTTCCCGAATTCTCCCTGCGACATCTTTGTGGTAGAATGATTTATCTATTTTGCATCTTCTTGACTTTACGGCTGAATGCACCTTTCCACACTGGCATTATTCTTCGCCAGTTATCCCCTCGGGGATCGCCCAAAGTGTTGCGACATGCATCGCCTTGTTTTTTGCATACTTCATTGTCCCGAGAACCACGTGGTTTATGGCAGTCTTGTGCGTCGTTTTTTTCGCCGGTTGCCTTAAAGTGGTACCAGGTTTTTTGTACCAATCTTCAGACAGCGGTTTGACACCTGGCCAGACACTACTCATACGTTTTATCAGTAGTATAGGCCGTTACACTGTGCGTCTGACATTAGTTTGTTTAGGATGCTCAACAAAGAGTCCCACGCTGGGATTCTCGTCTAAAAAGCAGCCGCACGAAACTTCATGTAAAGACGCGTGTAAATGTACATTTGTAAAAAGAGAATCAACGTCATTAGAATACATTTTCTCGTAGCTTATCAAAGTACAATACAACTTCTCGCAGAGATCAAAGGAATAGTTCAGGAAATGAGAGGCAGATGTTTGTACACAGGGTCTAACGCTTTTTCCACAAAGTGATGTGTTCCACGATCCGAATAAAAATTTGCTCCCTTTAAGACGAACAAGCTTCAGCTTACTGACTTAATCAAGCTAGAAACCGGATTTTGCACTAAGAAGATATGGTCAAATGCAACAGTACCTGTTGTGAATAGGCTGCACAGCCATCGAATATCGCGTAGGGACTGGACCTTGCTATGGTGTGCGGGTTTGCGCACCTCAGTATTTCCCTGAACTGAAGAATTCACCTTGGACATCCAAAGAATCTTTCCTACTTGATTGGCTTCTAGATAGGGGTCTGAAATACACAGCTCCTCAGCCCTCTCCTCCTAAAAGTTAGCTAATAGTTTCCGCGGGGTCGAAAGTTTTAAGCAAAATCTTCCAGTGAAAAACAAACCACTTGATTTTTGGGCTAGGGACATACACAAAAAAATGGGATTTCCGATAGTTCCCGTTTTTTTCGTTTTTCTTGCCCCTTGACAGCTTCCCCGTTTGGTTCTATCTGTATTCTTCTGGAGGTCCCGGACTATTCCCCAAGTGACTGATTCCACGCTTTCGCACATATCTACCGTTTGGCTTTTCCCTGTTTTTATTGCATCCTCTGATGTGGAAGCTCACAGGCAGACCATACAACAGGCTACTTTTGTGCGTATTCTTGATAACTTTTCGAATTTTGACGTTTGCTACATACCTGAAACTGGAACAGACGATCCAAGTACAGCGTCTCGGCTTACGACACACACTTTGTCCAGATCCCATCGACTACATGCTTCGGAAGATTCTGAACCTACCGCAGCTGGTTACCCTGGTGTTAGTTTGGTCTCTAGTTCGTAAACCGGGGCTTTTTGCTCACCAGAGGTGCGGCAAAAACCATCTGTATGTCGTCCATTCTCTAGTTTCAGCAACGCCAACCATTCGGAGAAAGACACTTTCAGTGGGGAACTAACCACCTTCTAGGATGAATGCATTTATGATCCCAGTAGTCGTCGACTTCAATATACAAGTGAGGTGCCTCAGCACAATAGGCTCATATCCTTGGTCCCTATTTAGAAGCGAAACGCGATGAAAACGCTGAGCAACTTTTTCATCACCACTGTCTCCCGAGTCGTGTCGCCTACCGTCTTCCTACCCGGTTTCAGTCCGCCTTTGAGCAGCCTTGGACTCATTTTGGTCACATATTCATATCGCTGACAGTCTTTGATTTCCAACTAGTTTGGGGATACATCAGAGGGTTGATTCATATCGTGAATTCTCCGACAAATCTAAGAAACGTTCTATCCATCTTGACAGTGAAAAACCACGTTCTACAAAATTTGACCTCTCAGATCCGAGAACCTTAAACGTTTTAACCGATATCTCTATAGCCAGAGGTTGGCTAACTACAACAGACACCACATTCAGTCGACTGCATCATAGCAAACTAGAATAGTCACTTTGAATTTCCTGGTACAAGCGTCCGGAGAAAACGAAGATTTCCATTCCAAATTACTGTTGCCGAAAGGTTTTCGAAGGACAGGCTTTGACATGGCACCATGGAATGAAGGTGTCCACAAAGTGAGTGTTACGGGAACTCCGCGTCCTCTTGAGTGGGGCCCACCCGCCCCTCATTGCACACTTTCGGCAACTCTACAGAACCCATTTCGATGGTGTGCATGTTTTCAGAGCAGTACTGCCTAGCATAAGTTAATCTGCATTGTATGCTGGTCGAAGTTCGACAAGTGTACTGGGTCACCGGGGATGACATAGCCACTGTGTTTACTTCAGTGCTATTCACGGTTTGTTGATCGTTATTCCTGAAACTTCCTTGCCCCATTGTCCTATCACACCTTGGTGCGACAAGTGTTTTTCAAGATGGCGTGCACAATGACCAGTTCAAATGTTTCGAAAGTTTTTGCATCCTCACCATCTGGGGGACTCAGAATGTACCTTTCTAAAAGTCTTGCTCCAGAACAGGACAAAAATCGAACAAGGCCATGGAAATTTGATTCGCCCAAAAATATAAGGGCTTGGGAGAATATACGAGTAGTCGAGATCAATGAATAGGTGTACTGCTTGTATTCCCCATTATGCTGTAGTAGCTTCAGTGGATATCCATTCGTCTTTTGTATTGAAACCAACAGTACTGCATTAGAAGTTACAGGTGAACATCGAAAAAACTTCCTCACCCAGAAATCGTTTTATCATTGGACGATTCAGCAAGACTTCTCTCTTGCAGAAGAAACGAAATATCATCGGAAAGGTCAACAGTTCAAAAAACCGTGTCACATGTCACCTAGACGCGGCGAGTTTATGTCTGTTACATTTATATGCTCATCTGTCCAGTTCCATTCCAGTCCATTCCGTTACGTTCCACCTCTATCCGCCCCGTTCAAACCATATCGTCCACCTATAGACGTAACACACTACTCGTAAAGTTGCTGAAAATTCTTCCACAGCCCGCGAACGCTTTCGCCCTTCTCATCAGATAGGTGAAGTACCCGAGTTTCCGTCAACCTTATGTTCTGCTTGAAACCAAATTGCACGAAATTAGCGAAGTACACTCATTTGAAAAAAATTAGTTCTGCGGGAGACTCACCTGGAGGCCAGCTGAATCTTTTGATGTTATCTTATGATGTTTCTAAGCAACTGAAACATGAGGCGGCCTGGTGCAGCACATTCAGTTGCTTAATCACATTATAAACGAGAGATTTCGCCCTTTTTCCAGATGAGTCTCTCGCAAAACCAAATTTGTTTGCAAATGAGAGTATTTCACCCATATCTTCCACCCTTTCTGAGTCTCTCCGGAGAAACCGGGAGTGTATGTGAATTCGGAGTAGACCGAACATTTTCTTCCGAAGATCCTCCGATAACCTGGATGTCCTTTTGATGCACTTGAACAAAACAGGACATCTTCCAGTGTTTCGGACACATGCAATTTCTTGCATAACTTGGTACTGGTATCGTTCTATTAGCAGCTAGTACCTTTGTATTGCACGGTGCATTACATTTCGCAAACCTTAACGCTTACATCCTTTCATTTGCTCTGTCCTGATTCATCAAGAAGCAACTCTTTGATCTTTCAAGGCTGTAGTCCAAACTGTCTGGATGTTGACGTGAACAGCATTCGGCCACACACTGGCAATCAGTATCGAGTCCATTTGTTTTTGTGAGTTCGACACGGTCCCTTTATCCCATTAGCTGGCGCAATGAGATCCTGGACACAAAGGAATCTGTTAAACCTACTGTTTGTCTTGCTGGGTGTCACTTTGGGAAGATATCAAGAAGTTTTGTCAGGACACAAGATTTCTCCTCAGGCACATTCTCCAGGCACATTCAGTTGCCTGAAAACATCAAAAACGGGAGATTCAGCTGGGTTTTAGGTGAGTTTCTCGTAAAACCAAATTGATTTGCAAATTAATGTATGTATCGAACTCAGTCCAATTTGGGTTCAAGTAGAACATAAGGTTGACGGAGACTCGGGGACTGCGCCTACCTGATGAGCTCCAAGAAGGGCGAAACCGGTCACGGACTGTCGAAGAATTTTCAGAGCCTTATGAGTAGTGCATTACGTATATAAAAGTGTATGTTTGATTAACAATGATTATTGTAACAGTTAGGTGCATCTTGATAAAAAGTGGAATAAGTCAGAAGATAACTTATCGTCTGAGGATGACTGGTGAGGGTTTCGTATGAAGATCCTGACCCGGAACTGCAGTATTAACGCCACAAGTGTTTCGCAATTGTCCGTAGACTTGTGCAGTTTGATTGATTTCCTGCCCTTTATCGCGCGCGTGTGAGTTGGGCCGAGTTGAAGGCCTAGCTATTGTATGCAGTCGGAAGAGAGGGGTGTCTATTCTTGTTTGACAATTGCACAAAGTTGAATACAACTTCATCAGATGTGGTCGAAGGTTGTAGGCGTGGCGCGTGACGCAAGTGGTAGTCGCGTAAACAAAATGAATGGGAAATTGTAGTGTACATACCATCGGTCAAGGTTGCAAGTGGGTCACGTGATTTGGGTGTTTGTGACGCGTGATCTAATGAGTGCAGATATACTGGACAAATTAGGCGAAGTTGGTTGATGGAACAAGGTAGTGACCGCTAAATAGACAATTTCAGTATTTCTGAATTTAATAACTAAAACATCTTTATTTCTACCCAATTATGTGTGGGTGGACCCTCATACAATTAAAGGAAACTATGACTTCTAGACAAATGCTTATTATTCCAAGGACAAACGGTAATCAACTTCATCTACGCCGTTTTGACCCTCTGTTGTCAGCCTATCGTATCAGCAATCGTCCCTGAGATAAAAATTCGGACCCTGCGTTTTCATATTCAAATTTGTGTTGGCAAATTTATGTACCAGATAAAGTGTTCCAAAACGACCGGAGATTGAAACACAAAAACAGTAGTTTACCTATTTTACGCCTAATTACGCAGTTTTCTTAGGGTTTTGTGGCTCAATTACGTGTTGTTGTCACAGTGTCAAATGTTTTATCACGCCAGTTCCCACGCTTTGGATTTTGTTAGCAGGGATGTGTTGTAAAGGAAGGAGGTTCAAGCATCTTCACATTTGAACGATGTATTATTTTTTCTTTTAATGGGTTCTTTCCCAAATGAGTTTTCCGGTGGTGATGAAAACTGTAAATTGGACGAAATTATTGTCGATGGTCTTGTCAGGAGCCTTTTTTAGTATATGTCATATCGTTTTATCCTGTCACTTACCTTTCTACGTTTGGTGCGCTGTTTGTGAAAAAACTTCATATCGTTTTCAATAAATTAAAAGGTTTAACTTTGGAATCTGCTCCCAAAACTAAGCGCCGTTTGTCACGACCATGTACGATGTGAAAACACGAAAAATGAAGCCAGACGTTCAGGTTGTAGCCACCCACCAGCTAAATTGGTGCGAGAATTGCAGTCCTATCTGGAGACGAGATCAGTGAGGTTTTCTGTCCACCATTAGACTTTGTATTCACTCAAAACGTTCAGTGTCTTCTTGACGTAATGTTCTACCTAAAGTGCTGGCGAAAACTTACAAAATTAAGTGACCGTACCCCGAAAACTCCAGCCACATACGCATTGTCATTTTTGTGGACTCATCAGGTGGGTGTGGGGGGGTAGTCGGACAAGAATTTCGGACTCTCCTAACACTCGCAACGCATATGCTGACCAATTTGCATAGCTAAGAAATCTGCGTTGGGCAAAAATTCAGTTTGAGACAGCTGCAGACAGGTTCAGACAATCAACTGGCTGTTGGCGTCAATTATAGTCAGCCGTGTAAGCAAGAAACCTCTCACTGCGAAGTCATTCATTAGAAAACACCGACTAGGTGGGTACAAACTACTGAACAGGAAGGTGAACGTCTCACATGAACACAGTTTATAAAAATTGAATATTCTCACGCGTCTTTTTGAACTTCCATGGATATTCAGTGACTATCACGCAACTGTAATCGAACACTGCAATGCAGTTCCACAAAGCAGTCCCATAATAAACTTCGCTGTCCATCAGATGCGGGGCGGAGCTTCAACAAGACCAGAGACTACTCGCATGTCACATCAGTAGTATCTGCCGTTGCACCCGTAGTAATAGCTGGAACATCCTAACTAAAAGGTCCGACCCTTCTATGCTAAACTGATGAGCCAGGATGCTCACGTAGCTGAACCTCTCTACATGTAATCACACTCAATTAAAAAATTTGCACAGACCCTAGTGCATGGCTTGTAAGATTCGATGACTGGTCAAATAAATAACTCTGATAGTTTTTCGAGAAATACACTCATTTGCAAATCAACCCGGTTTTGCGAGAGACTCACCTAGAACCCAGCTGAATCGCCCGTTTGTGAGTCTCTCGCAAAACCAAACTGATTTTCAAATGAGTGTATTTCTCGAAATCAGTCCAATTTGGGTTCAAGTAGAACATAAGGTTGACGGAGACTCGGGGACTGCGCCTACCTGATGAGCCCCAAGAAGGACGAAACCGGTCGTGGGCTGTCGAAGAATTTTCAGCAACCTTATGAGTAGTGCATTACGTATATGCAACGGTTCTCCTTTACACACGCAGGCAGAAGAAATACACTGGCGGCTTTAGGAATTCAGCTGAAGCTGCTTCAAACTGTAAGAATCCTCCCCGAGAAAAACAGTGGCAGATACTAATGGGGATTTTAAAAACCGTCAGTTGTTATTCACGTTTGTTATTCATGTTTGCGCATTGAATCCAGAGAGATATAGTGTAGTCTAGCATGGCAGAAATGGCTGGTTGACCGTAATTTCTGCCACAAAAATGCATGTCTAGCCGAAACTCGAGGGAATACGCCGAAAAGGGTCATAATCTAGAGGCGTCGTTATAATCGGGTTTTTCATCGTAGTTTATTCTATCATATGAGATCTAAGACGTCAACTGGTGCAGTCTCAAGGTCTTTCAGTTTGTCGCATTACCTTGACTGTCAACGATGAGTTTTATCGTTTTATTTGCAGCCATGGTCCTCTCTGTCATGCAAGATGGAATTCAAGGCGTAAGTTTTATTGAAGATGATATTCATATGTATGTTCTCTTTGACAAGTACTTGAGTGTTTTGAATTCTCCTTAACCATAAAAAAATCGAGCATAAAATCTCATTACAAAGAACTCTCTTGGCGGTTCCA
This sequence comes from Clonorchis sinensis, assembly GCA_003604175.2. Lineage (NCBI taxonomy): Eukaryota > Metazoa > Platyhelminthes > Trematoda > Opisthorchiida > Opisthorchiidae > Clonorchis > Clonorchis sinensis. The sequence continues at coordinate 12,583,371 of CM030375.1, forward strand.
GTAAAAGCTATTTGCCCTCAAAAATGTGCAGCTCAGTAGAGTGAAAAGACAAACACTATTCTCCAGAAAATGCTCACACATCGCTGACCACTACAATGTACTTGGGGGGTGTGTAAAAACCTCCGGCGGGAATCTGAGACGCTTTCGCTGGTCGCTTCACTGAAGATTTGCCCTCTTTTTGTGACATCAGGCCGCGTGAAACACACCAAAATAGGCTTCACTCAGTCATCTCAACTAGGCCTAAATATATTATTCCATCTGAAAGACAGCATGGAAATCCAGACATAGCGTCACTGACATGCGTATTGCTTGGTCCTTCAAACCAAAGTGTAAACGAAGCTCCGGTACAATAAAACTCAGACTAGCCCCTGTAAGGAGCTGAGTTGATAGGCCAAGAATTATCCACCTGCACCAACGTCCAGGGTGTCAAGTCTGACGATTTGAATGACTTCTCAGGCCGGACGCGTGAAGTACTCACGAAGGTGGTTCGGTGAGTTCAACTAGATGGGGTATTTCTGTCACAGTACCATGGGTTTAAATTATCACAACCCATTTGGTGTTTAAATTCTAGCACACACAATACCGATAAATTCCGTTAATCCTGGAACAACTATTTTTTTCTGACATGTGTGGTTAGAACTCCATCACCTCAGTTCAGCAGCTGAGCTAGTTGGCTGTCCACCGATCCGAGCTCACTTCTTACTGTTTCTCAGAAAACTGAGGCATTCTGCTCTCACTGTTGGTACCATAGAAGTGAGTTTAAAATTATCGTCCTGAGATGGAAATTTGGTTAGGTTATAATATAGAGCGGGGAAGCAAACGGTAATTCGGGTCACAAACGATCGATAGCATTGTATGTTGGACCGATCTTGGTGAGCACAGTGAAGCACATAGGTTGTTTGAGTTAAGAAGATGGACGTTTGACGGAGTGCTCAAGAAAACCACGCAGCGGGAGAACTCTTCAGCTCTCCGTAATACTTCTAAGCCCAGTTTCATGTTCACTGTTGTGGCTAAAGAACTAGATGTACATGGTACAAAGCAGGAAGAGACACCGGCTGGACCACACAAGAACCTTCACCTTTGTGAAGAACTGGCAGGCAGGTGGAGAGGCAATGGAGAAGTAAACCTGGGACCAACGGTTCTATGACCGGGAGTCCCACAGCAACCTGGCAGTTATCAGGTACCCAAATAGACCAGACGAACATTCGAAAAGAACTTGTTATCCGACTGTGATGGCATTGGTCTACCTGGGAAACTTTAATGAACCGGACCATCCTAACCATAGGCTCAGTCATTTCTGAGCCTAGTGTTTTGATGGACTCATTGTCTGTGCACAAGTAGATTACCGATAACAGTATACCGATGCCTTTCAGAGTTATTCAACCCACCACCAATGAGAAGAAAAACCTTGTTTTTTTCCAGGCGCAATATAAAATAGTATGGTGTCTACTGTGCAGTACTTTGAGTTGCGCGCAGTCGGCTGATCCTAGTCATCAGAACCGAGAGGAAGGCTACGAATTATGTGATGCCAATTAGAAAATCTCAGAAAACTTCAATCTCTATCGTCGTTGAAAAAAAGAATAATAAGGCGCTGCATTACACAGCATGTTCTGGCGCCGACAAGTCAGTCAAGCAGAAGCGAAATACGGTCGTTTTAAGTGACATTTTACTTAGCCAACCGGATAACTTAGAGGAGACCGCTGGTTGGTTGGTTGCTTGTTTAGGCAGCACAGCATCCCACGAGACCACACAGTTAGAATGTCGATCTCTAGTGTGTATGCATGTGTATTTCATGACCTCCTCATAACTCGACTTTTTGAGGAGGGAAGCCTACAGCAATGCTAGAAATGAGATTCTGTAATCACCATTGTACAGACCAGTAGTAGCTTCGTATGCATCATGTGAGTAATGAGTGTGATCCACCGGACCACACTGTGGGTTTCAGCTGTCTGGCTATCCACAGGCTTGCCTATTCTGGGCCGCCAATCAGGCAGGCTGGTAGCCTTAGAACACTTGCTTCCTGCCCACTCAAAGGCCTCGTTACTTCGGGTCTACATCCGTTGCCGCGTCAGCTACACAGACAGTCCAGCCTAAATCAAACGTGGTGTGACCTGTTGTTTGCGGAGGTTCATCAACATAGTTTGACTTGAGAGCTAAATCCGGAAGCGACTGCCGAGTTACCATGAGTCACAGGTACAAACTTTTTAACTGCAAACAACATCTTGCACATTAGTGAACTGACGGTGAATAGGAGACCTTTACGAAAACATACAAAAACGGCCGCTAGGTTAGTTACTCCGATCCGGCTGGTATTCACACCTGAACGACACTTTTCATGACCACTTTGTTTGGAACTCATCCGAGGGGTGTAAAAGAATTAAAAGTGAGGACTTCTCAGTTGTCTAGACCCATGCGTGTGTGGTTCCCAGCCTTGAAAATCAAAATGCCCTGACTTCTTAAGGCTAACGAGTAATTTTTTGATAGCTTCATTAAAAAAATAATTTACTTGCATTATTCTATTCCAGAAGCCGGTACGCCCAGACAACTGGTACGTACGCAGTCTGCTGGAAAATCTACAAAACTCTCTGGACGATGAACCAAGTCCAGGATCACTCGCTGATGCTGAGTACCGAGCTTTTGTGAAGCGCAAACCCCAGTATATCACGGGTGGCATTCGCTATTAAAACAGAATGAAGTCGAATGGGTTGTTGCCGCTATACTGGTAAAACGTTGACTTTTATATACAATCCGATGCAAAATATACGCTCCGAAATCCGTCTTGAGTAAAATTCTCCATAAAAAATTTAATTGGGATAATTTTGGTTTGAATGTGCTTGAACGTGGGCGTAAAGCATGTTTTTGTCACATGAAAGCATGAGAGGGCGGAGACCCCCTTGTGCTTGAAGCCACAAAGCCACACACAGGAATCCTGCAGATTACGACAGTAGCTAAATCGATATTCTTACGTGCGAATTTTCCAAGTCTGGAAATCTTTAGGATGAATCGAACTCAATGATAGGGACTGAATCACAATACTTTCCTAAAGGATTTTTTTCTTGGTTCCCGAAAGCTTATCGATCCGAGAAGTTCGGTCATTGGTACCTGATGGAGCTAAACAGGCAGAAACAGACAGGAGTGACTTCTCGGCTTCAGTGTGCTATTGGCCAATCCGCTGTTGGCCTAGTAAAGCTGATTAACTACTCATGAGTAGTCAGACTTTTGCCTCAAAGAACTTGCCGCCCATCAACCCATCAAGTCTTGGAAAACGCCAATTATCATCAAGTAAATTAGCGAGGTGATCATCATGAGCCAGGGAAGGCGTTAGCGATGTACTGTAACGGGTGGAAAGCCAAGTTTTTAGGCTTCTCACAGTAGGTCCTGTCAATTAATGGATCAACTTGAAGTTTCTTGAAACCTATTGTCTGTGAGCAAGCGTCCTTGGGTTTAATATTCTCTAGTCTGTTCTCAAGCAAAGACGTGTGTATTGCATTCACTCCTCCAAGTGCGAATAAGTGCATAACATTTCAGACGTGAGTCGACGCGTTCTATGTGGTTGGATTTCATCCTTGCTGAATATTGCTGGTTGCCATTGTTCAAACTGTTGCCAAAATAGTTTAGAAACTATGACTTCCTTGAATGAGAAGGCGAAGCTCACCTTATCGTCAAAACAATTGTTCAATCATACCAATCGGACGGCGGACTCATATGGGTACACAAGTTTGATGTGGTGTCAGAAAACATACTCAGAGCGATGTTTAAAGTTGAGAAGACGGGCTGGATGTTGGGTTGAAAATGAGGAGCTCTGTTCACTACCTTCGGCGCAATTACGCAATGACTGATAAAATCGTATGTTTATAGGTAAGAAAATTGAAGTCTTTCCGAAACATAAGTCACATGGATTATCACAACCTTTCTGAAATGTTGGATGTTTGAGATAGCTCACGAAAAAAAGGCCTCTGGTAAGAGCTACCTCTGCCGCACATTAATCGATCCTGCTGGTTTGGTTGGTATCTTCCAGTGCATTTAGTTTTAGATTGCCTGACATAAGAACGATTCCAAGAAAAGGTTAGACCTTCAGTCGATAATTGAAACAAACCGAATACCCAAGGACATAAGCAGGCCATTGTCTTCACGTGGTACGAGTGTTTCCAGCGGTAGTTCCAACAGTTCTCATATGTTTTTGAGCTAATGGCGAACTGTAGTAATTTTCGCCCAGGAAAATTCCAATTGAACCGTAGTATGTTCGGTGGTTTTCCTAAGTTTGTTGGCTGTAACAAGGCAAATTAGATGTGTTTTTGAAAAGAATTTGTTTGTCACAGTGAATAGGCATTCCATTTGGGAGATTCAAGCCTTGATCGGTTCTCACGCGAATGCTCAAAAAGCAACGTGACACTGGTGTGACTCATGATCGCAGACGTGGTGGTCACAGAACTCAGGGAAAATCAACAAAGCTTTATGGTTGTTAAAAAAGCCAGAGGTTGAAAATTCGACAGAATCTGTTCCATAAATGAAACGAGCATAAACTGTTCCTCCCCTTAGCCCATAAACCATCCTACCACGTACAATTTTTGCAGGGTTCAGTGAATTTCATTCCAGGTAGTCCGGAACCTACGTTCTCTGATCCTGTAGGTTAAACACTTGACCATCCGGTCACAATCGGCTGATCAGTAGTGTGAAAGGCATACACTTAGACAGGATATAGCGCCACTCATCTTTCAGTCAAGGCTACCACATCACGTGTTGGTCACACATGTAGACGGCTCCCCAAGGAACTACTTTTCAGAAGGTTTCATGCCTTGTGTGAATTTGTTCTTCCTCTGATCTATCTGTAGTAGTTTTTGTGATGTGGAATTTCGCTTCGTTCTGTCGTAAAAAAAACGTGTTGTCTTTATTGCGGATGATGTTACCAATTAAAAAATCTCAGCGTTTTAGCAGACTCCAAGGGCTGAAGAACTCCAAATAGAAAGGGAACCAGGATGAACCAGGATGCCAGGAAGTGGATAGTTGCGTTTGAGCGTAATTGTGCACGAATGAGGACATTCCCAGTGCTCAGAGTTTGTTGTGGTAAAGTGCACGGTTTTTTAGTCTAAAAGATATCCTTATATTAGTGTTACACTCTTGTGTTGTTGATCAGTCGGAACAGAAACCGACCGCAAAGTCATTTCCAGGAACTCCTCTGTAGGTCATGATTCGCAGCCTTTCCGTCGGGACGAATTCTATGACGAGAATTTACCCACAAACAAAGTGTTCTGTTTGAGTGCTGTTATATTCCGCCCGTAATCCTAAGGCGGCAATGGACGCGCAAAATGTACATTTCAAACTCAGTAGTGATGCCGAAAATTTGGAGGAATCTCAAAATGGAGACTACTGAAGTACTTGTGAGGTTTGGGCCGACATACTGCCAGGTTGCCAAACCCTAGTCAGGGGAAGTCGAGATGCTATGGTCGGGTTCGAACCGCGCACCTTCCGGTCAGTAAATTCGCGCTTTAACCACTGAATATCTAGTTCACGTGGACAACCTGAGCAGTAGTTTGTTATTGGTTTGTTGTTGGTTTACAATCGGTAATCTAAACTTGCGTACAATTACACTTGATGAGCCCCGGCAGTGGCGGGAATAATATGTGGCTGAGCTTTTGAGAACCCAACCGGTAAAATTTTCATAAAGGCGAAACGGCTGAATTTTCATACATGGCCAAACTAATGTGTCAGGTAAATGGCTCGTTAAAATAGATCACACGTTCGATCTGCAGTTCTCCGTCCACATAGTTTTGTTCGACGGCAGCGGGGTGAAGAAATTCACGTGGCAGATCCCATCTACACAAACTTAATGAGCTTTACTGGAGGAAAGACCCCCCGTGTACTTGAGCTTCACGGAGTCAGACCAGACCGTTTTAAAAAGGCCATGACGACCTTTTGTGAAGTTACAATATAACTCTTACTATTACTGTTTGTGTCGACTCATAACTAAGTCGCAGCTTGGGGTTTCTTAGAAAGCAAGTCGGTGGCTGTGTCTAATTCCTGAAGGTGATCGATTCCTTTTGCGTATACCCGTCAGCCTAGCAGTTCTAGGTACAGCCAAAAATGGCAGTGCACTATGGCGTAAGGCCACAAACACCTCCGAAGGATGCCGGATAAAACTCACGACATTCCCTCGGAAACCATTAAAGAGTTAGCCTCGAGCTTGTTCAGATCAGGATGACATAATGAGTACCCAGAAACCCCTCAGTCCCCGAAGTTTCCATGACCACAAATTATTATGCGTGTACAACTAAGCAAACAGTTGATAGTAAGTTTTCAAGGCGGCATCACTCGGAGTTTCTAAATAAGTGTACGTTTGCGGTTCCAAAAATACCACCTATGGACAATGAATATTAATCCTCAAATAATTGGGATGGTTTTTGCTCAAAAAGTGATTGAGTGTAGTTTGTTCAAATGGATGGAGCACAGATTCATTTGGTCCTTAGGGGTTTAAAGTACTTAAAAGTACTGGATACATTAGAAGAATACCATTTAATCCCTACATCGTGCCGGTGCCTATCTGTTCTGCTCATAAATTTATGGGGACTGAAGTTACTTCTTCCGAAACCTGGGTGTTGTAATACGATGCTTTTTTAAAATGACGAGCTCTGTGTGTCACATGTGATTCCTCTGACTGAGAAAATGTTTAAGGTCACCTGTGGTACTACCTACAACCTGTTTCAGCATGTGGAAACTGGAAAACGGCTTTGTAAAACGGCAGCTGTTCGGAGCACTCCGAGTGATAATGCAAATGAATCACGCACAGCATCGAAAGCAGATGATGGCATGGTGATTCCGCGCATAAAACTCGGCATGCCCGCCAAGTAGCACACTGTAAAACAATGAGATTATGGACGGCGGTATCAAAAATCCTGAGCACATATGAATTTTCATTTAGACAGGCTTATCAAAATAGAACGAACGAAACCAGGTTCGCACACAGATATCCATCGAAAATCAGCTCTGTTCGTCTGAACCGTGTGAGCATTAAAAGAATTTTCGATGTGCACCCAGTTTGATCTCCAACGGTTTTTAAAACTTTTCATTCCAAAGCTTAAGCGGCCTCTAAATAGGTAAACACCTCACATAGCAGTGAATAGTTAGGCCATCTGTTTACCTACTTGATTGTGGTAAGTAGTTCAAAATTAAATCATGTGAAAGTTCGATGTCATTGTCAGTCTACTGTGTCGTGTAGGTAAATGCAAGGAATACTTGTTTTTCAGGCCATTCCTGTGGTTTAGGAATCTACGTTGAAATAGCGAGTAACCGACTTGTGTACGTAACGAGTGAAATAGAGCACAAACTATGGTAATCACGATGGTTATGTAATAGAAGTACTTGCGGTTCCCATAACACCAAAACTTGAGCACACTGCTCGATAAATTCACCATTTCTGTGCATAAAGTGCCTTCGCGAGGCAAACTTGGAATTCAGGTTTCTTGCAGAGAAATCAGTGGATGCGTTGAAACAACATCATCATCGTAGTGGTCAGTAACCTGATGAACGGCGACAGCCAATAAAACATTGAACTTAGGATGTGCGCTGAAGCTGATGAGTCTGAAATCGGTAGTAGGTGTGAGGAACTAAGTCAGTATCCAAAATTCGTCGAAGATCTTTTACACGTGAATTCCCTACCAGATACCAGAAGGTAAGTTGAACAGAGAAGCAGATATTCAACATAAGTGTTGTACGAGCACAAATTCCCCTCCGCATTACCCTTTCTTCCTCCTTTCCACGGTCTTTGGTAAAATATCCGTGTGACTTCTTGAATAAGTAATATGGGGCTGTTGGTCAATCCACAGAGGGTCCGATTCAGCTTTCGCTTAAGTTACGGTTTATCAGATAGGCATGGTCCACTAAAGCTGTGAAAGTCAACCCGTCATGGGTGGCAATAAGGCCGAGTGGTAAATTTCAAACTCTTTTGCCTGACGCGACTGACGAACCTGAGGATGTAACCGTGATACATGGAGTTAGTTCCAACTGATTATTTTGATATTTGATCACAAAGGATCCACCGGATGGCCTGCAGGTGCATGTACGATGAACTTATGGGTCTATGGATTTTAGGCGGCCCCTTATCTTCCCTTCATGTGGATAGTCAGGACACCAACACGTTACTAGAATCCAAGCGATTTCCTCTCCTCTAGTGAAAACGGTTGTTGTGATTGTTGCCGCAGTAATTGTACTCACTGCAAAAGGTCACAGGTGTGCTAATGTACTGACAATGGCACCATACCGATCATCTAGCTGATTCAATACCGCCTTATAAATGTAAGGTGTTAAGTACAACGTTCTTGTTGATAGCTACAGGAACCACCACCACAGGACTGCCAATCGGACAGCTCAGTGTAACATTTGAGTTGGAGGGAACAGAGACTCTTATTTCGTACCTGCGGACTGCCGCGAAAGTGGTCGAAAGCTTCGTTTGTTTGGAGCACTCTGTATCAAATTTGCCGGGCTTTTTGTCGTATTTAAAGAGCCGGCACCAGACTGGATATACCTAAGTTAGTTCCTAGGATTTGCATGAGGATTTCCAGCGGGCTGAACCTTAAAATAATTTTGACAGGTTCCCAGACTCTTGGTATACTTCTGCACGGTCAGATGAAGCACTGTAGGAGTCCACACTTCGTCTGCTGTGTTGGCAATTCAGTGGGCCTTGAATTTTAGGTAGAACTGTCTTTTTGGAGCATACCGGAGCCAGGGTATCTGAAAAGGATGCTTCCTGTGGTGATTTATGCTAGTTTATTTCCCCTGAGTTACCGCCAGTTATCCGTTTCGATAGTCTCATGCCCGTTGGTCTATCTGCACTTCTTGTTTCACTCCGCACTTACCGCTGGGCACCCCTTTCCAACCCAGTGACCCCAAAATACAGTCCTCCAAGTTCAACTCCCTAATGTTGGTTGCGGTCTCTAGGCTGATGTCCGCGCCAACTGAACCTCAGCACATCTTCAGGGCCGGATGAACCTCTCCAACGTGCACGCGTACGGAGTATTTTGTATCCCTGGAGGGACGCTACAGTTTCAAGCTCATTTGTCATAAGTTCTCCTACTTCGTAATTTTTTTCCAACGGTATTCCAAATGTTTGCCTTACTCCGCAGTTAGCCGGCCATGGTGCCATGGATTGCCATAGTTAGTTAGATTTATTAACCCTGGCCTTATAGTTTCACTCATCGGTACCATATGTGCCAGGCAACAGCGTTTGTGAGGGAAGACTGAGGGAAGTCCATACCTCCACATAATGGCATATGACATTTCGAGGTAGAAGGGTCGTGAAAACGCTCCCACCAAGGTATCGTATCATCTTTCATTCAGGTTGTGGCAGAGATGATGGAAGTTTGTTTGCAGTCAACAGCCTGACTCATATCTGTCCTGGTGATTTTAAACTTTTTGGTCAATATCATGGTCACAAGCCTCGCGTTCGCAACTTGCTCTTGTAGACCATAGTCACCATGGGAAGAATGGCAGCCCAGTGGTCACGAGGATCAGTAATCAATTTATGCCTGTCATACAACACTCAAAATAGCCTGCGTATAATGATCATTTCGCACTTCGGGATGTAACATGTTGGTTGTTTTCTTTCCGTTGTTGCGCTACCGACGATTGCTCTCATCCTGAATCCCACTTCCGATGTTCCATTAGCTGTGTTTCGCTCAACTTGAATCTTGCTATTTTCCAAATCCTCAGCTGACTTGTCCAAACCTGTCGCTCAGGGGACTGCTTGTTTGAAGAAAACAGACCTAGTAAGGCTCGGCAACAGTGGCAAACTCAGACCAGTTTACTATCCTTGTATGATAACTTAGAAATCACCTTGGTTAACACAATGCTCGATTGTCGAGATCAAGGTGCTCATATTTTACCCTTATTAGCAAAGCCGCGTTTCTTCAACAAGTGCAGAAATCTCGGGACATCAGAGCTATTCTTAACACAAGGCATCCTTGTGCAGATGAAAGAAGAGTACTTCGACCATGTCACCGGTGAGCACTGTTTTTCCAAATCACGGGGTGCTCGTCGAGCCCTCAAGGCAGTCTTCTATGAAGGTAAGTTTCTTGCAATTTTCACCAAAAGCAATATTTCTTACAACAACAATTCGGCCTGTCGAAGTTCTTAAATAAACACCAAAACGAAAGGATCTGTACAGCAAATCGTCGAATAGTAATATATCTGTGAGTCTAAACGTCGACTACCTACGCTCCAGAAGCCGCAGGCATCGAAATTTTCATCCAAGTGAAAGAGATCCGCGTCCTTTAAAGTAAAAAAATAGTATACCCTGAACTTTGAACGGGCTAAAATCAACTGTCAGTGGAAAGGCACCGGGAGCCAAAAATCAGGAAAACTGGTGGAATGGGCTTCTCTAAGCCACCGGATCAGAACCATCGTAGAATTGCCAGATGTGTCGACCTCTCCGGTGGCCCAAAGGTAGACTGCACGGTGGCCGCAAGTGAAGATTACACTTTGTCGGCGTCAAAGATGAACCCTCTACCTCATCACCAAATTCGCTCAAATCTACGGTGGGATTATTCGGGATACACGAAGCAAAATTATGGGCCCCCTCACATAATGGCTAGGTAAATAGGCCGCGTGGATAAAGAACAAGGATTGTTTGGCAGAAATCATACAAGCCAGTTACATGGTCGCTCAACGAATGGCTTCCTAAATTTGAGCATGCTTGTTGCCTCAAGCTGTGAAAAAGGATGCTTCGGTAGGTGTTCGTTAGAATTTGCTCAACTAAACCTATTAAGGGAAAAGGCCATCATCCTTAAGCACCAAGGTACAAGTACTAAAAGCGGAGCAAATGGTAGCTCCACTTTTCAGAATGGTTGCGGGTGGTGTTCCGTTTTTAGAATGTTACCACTAGAACGCTTGTTCTTAAACTGTTTAGACAGTTAATGCAGATAATAACGGAGTTAGAAAAGAACCTAGTGCCCCTAATTTAAAACCGGACTTGGGCAGCGGCAATGACCTTGGAATACGTTTTATTTTTTCCACAGTTGCGTGAGTAGTAGTTTGAATGTACTTCGAATCTTACCATGGTCAAGTTGTTTAGTTTTTTGACCGAAAATTTCTACACCCAACTGCGATTTCAACTGGGGCAAATCACTGGAGATGCAAGCGTTTTTCTAAGAGCCTCCAGTGCGTTCAATGTGGCCACTTTTTCAACCGCTACGTACGCACGAGAGACGGAGTTCACAGGACAAACGAAATCGCCAAACGTGACGATGTCCAAGCCGGTTTCCTCATCATAGCCCTGCGGAGTTTCGTCCTTGTTTGTATGGCAAGGTATTTTCTGAAAAATGGGCTTTTGTTGTCCCCCACAAACCAACGGCAATCAGCGGTTGTTCCTCTTGTTTTGTTGACCATTCATGAGTAGCGCAATTACGCCATTTACCAAACCACCGTTTCGCTCCCCTGCCGCCCACCTCCCAGTCTATCAGCCCTCCTCATGGTTTGTTTACCCTCTGATGACTAATGTTGGGATTTTGTCGCCCGTTCGTGTTCGCTTGCCGTTTCCTCTGAAATCCATCTACATCCTAGTGTCTGTGCCGGCGGAAACTTCGGTCGACCGGGGACCGTTCTTTGACACATTGGATGGCGGACAAGTGCATTACCCACTGCGCTAACTCCACTTACCCGGAAGAGCTATTTATCTTTGCATTGCAACTTACTTGATAATATTCAGTACGGTGTTTTTTTCAAAAAACCTCAGCGTGTTTCGCTTTTAGTTCGTAGTACAGCTACTTTGTTAGCTGAAGAATGCGGGTTTATTCAAGTTATTCTTAACTCACCTGATAATGCTTTTCGTAGATAGTTTCACGTTCCTTTGATTGGGAGGTAACCCCCCAATGTACTGACTGCATTCAGCCGGATCATCCCTGTATAAGCCCATTTACACTGTCCAACTATACCCATAATTTTGTGTTTTATCCGGTAGTTACTTGATAGTTATGCCAGGAAGCCCTTCTGTCTCACTGCCCCTTTTCCTCTCCTACCGATCGCACTGTTGCTGACTGTAAGTTTTATTTAACTCATGATTTTCATAGAACTAATTATCCATACAGTATCTGATGCCTCTGTCCTGTACAACTCCAAGTCCTCCGGATCTTACACAATGCACAGATGGTTTTACACGGAGTAGGGTATATTTCCCTTGGAAAAAGGACTGGTGCCAGCAACTCTCATCCATTAAAAGAATGAATCATGGCTTTTGATATTTGGTTCCGCACGCTTGCGTTGTTTGCAACCGATGGGATTGTAGATTATAAACTTTCTTTCAAGTGGTCGAAAAAGGATCATCCGGCTATGAGCGCAAGCCATTGGCGAGTGAATTAGCATGTACGCACTTAGATGGCCAGGAAAAGATGTTGGTCCCTTATCAGTTGTCTTAGCTTTGGGTGACTGGTTTATGTTATAAGAAGTCAGTGAACGTGGAAGGTATGCTCGGGCGATCCGTCGGTTTCCCTGGCAAGCAGATCTGTAACTGCATCACCATCAAAATACAATCATAGACAGGGCTTGCACGACTCCTTCAAAGGAACAAACATCTGTGGGATGTGTTTGGGGTTTTAAATAAACGAATCTGCAAAGCCATATCCTCTCTAGGAGTTTGTGGTACCCCGGGTTGGAACACAACCGGAGTACAAATTCTCGATATCTCATCATGCGGCAGCGGAGTAAGATTTCTTCGGCTTTTAGGATAAACACTAGCGAAGTCCGCGCACTGACCAGCCAGAGTAGATTTCGTGTTGCTGCTTTATTGCACATCTCCAATCCTTCGTTGTTAAACTTTATCTCCACAAAAGCAAGTAAGCTTTCCAGACTTACCGCGCAGTTGTAAGCGGTGTCCCGCCGACCGGCACTGATTTCCTCCACAGGCATCGTCATATATCTGCTTCTGATACGTTGACAGAATAATGTCGACGAATCCAACATAACTTCTCCAAGAAAATGTTTCTTCTTCACTCGCCGCGCCTTGTGGTGCGGCTAAAAACATATCGGCTTGAATCAGAACAAAAGAGAGTCCCGTCACCACAAATTTCGTTTGCCACGCTGCCTGCACCAACGTCGAAGTTACCCATCTATTTTGCAGATCAAAATCAGTTCCTCTAGGCCGTTCAACGGATGTTGTTTGAGCGAACGACTTCACCCATGTAAACAATAGTCACCAGTGGATTTCCATTAAGGATTTTATTAGCTTCATGCGGGTGCCTTGGTGACCAATACAGGCCGATGGTCTGGGAATGTTTGATAGTTTTAGCATCAGCCTTGAGAGTGGTGATAGGGCGGAATGTGAATGTAGGTTTTCGAGGTGGTTTTCCTAGACCTTTTTGAACTCCACATCCGGGGCCGAAGGTCTGCATCTGGAGGCGGCTGAATAACTGTCAGGGAGATAAGACATTCGAATCCAGCCTCATCCTTCGATCTAAGTCCGAAGCATTTAAGCTCTTGGGTGAACTCTCCGACATAGGTGACGAGTCCCTACCATCGGTCTAAGTAACCTTGGAGTATTGATAACGAAAATTAAACTGCCCCAATAGTTGGTACTTAAAAAGGTGCGATATCTCAATATATAGGGAAACTAGTACAGATGTGCTTATAGGGCGATCACAGAAGTGTCCACAAGGTCAAGCGGGAATATCCGTGACATGACGAGGAGCGTCGAGCAGACATCGCTCGGTTCTGATTGGTCCACATTCTTACCAATCAGGACACAGCCTTTTTTGTTCCGCCTGGCCGGTTCGAAGCATGACCATTTTGAGCAACCTGTGTTCGGAGCTGTTTGACACCAGACATTTGATGTTAGGTGCATGCTAGTCTGCCAGTTTGAGCTGTGGATCAGACGGCTGATGGTCGTTTGCGCATACTCGATGTGCGACGCTTCTGGGCTAACAAACCTGCTACCCTTTTCGGATATTTTAGTGTTTCCACTATTGCGAACTTGATCACGCCGATTGCATTTCCCGACACTCCTTCGCCCACCAAGACAACCTGATTCCATCGAGGCTCCAACCACCTCGGTTCCACACTACTCTTAGATTTAGGTGCGGACTGTGAGCTGAGATTTACAGTCGTCCAGGCTATTGCCGCTGGTGGTAAAATTGGAATACGAGTGTAGAAAACCCGAAACTTGCAGCTCGGGACGAAATCATACTACAAAGCGATGGCCCTGTTTCTCTTTTGCATGTTCTCAAAATACTGGCCATTTTAAGTCGTAGTCTCCGATACTTAAGCAGTACATTCGAAACTGGTTTCGTTTTTTGACCGTGGAAGAATTTGCGAAAGGATTCTTTCGCTGTTTAATCCGTTTACAGAGTTAATACGTGTCGTTTTGTTGAACTCATTCCACCATAACCTGTCAGCTTGCACAACAGATGTTCATGAAGCGGATGTCCTTCGAATGTAAGACGTGTAATGTAGTACCACGCTTACCAGAGCTGGTGGTATTTTAGCTGCACGAGATGCCATGCATCAGAACTAGCAAGACAACCTAAGTCTCCGCTTCTGAGTTAGGATGACCAGTGCGAATGTTCCGTTGTAATCGGGATACCCAAGGAAAACTAGCACTTCTTTCCAAAGCTCTGGAAGACAAACACAAAGGACAAAGCGACCTCGACCAAAGTCGAGTCCTCCATGGACGAGAGTCTGGCGCTATCCATTCAGTGTCCGTTGGTTGCGAGGGCGGTTATCCAGCTTTCTGGTGTGGCAATCAGGGCCGCCACCGCGCCTCTAGTGGACAGGCGTATGAGGGAGAGCAGGTAGATCATCTGGGGATCGTTCTCCAAAATAATCACGCCAACAAAACTGGCATGGTCGCTTCTTGGTGGTGTCGTCACCAAACCTGAATACGAATCGCTTCACGCAGAATGGTTACGCGAAAATTGAAGCAAACGAAATTTCAGGGTTCTAGTCACGCTTTCCTCCCCAAATGCCAAACCGAGGATCTTAGTGCGGGCCTTCAGCAAAAGATCTTCCCAAAGACCAAGCGTATATCCGCGAAAGCCCCACAACCACTGAAGATGCGACACTGACAGCCTGCAGCTCTACTATGTCAAAAGCGACCTGTCCGATTGTGGATTCACTGGTCGCTCATAACCCCGATAGCCAAAGGCAGAAACCCTATAACAGCGTACCGGAAAATCCTACGTACACCGACTTCGCCACGCTGATCGCTGATGACAAAAAAGGAAAGCGATCGCAGTAAATAAGTTACGTCAACTCCGCTTAATCGGAAAGCAGTTTGGTGGATTCAAGGTGCGATTATCTATGGAAACGAACCTCTTGGGAATGTTATCAAAAGGAATGCCCTTTGGTGGTGCCATCCAACGCACACCTGTCCCGACAGGTTCTCACAGGGACACCTCGCTGATCAAACCGCGCCGAACAGCTTGAGAAACCAAACGGGTGCATATTAACTCCAAATCCTTGAAGACAACGAAACCAGGCGTCCAAAGGAGCTACAAATAGCAGCCATCGAAATTTTCGACAACGAGGTGAAAAATTACGTCCCCCAAAGGCAAGGGGCCAGCGCAAGCCGATCTCCCATGTGGAAAAATTCCCCTGGAAACGAACAGCAGCTCCAGGAAACACCAAGGCAGGAAGCAGACAAGTTCGCCGCAGATGTCCCTTCGAAGCCTTAGACTCAAAGTTGGCATACAGCTATTAAATCTGCTATCTTCTCTGGGAGCACACCGCTCGGCTCCCCACCTTCGGACACAGCGGAGATAGTGTTGAAGTGCTTGTCCACAAAATGCCTCAGCCTTTTCAACAAATTTCGAGATATTCGGAAGTCGGTTTGCCTTGAACGACCATCCATACTCGTACTTACGGAGGCTTGGCTCACACCAGACGCCTCTGACGCGGAGATCTCGATAGCCGGCCACTCCACTTTCCGAGCTGACTCGATACGTGGGACAGCAGGTGGGGCTGCTCTATACTTACTCGCGGCCCTCTCCGACACCCTCGTGCACCTTTTTGTGATGCACTGTGGATTTAAACCCCGCTGCGTAAGACCAATTCTTTTCTCAGTGTGGTCTACCGTTACCCGTCAAGTCCACCGGAAGACGACCAGTTCCTCATAAAAACTCTTGTGCAACTTTCGTCCAGCTACAACTCTACGCATCTTTCTGATAGGTGATTTTAACGCTCCCAAGGCCTCCTGGGTGGAGATCCAGCGCATCGGGTCTAGTAGACATTTTGCGTCGACGTTGACCAAAGTCGTTCAACAGAGCGCTTGAACTCATCATGTCCACGCACCCTCCAGATACGGCACAGGCCGGCTACCAACCCTACCGGATTTGGTGATCATTAACCGAAGACACTTCGTTGATCAAGTGTTAATTAAGGCTCCATTGGGACATAGTGACCACTGTGTCCAGATCGTTGGTTTCATCCGCTACTGGGCCAGGGACCCGAAATTTCAAATATGGATTCGAAACTTCTGCCTTGCAGACTTCTCAGAAATCCGTATCTTCCTTGACCAACTTGAATTTGGACCAACTTGCATTGTCCAGAAAATGCATGGGGCTGATGTGGGGTTCGTCCCAAAGAAACCAATGCGCAGTCGAACGTACCAAAAGGGTTCGGCGTCTTCTGGAGACAGTTTCCACCAGTAAAAGCAAAAGTGTACTACTTAACACATGAGGCACCACCCTCTCCTTGAGGGACAGAAACGGAGAACCCAGAAGTGACTCAATGGTCATATCTGAAGCCTACAAGGAGCAATATGCAGGCCTGTATTCCTGTTGTGTTTGACGAGGAATGGAGTACGGCGACAATCAGAGTGAGAACGGAAAAGACAGGGCCCAGAAGCTGGGCTTTATTCAATCAAAACTTTGAAACTGTGAACTAAAACGAGAAAAAAAGCGATTTAGCAACGAGTGATGGATCGCTGTGAAAAAACAGCAAACGTACAACATTCTTCCCCCGCAGAGATAAATGCTCACATTAGTTCGTTCTATAATTGAATAGTCAGACCCCTCTGTTGCGCCAGAAGTACGGTTTTTGTTTGTTTTTGTAGGACACCAATGCTTGTAGGAAAGCTTTTGGAGAGTTCCCCATAAAACCATGTGCCTGCAAGTATGTGAATACAAACAGCGCATGATATTCAGGAACATCTCGGGTATACTATGTTGCGCAAGCCTGTTGATAATCGCCCGAGAGAACCGAACGCATTCTTGAAGTGAAGGAACACCAAGATTGTGTGGTGCCAATACGCATGCCGCTACCCTAACACTTGTCGGAGTGTGAAAGTGTGGCCCACATGGCACATTCCCGGCTGGTGTCCTGCTTGTTGTTTTCGAGTCCCGTCTTCACGCGCTTTCATCAAGCTGATTCCCCTGTGGTTGCCCCGCTCACTGTGGGCACTTCTTTTGGAACTGAGCACCACACTCCACTCACCCTCTTTAGTAGGGACGATCTCTTTCAGATAGAGGCAATAAGTTAGACAAGCACCGGATGAGGATTTCACCGCCATATCCGAGCAGAGCGGGCTGGGGTTCATCAGGAAAAACAGCTCGGTGACGCTTGAAACTCGCTTATTTCGGACGTCGTTGGGGTTTCCAGGTTCACTGCCTGGCGATTCGTTTCGGGTTGGGAATCCGGCTGAGCAACTGCAAATGGCCAGTTGAATTGGTCTTCAAAGTGTTGAGCCCATCGATTCAAGTGCTCTTCTTTTTCACAGATAACCGAGCCGTTGTTATGTTTGTTTGTTTCGCTCGCCGTAGGCTTCCTTGTGCCCGTTGCACGTATCAGCTGGAACAGTTTATACACATTCCCAGGTTTCTTCTACCTTCCATCTTTTCGGCTTTCTAGATCCACCAAACTTGATCCGAGCAGATACTCTTTCACCTGAAGTTTGACAGTTCGTCCAGCGATAGTTTACTCTCAAGCTGGAGGAATAAGTGTCCGATTCAAGTAGTTTTAGAGTGCCGCTCGAGATCCACTGCTCGGGTCTATTTGGCCTAACCATTCTACAAGCGGACGCCCAAAAAATTGAGGGCTGTAAACAGTACCTTTTAGTACGAGTCAGCATCAGAGGACGTGTCGTCCGAAATGGACTTCAGTATGTGGAGTTAGTGGGTTTGCTTTTCATGAGGGTCGGAAAACTCAATGGCCGGGTGAGGTCTGCGCATCTTATGCGTCCTTGATAAGCGTAACGAGAAGCAGCAACGAACAAGTGTGTTATTCGAATCCGTACAGGTGTTCCAGAGTAAACGACAGTCAGTAACTGACCTATGCCACCCATAACTGTTGGTGGTGCGATCTATTTGTGTTGGATATTAGCTCGGTTACGTGTGGGCACCCTGGGGCCAAGTGGCTTCGGTTGTTTCGGAATACGTTTCTTTACTACACAAAAACAGTCAATGGTCAGCACATAACTGCAATAAGTCTTCGTCGTTGCCGATTCCAGTCCAAAGCAACCACCCATTTAAGCTTCAGCAGTTCACATTCTTGTCTCCCAAATAACAACATTAAGTGACATCTGGGACAGGCGCAACAAGACGCTCGAGGCGTCATGAAAGCTGTCTTTGAGTTTATCATAATTACAGTCTGTTGGGGCGTAAGTAGATACGGTTAACAATAAGTGATTATTGGCGCTTTTACAGGATACTCACAGACGTTGCCAAGCAAACCACATAGAGGCGACCATCATTGGGCAACCGTTCTACCGGAGACCCTTCGGCTTGGTGGCTTAAAACAATACTATCTCCAGCAGTAGCAGTAGCAGCGGACTCTCGATAGCCAGAGGTACGTAATCAGAAGCGTTGCAGACAGACAACACACATCAACAGTAAGCGGGTCCAGCGCGGTCTGTTTCTGGCGTGTTTCAGAGTGCGAACGTCAAAGGCTGCCAGATGAACTGGGCGTCAATGTTTAAGAGATGATTTTGGAGTGCCTGTGGCTGTGGTGTCCGAGTCAGCTGTAGATATCGCAGCCGGCGGCGATGGGTAGCGAGCAGGTCTGTCAGTCCTTAAGAATGGGCCCATGAAGGTGTCACCAGAAACGGGATGAGGAGGGGAATATGTGACAAAGAAAGAAGGGGGTTTCAGCAGTACCATGTTTTGGCTTACCCGACGGCCGACGTAGCATGCGATTATTTGTAAGTGTGCAATTCATGGTTATACGGGATACTGACGGGGCACCTAGACCTAGCTAGGAGGAAGACTAGGGTCGTCAGCCAAAACATTTAGCCCAAAGCCTAACCGCGAGGCAGCGGAAATTGGCGTTAGACGGTCACAGCAGCCTATACATTTAAGGGGCAAGTCGCCACACACGTTACAATCCCAACCTGGATGACCATTTTTTGGTATGCTCATAAGACTTTCAAAGGTCAGAATCATGCTTCATAACGTGCAGTCTCTGAACATGTCCCTTACATTTCAAGGAGAATCATTGGAGGCTATGGAGAGCTTTGCATACCTCGGTAGTTATATTAGCTCTGATGGGAGTGTGTCTGACCGGGTTAGTTCACGAATCTCAAAGGCCCGAATCACGTTTGCTAATTTGGTGGTGTCAAAAAGACATCACTGGGTTTCAAGGGCCGCGTGTAACAGGCCATAGTTAGAAATGTTTTGCTTTATGGCTGTGAGACGTAGTCACTGCGTTTCAGGTTCTGAACACCGAAGTCTCGGAAGCGTTGCTGGTGTCGGATGGCGCCAAAGAATTCGTAACGAGATAGTTAGAAAGTTGGTATTTGGTTGTACAGCAGGTTCGCTAATCGCAGATAAGATCCAGCACCATCACCTACAATAGCTCAGCTATGTGCCGTGCATGCTTGAGCACCGTCTACCGAGACTAGTGTTCTCTGTGCCTACTTCAGAATGTCGCAGACTGCGAGGTGGACAATGGTTGGTTTGGTCGAAGGGTGTGGATGAGATTACTAAGGGGTTAGGTATTTCGGCGCGGTCTGCCTTTTAGGATGGGGTCCACTTGTCCCCTCCCTTTGAGGTTGACTGAAGAAATTGCAAGGAATGTGAGTTATCGATGTTTCTTTCCCGCTCACCTGACTGAGTGCTTGGATGTGTAGGCACCTCAAAATAATTGCAATAGACCAGCACCAATTCTCTCCCTCTTTCCTCTTTTCACCTTAAGGCTTTAAGCATTCTCAAGCAAACTTTGTGGTTGTACGGCTGTGAAGCGTCAGTCTCAACACTGTTTTCTGTGTCTCTGGTGATGAATGATGATTATAACTTTTCAACAAATGCTGGAGCCGGGCCACTCCTGCGGACCAGCGGTGATCATCTTCATCGGTGTCAAATCTGCTTTTGATTCCGTTGATCTTCAGTGGCAGTGTCTGTCGTCTCTTACACGCGCTGTTTGTCTCCCATTGATACGTACATGTCTCCGTCAAGTTTCTTCTTGAGTCCACCTCATCCAATGTTTTCAGGCCAGGTTGCCCTCTGTCGCCCTCTCTCTGATTTTAGAGTCATTCTTTGAGTCTTCTTCGCCTGGCGGTGACACCCTGGAGATCGAAATGTTCCGAGGTATTCTCTCACGGACAGTGAGAACGCCGAACTTATTGCCTTTCGTGAACCAGACACTTTAGAAGTGCAAGTTAATTTAACCTAAATAGGGTTGCTGCACAGTTCACACCTATAAAGCGTAAAGTTTTACTGCAAGCCTGGTTGGAATCGAATGCACAACTGATGCCTGCAGACAAAGCGACTGGTGTGTTGGATAATTTTGCCTATCCGGGCGGCTGCATAAACCCCGACGGGCTGGCTGAAGACGAAATCACTTAACCAATTTGGAACGGCAGTGCGGTGTTTGCGGACCTCTGATATTTGTGGCGTCTACGTGACATCACCCTGACTGTCAAGTGTAGAGTGTACACTACTGTTGTTCTGTCTGTCCTACTTCGTAGGTCAGAGACGAGACCTTTGCTATCGGAGGACCTTCGAAAGCTCCATGTGTTTGGCTGTCGCTACCTCCGAAGCATTACACGGGTTTAGTGGTACAATCAAATGGGTATTGCTGGAGTACATCAGATAGTCCCCGACAGTCACTCTCCCTCGATAGATCAGCTGATCACACTCCACAGAATACGCTGGTTAGGCCGCGTATTTTGTACGCCAGAGGACCGTTTGCCTAGTAGAGCCCTCTTTGCTTAGTCTTTTATCAGATTGAGGTGACCCAGAGGTGGTTAGTCCGCGACTTGGCGGCGAAGCATGAAAATCCTTACTAGCTAACTCAACAATGCTGGTAACTGCCTTCCTTTCGGATGGGGACCGCCGGACGAGACGAACCAATGGCTAGTGCCATGCAATCAGTGACATCCAATACCAATGGATCAAAGATACCACCTTCATATGATAGCTTCCTCACTTCCTGCGACAAACAGAATCACCCACCGTAAGCGAACTAATTTGACTATCGCCTCCAACGCGTGGCTCTTTGTTCCTGATCTTTCTTGTTCTCACTGAACGGTGTATCGGCTAGTACGGTCGAAGTTCGGTGCACGAATTGTAGCTGATTAACGGACTGCACCTGACTCTTCGTGATGAAAAAAGGATGCTCATTTCTTGATACAATTTCACAGAATCAGAGCTGCAGTTGGTTCATTATCCAAAACCTTTTGGTGGCGTGCATTTTGACCGGCGTGTTTTTTGGAGATGGATAGATAAGCGACCCATAACCGCATGTTTACAGGTACTCAATCGAGCAAGGCCTCACCTTAGAAGGTGATAGCCACGCCAATACTCGCAGTCGGTAGCATCTAGACAGCAAGGGTCCCGTAAGCTCAGTCGCTTTGCTTGGGTCTTGTGTTCAGGCCTCAGAAATACAATGAACTGCCAAGAGTGCGCGGCTTGTTGACCAGCTTGTGTAAGAGCTCGAAAAGTTAACTCGAAACAAGAGTGGAGAAATGAAGTCTGACTTTGGAAAGTGAAGTGGCAGATGTAAGCGTGGTACGCAGTCGATCCCTGCCATGTGTGTCTGACTGGCAAGAGAGAAGAGAAGGAAAGAGAGCGGGATATGAGGGAATAGCGAAGAAAAATTCAGGTGTCAGCAGTCGCGCGTTTCCGCCTATCCGAAGTGAATTAGACGGCCCACGTGAAGGCTGATGTGGTATGAAGGTGGTTTTGTTTGTGCAACCCATGGTTGTACGTGGGCTGAACTACTGCCAGAACGTCCCTACCTGTAAATCGATTAGGATCTTCAACCAAATTCCATCAACAAGCCATCCGTGGTTTCCGCAAGACTACCGAAATGGTGTAGTGTTTGGGAAGTTCCCTCGCAGACATTGAGTATGCGGACGATATTGCTCTCCTTGGTTCAGACCCTTCCGAAATGCAAATTATCTTAAATAACCTAACTAACTCTGCCGCACGGTTTGGCATGCGGATTGATTGATTGATTGATTGATTGATTGATTGATTGATTGATTGATTGATTGATTGATTGATTGATTGATTGATTGATTGATTGATTGATTGATTGATTGATTGATTGATTGATTGATTGATTGATTGATTGATTGATTGATTGATTGATTGATTGATTGATTGATTGATTGATTGATTGATTGATTGATTGATTGATTGATTGATTGATTGATTGATTGATTGATTGATTGATTGATTGATTGATTGATTGATTGATTGATTGATTGATTGATTGATTGATTGATTGATTGATTGATTGATTGATTGATTGATTGATTGATTGATTGATTGATTGATTGATTGATTGATTGATTGATTGATTGATTGATTGATTGATTGATTGATTGATTGATTGATTGATTGATTGATTGATTGATTGATTGATTGATTGATTGATTGATTGATTGATTGATTGATTGATTGATTGATTGATTGATTGATTGATTGATTGATTGATTGATTGATTGATTGATTGATTGATTGATTGATTGATTGATTGATTGATTGATTGATTGATTGATTGATTGATTGATTGATTGATTGATTGATTGATTGATTGATTGATTGATTGATTGATTGATTGATTGATTGATTGATTGATTGATTGATTGATTGATTGATTGATTGATTGATTGATTGATTGATTGATTGATTGATTGATTGATTGATTGATTGATTGATTGATTGATTGATTGATTGATTGATTGATTGATTGATTGATTGATTGATTGATTGATTGATTGATTGATTGATTGATTGATTGATTGATTGATTGATTGATTGATTGATTGATTGATTGTAGTGTTTGGGAGACAGACTGCCATCACACTTGTTCCAACCAACCTGGAGGGCTCACTGTCGGATTTCTATCAATTGATTAGTCTGTTAGAAAAGATCAGGAATGCCGCCTGGGCGTGTTCCAATATAGTTCAATAGGTTGCTGAGGCATGAAAACCGTTGCACTAGGATAAGATTCAGTCCTTCTGCAACGTTTCCTAGGGTGTAAATTTCTCTTTACTCTCTGGTCTCATTTCCTCGAGTTTATATCGGTTGAAGAGCACTCAGGTGGTTGCACACTGCTCTGCGCAAACCATGTCTCATTAGGTTCTTTTGGTGGAGTTCGGGAACGGATGTTATCTTTTTTTATTGTTTTCTATAACCTTCTCCCTGACTGCCATGGTTTCTGTTGCTCCACAGGTCAACTCTCAGCACCTTATTGCTAGGACAACTCACGTACTTGCCTTTGTGCATTACGCGACAGGTTGGCAACCTCAATTGAACCGGCAGATCCTGCCAGAGGGAGTACTTTAATCAAACACGGTGCTGTTCCTCAGTTGACCGTCACACATGCTTTACATGGTGTATTCGCCAGACCTTCCTTAGTCCTAATCGGCCGGCAGTCATGGTTTTCCGTTGTGATGCCGGTGGCATCTTCTGTGTCGTATTGACTTACCTGATTGTCGCCTATGCTGATTATGTCGTGATGTTTCACTTGATTTTGCCGGTGCTGAAAACCAGGTGAGTGAATATTGTCTTGATATCCCAAATGTGCCACGACAATTTTTGTGTCCTTTTACTTCATTTCGTTGCTTGGTCTTGGCGAACTCGAGTAGGTCCAAAGCTTTATCAGTTAGCCTATCAGTTCTACTCACAATTCGCTTTAAAAAGAGGTTTACCAAATACCATAGATGTACTTCCTTGACACTTCATGGTTTCGATATCCATGATTCTCCATCACCTGACATTCTCCAGGGAACATTTTCGATGTCTTGATGCGGGTGGTATTCTGCTACCGCCGTTGATTGTGCTGCTTTCCGGTATCTTCATTTACAGTTTGGTTCATTTTATACCCCCTTGAAAGCAAAATGTTAGGTGTCTGCTTAAATTTGAGCACTGTTCTATGACACTTGTAGGTATGAACTCAAGAAGCTGTAATTACTTCAGATAAGCCTATTTGCATCCCTTCGTTTTGTACAGTGGAAAACGCCTGGTTTCCCTAAGTGCTTTGCTGAATTATGATTTGTCCTTATGTTTTTCGGGCTTTTGCTCTTTCCTATTACTCGTAATCATGAATTTGTAGGGAAGGTTGCCGAGTACAGGAAAAAGAAGTATACCGAGGTCGAAGTACGCTTTTCACAGTTTTTTGTTAGTCCGTCCTCTAGTATTGTCGTAACGTGGACGAATTCCTGGGTGCAACCCAGGTACTCTGAGTGGTGAATCACATAAGGTGGCATCTAGCTGGGCTTTCTGATACTTTCCGGTGATTCCGAGCAGTTGTTTGTGCACGGCGGCTGTCACAATCGGGTTTCCGCCAGATGGGATATCTGGTGTCCTTCACCCTTGTAGTTAGGTACGCTGGCGAGCGCGTACTGACGTTGAGTAACTTAGTCGGATAAGGTTACTTCTAGTCTATATGATGATGACTTCGTTCGATGAGCCTCTAGTCTTTTCTTCCCTGTTTAACATGATGATGCTCATCCTCATATTATCATCTTTATTGATGGCAACAGCCACAAACAAACAACCATCCATCAGGAGCACAACATTAAAACCTACGCTTGAGAAGTTGGGCGCCACCGAGTCAGCATAATCGACATGATATCAGTGTTCAACATTGATGCTTCGACGCCGTCACTGTCTCTTGTCTAAGAGGAGAGTCTCGTTTGTGGTCTACGTTCATTTGAGTGAACGTGAGGTGCCTCGTGTGTTGGAAATAGTTCAGCTGCCGCTACTAGTACTATTCTAAAGAGAAACAGTCGTGTCTTGTATCTGCTTTATTGATGTTCACATGTTTCAGATGCGTGGCCTGACATGAACGACTTCACACATTCCTGATTGCTGTTGCAGCCAGCGGCATCCTTGAATCTGTGCCGAATCGCTTATTTTCTCTCGCAGTATCACGATTGGTCTGTTTGCTTGTATTTCTGTGGACGCTGCCGTAGGGCACCATGGTCACTAGTAAGGGGGTTCAAAAATAGGATTTATGTAATCATTGATGTGATTTAGTGACGTTTGGCCTACTATTTCAACGGGTTTCAGGAGAATCATATCTTTACAAAGTTAACTTGCTGGAAAATATCAAAAGTTCTGGGTAATGTTGATGTGATCCACCTTCCAGGGTGGGGTCATTGTGACCCTCCCTGTTCCTGGATGGAGAATGCAAGGTATGACCCGTTAACGTGTTTTCAGTTTTTCAGCTACTGACCGTGTACCGTGGTGCTGCTACAGTTTTGTTCACAAAAACGGAAGACCATAAAAGGAATGGCAAGACATTACAGGTGACGGTCCTGTCGGTTAATTGAACCATTCTTGTTCTTTATTGGAGTGCGAAATGAGGCACCTACTCACTGAAGTTGGTAGCTTTCCTGCAACTGGATTACTGAACCGTGTCTGTCATTGATGACTCCAGTTCTGTAGTTCACTTCTAGAGAGGCGGTAGTCAACTGGGTTGACTGGGTAGTGCCTAACTTTCTCGCAAGTTAGTCTAGTGTCCGCCATTCGGTCGTTTCCATTCAGCATAAGGTTGAGCGAGAATAGCTGCGTGAGGTAGATGATACTCTGACGTGCGTTGCCTATACAGCTGGATTAGCGCATCCATTGCAGAAGAGTTCTTTCTAAAACCATCGCTCATCTGATATCACCAGACCTCGGTAGTTCTTGGCGAAACAAATCGTCAAAATCACTAAGCAGTTTAGACCGCACTGCCGCACTGTTTACTCTGTACTTGACCAACAAATTGACGTCACCTCGGTTTCGAACGTTGGCAAAAGCGTTCTGGCTTTTCGGTTTCGAGAAGTGATCTCGTCTTCATTTAGTATGCTGGAAATTATGCGGCTGCCCAGGTGAACTAATTTATCTTCTGTGTCAGTTGATTGGTCTGAAAGCCCAATGTGTGGGTTGATCCCGCCCAGTCTTATAGCATCAGTTCACACTTTGCAGGTCTGTGGCACACACGGGATTATTTTGGTCAATCACAGTGGTTTGTATCCTTAATGGATCCAAACCAATAAGAACCATGTCGGCTGCTTGCTGGCAATCGCCCCTGGGACATTTCGAGCCTCTCCCAACGTCTCTTACTTGTAGAGAAGGCAGTTAGGTTGTCAAGGAATGATAGGAAAGAATAACCTCGTGTTGTATCCCTTAGCGTTGTAAACTCGGGCGAAGAAGCCCTCTAGTGTTTCAGGCGTTCACAGGAGTTGGCGTACAGTGTCTTTATAAAGGGTAACAATTAAGAATGGATTCTTTTGAGTACCAACCACTGTCACTGCTTCCAGTCTTTGCACAGCCAAAAACAGCTTTCGCGTCAAGAAGAACGATGATTGCTAGTCGTTTCAAAGAGTACTGTCGGTCAAGCGTCTCTCGAAGTGGACCTGAAATCAGCGCATTTTTGACCATAGCGAAACCCTGCATTGTTCTCACGAATTTATCCCTCGGGTAACCGACTAACCTGCGCCAGGTAATTCCAAACAGTATCCCACATTCTACTGGGAGGGTCCCGCAGTGATTTGTACATCATGACCATGCTCTCCTTTTGAAAACCGGATTCAGCATGATAGCGCTTCACCCCACCGGTTTTCTTTTCTTGTTCCTAGTAGTTTGCAGTGGAGTCGTCAGACTCCTTAGTGTGACCGTACTACCGAAAGTTTATAAGCATAATAAGTGCTTTATATTTTCAGACGTATGGGCGTGTGAGGGTATACAGAGAGCTCTCCGAAAACCTCTTAACACAAAGCGCTATCCGTCAGGGGTGCCACTCTCTCCATTCCTATTTAATTTCGTGGTCGATGAGGTAATAAGGCGAACACTGGAAGATCTTCAACACCCTGGTGTTCAAATAGCCTGTGACGAAAACCTTGTCGATCTGGAATATGCAGACGACATCATCCTCATCTTCGAAGAGGAGGAGAAGGCGCAAATGTTTTTGAATGAACTGACCAAATTCATCCAGTCCTTTGGTATACACTTTGCACCCACAAAGTGTAAGGTCATGCTCGTGGACATGCAGTCACTTACAATCCAGGAAGAGACACTTGAAATTATGGAGCGTTTTACGTATCTTGGAAGTTGTGTTAGTTTTGAGTGTAGTGTGACAAATGAGGTGAATGCACGAATCTGCAAGGTTGGGGTCGCGTTTGCTAATTTGAGACTCCTATGGCGTCAGAATGATGTATCCCTGAATCTCAAGGGACGTGTGTATCAAGCTACAGTGCGGGCTGTCTTTTTGTATGGCTGCGAGGCTGCCTGTTCGGGCAGCCGAATTGAGACGTCTTCAAGTGTTCGACAGTCGTTGTCTCAGATCTACAGCGCGTGTGGGTTGGTGTTGGCGAATTCGTAACGAGACAAGTAGGAAGCGAGTTTTCGGTTGTGCAACGGGTACGTCCATTGAAGACTGTGTCCAACACCAGAAGCTGTGTTGGTTAGGACATGTGTTACGTATGCCTAACCATCGCTTGCCAGAGAGGGTGTTGTTTTCCATGCCCAATTCAGAGTGGCGGCAGCAGAGAGGTGGTCAACCCCTAGCAGAGGGGTAAGAAGGGGATTACGAAACGTTTGGGTGCTGTCGGTGCTACTCGTTTTCCAGGATGGGGACTGTGTGATCCTCACTGCGCCTGGTTGGAGACGCTGCAAGATATGACCGCCAACCAATGTCAGTGGCGTTCTGGTTGTCAGTTTCTCTCTAGATTTCCTGAATGGATGTCTGGAGTTGTAGGCACCCCGGAATGTTTGTAGTGTGGTAGCATTAAGTCCCTTCTCCGTTCACTTTTATTCTTGTCTTCCCCAGAAGACGGCAGCGAAGCATCAGTGTTGAACACCGATATCATACTTTCGATGATGATGGAAATTGCGTGGTGCCAACCATCTAAGCCCTGTGGTTTTGAGGGGACGATATATGGTTTTTCTAGCTTTCTCTTCCTCACGCAATGCTGGTGTTAACTTTCCCACTCTAGTTCATCAGGTTTTCTCGAAGTTTGTGTTGAAGAAACCCGATGGAATTGTGCTGTGGAGTTTGCAGCTCGTCATTCAAGATGACGATTTTGTGAATGAATTGCTGTCCCACCTTCTGCGCAAATCGTTGCACTTACATTCATCCAGCTGGCTAATCGAAAGGGCGCTGAAAGGGGCGCGGACGTTTCGTGGAGTGAAAGCCCTAGCTGAAATGGGGCGCGGACGTTTCGTGGAGTGAAAGCCCTCTCCACTTCCTGGAATTCACTATCCACATGCTCTGTCTATCTATACTTTCTCAGGATCTCGATTGTCTGATGTCTGAGGGAACTGATAGCACTATCATGGTCTCCAGTTGCTCGGATCGTTTTCCCGGCGTCGGTGGGAGCTACCGATCTTGGCGAAGTCCAGTGTTAGTTGTTAGTCGAGTCAGATTGCTTGGACAGACGGTCTGAAAAGGTCAGGGTACATCTTTCACTTTCTTATTCATCCTCTAGATGATGGTCGTGGGCTTGGCTGTGGATTTCCAACTAGATGAGCTCGATATTTTCAAGCTACAGACTTTTTTCGACATGATGAACTGGGTGACTTCGTGTCGACATGTGTGATTCTGATAGAAAACGAATTGAGGAACGAGCCCACACGATGACATGATTGGAATCGAGTTGCGTAATCCAGGAGAAGCGGCGACCATTGATGGAAGCTCTTCAGTAGCAAGTGATCCAAATGAGTCTATAAGCGTTTTGTGGCTTCCACTCAGCACATTGCGAACGCCTGTGCTGACAGTTCCTACCAGTTGAGAACACGTGCTCACTACTCAAATGAATTTGGCGCTACTCTTTATCTGTATAGTGGGCATCAACTCAGAATCTGCCACCCAGGTGTGCTACTTCGGGGGGTAGTCGTCCAACCGAGACGTTTCTCACACCCCCCAAGATGGCGATATCTGTCCCTCTTTCCATCCAAAGCAGTCTAGATAGAACTCGATAAAACCCGTTTTTCTAAGCTTCAGAAATGCAACCGCCAAACCACAGCTCATCCGACTTACCTTCTTCCTGATTCGTTTAACCTATTCAACATGTTATCTCCATTTTGGTGCACATCTATTCCTTCACTTCCGGTACAGTTTTGCGGCAATCATCAACGCTGCACTCTTCAACACAATCGCTCTGATGCTGTGCTTTTCACACTTGTGTGCGGTGCTTGTGGATCCTGGGATCATACCAAGAAATCAATATCAAATAATTCGTGATGGCGGAACTACGTCTGTCGAGGTAAATCAGGCAGTTGTGTTTTCGTCGGCTTTGTCTTCAAGCGTTTATTTTTCCACTCTGGAATGTGTGTGTGCCCTAATCGATCTTCTGGTAGAAGGAAACGTTTTGTCGGTTCATCTTTTCTGTGTTGTACGATATAGTGTGGGTTTGTGATCCATTAACCCAGTGTCGGCAGTGTTGATCGCTACTCCATTTGCGTGTGTGTGTGTGGTGCGTGCAGGTTGACTGCTGACAGCACTGGGCTATTACATTTCGTAACCTCGGTGGTGTTATGAAAAACATACATGAGTGCGACCTCCTCCGACGTAACGGAGAGATGACTGACTGGCTCTTGTCAACGACGGGCAAGTCTGGCCGTTTTTCAACTTTCATACTTCCTTTGGGCCGCATAGCGTCTCTGAACCGAAACGGTGTCACAAAGGGACGATTTCATTTAATTTTTTTGTGCGTCATTAGGGCTGCTGACATTTTCTCGGCCGTACAACCTTGTCTCCGTACATCGCCTTTAACTCGGAAGTTCGACTGGAAACGCTAAAGTTCCGCTTGATCCTTCACATGACTTGATGCTGGGCAACCAGCTGGGTCCTTTCAGTCTGAATGGTCTTCAGAGCCGGCAGTTATTTCCGCCACATTTTTCTTTATAGCGGTTGACACTGCACTGCATTGGTGCATTTGGGCGTACTTGAGTGTAACCATTGACTGCTCAGCTGCTTCAGAAACAGCCTGTGTATCACCTATTGACTGCATTTCCTCAGAATAGTTGGAATCCTTTTTCCTTCAGGGTTATTTTAATTCTTTTTGCCCACTATTCACAATTTTTCTTACGAATGGAAGAAACGGGAAGCTAATCTTCATTTGTCAATCTTTTGATAAAATTATCGTGTTCAGTACCACTCGGTTTTCATTAAATTGACGTTTATGCATGTGCACAAAACCACTAACTAAAGCGTGGTATTTTGCTAGTTGGTAGTAGTAGTCACACTTTACGTTTCCGCGTTATGTTGACACTTTCCACAAGTTCGATATTTGCAACCATATTCCTATTTTGCCGCTTGAGAATTGCCTTGTATTGATATCCTCATAAGTTATAGGTTTTATTTTGTGGGAAACCGCTTTATGAGTCGAGTGGGCCTGTTTTTCTTATTGCCTGTCGTTTTCCCTAGGGCTTTAAGGATGCTCGTAGTGAGTTTGCTTTCCCCTTCTCATGGTTGTCCGTCGGTAAGGCACCAGTACTGACATACTGTTGTTGATGGTGGTGATCGTGTGACTGTTGCGGTCCGTCCACTTCTCGTGTAGGCCTATCTGGCAGTGTCATTTCATCCGACAGTATTTACCAGTGGCAATCGCTCCATGGGACAGAGTAATAGACCTACCGGTTGCTATTATGATTGACTATGGATTATTTTTACGGTTTCTGTCTTCTATTATATCGTCTTAGGTGAACCATATTCTTTACCAGGCAGCTTATTACCAACGTCTGTTTCAGGTCCCAGCGGGCTGGACAATATGCAATAAGTGTGCAATGGCTCGGCCGCCTCGAGCTCACCACTGTCGTGTGTGCAATTCTTGTGTAAGACGGATGGATCATCACTGTCCTTGGTACGTTTTTATCCTCGCTACTGATGTATCTGTCTCAACTCCTGGTTTGAACACCATTTGAGAAGCACAGGAAACTGTGTCTGAACAAGCAGCAGAGAAAGTTTTTTCCGTGGCTGATTTTTCTACCCTTTACACATGCTTTGCGTTGATTTTGGTCTGTTTATGTATCCCAAAAACATCCAGACCAATAGGTGTCGTCTAGCTAATTAGTGTTACCGTCAAAAAAACGATCAGACATCAAAATCGATCACATCATAATCGGTTGTCTGTTTGGATTACCGAGTGTCATTCATTCTGACTTAACTCTGATCACACTTCTGTGCGATACCAAGTTTCTTTGTCCTTCTAACCAGTTAATCCCGTTAACCACTGAAAAACCGGTTGGCTAGAAAGTCTAGTGAAACTGGCATTGTTCGGTGAAATCTTTGGTTTCCATTCCGTATTGGAACGCCTTCTCCCATAGAATGTTGATAGTCTTGTATGCAGGTGGAAGCTTTTGGACTGGAATTTGTATTTCCTGATAATCCTAGGGACTGATTCCTACCGGATTTAAGTCGACAATCTCCCCAGTGTAAATCAAAGCGTAAGGGATCACTACCCAATGGGCTTGATGGACCAGGAATATGAGGAATATCCCCAGACTTCCCCAGATGTTTGGCTCAAAACTCTCTGACTTAAAGCCTTGCATGTTAAAGCACCTAGGTCCTTAAGAACACGTTGGTCTCTGATGCCGTACCAAACTTTTCAGACGGCAGTCAGGCTGTCTACCGGCAACCAAAGCTCAACAATGAATCTCAAGCCTCGTTTGGACTTTAAGAGGTTTCTAGACGACTTATCATTTGAAGCTGGAGCTGGCTTCCTTATTTGGTAACTGTTACTCTTATTTTAATCGACTCGGATTAGAGAATCTGTCCTAGTCAACTGGAAATGTGATATCCACGGGTATATCTGCTAGCCCCCGCTGCAAGCTTCATCCACTTGTTGTCTTATGACGGTCTTGACCTCAGGGCCTCCATTCCATGTCTTCAAACGCGCTTTCCCAGCACATAGTGCACACATGCGACTCTTCGGACTGTCTAGTCTTCCACAACATTGATATACCATTGTTATCGCTCAGCCGCGATCATTGTAATGTCGGCTATACAAAACTCCCATGTTCAAGTTGTTTCTAGCGATTTTCCATCTGGTCTGGCAAATTTGGGTGAAGAGGAGTGGAGGAGAAGCACCAGTGTCCAATCGTCATTCCATTCTCGGACGTATGGTTTGTAGCAGTATATAGTAGTATCTGAAATATGTTTTGGCTAACATCAACTTATACGCAGCCAGCTGCTTATAAGACTGGCTTTTATTGTGAAACAGGTTCTTTCATTGAGAACGATATCCATTCCTACAAACTGCCACCGTTCGGTGGAGCGGACCAATAGTCAGCCGAAAAGAGTACTTTCTCCTTCTCCGCCTAACTTAGAATGGAGGAATAGGCAGTGGGGACATTGAGCGTACTTGAGGAGACTCAGTGGCTTCTGATTGACTCAGTTTCTGTTGTTTTTCTCTACGTTGGAAGGGTGAACTCGTAGTCAGAGACCCCTTGTAAGCATACTCAACTTTGAAATCATAAGGCGTTGAAAAAACTACCCTAATCCGGAGAAAGTGAATAATGTGCGCATAGTCTACAACGGTGGGACGCCATGGAAGTCTGAACAGGTGAAGAATAATCCGAGTCTTGAGAATTTGAAGGTGTTGACCAAGAAGTTGAACGAATAGAAGGTGGAAGAGAATTCGAAGGATGGGAAAAGAGAAAACGGATGACTGGAGAAGTAGAGGTAGGTGGATCATCTGTGGCCAACCGGAGAGTTTGGTGCATATTTTGCAGTCCTGCTGCATCACGCATGACGCCAGATGTGCTCGTCATAATCGGGTTGCAAGGGAACTCGCAAAACGCCTCCGTCGCCTGGGATACACCGTGTTTGAGGAGTTGAGAGCACCTACTTCGACGTCCTTCATCAAGCCTGACCTGATCGCCGTTCGGGAGCGCCGAGCGACTGTAATAGACGTCAGCATAGTCTCGGATGGGCGCGGAGTGACTGTGTGGAATGAGAAAAAGCAGAAGTATGGTGCTGATGAATTTTCCATCGCCATAATCTCAGCCCCACGTGCAATTGGTTGTGATGTGGACTTTTTGGTCCACCAACCGATGATCATCTCTTATCGAGGGATCTGCTTTCCTAAATCCTTTAAAGCTGTTATTGGACTGGGACTTTCTAAAGTCACAGTCAGTGACTTGTGTTTGCTCGCCATTGTGGGTTCTCTGCGTACGTACGACACTTTTATGCGTGGCACATGGCGTTGAATGTACATTCTTGCCATTGAATCGCACACCAGACCCAGTATGACGGACACTGTGCCTGATGTGCGAGTCTTGACTGTGCTAGCGCTTACCGCGCCTTGAAGAGCACTCAGCATTGTTTGTCCTTTCTTCGGTCGTTAGACTTTACACGCATGTTTCCATACCAAAATTCCTACGTACGTTGGGATTCATCCTATCTGACTGGAACTGTTGGTTGCATGACTTCGAATGAGACATTTCTTTCTTTTATCTCATATTCTCCTGTAACCCTTTCGCATTCATCGCTTGCATTCACTTTTTATGCCTGTGACCATGCTCTTCAAAAATAAACGATAATAATGGGAGTGTTACGGAGGAAGTGAGTTTTTCTATGGAGCATCTGTTGCGAGAGGGTGGCTACATCTTGTCGGTTAATGACGGAGAGGCAATGGATTCTCCAAGGGAACTTTATTTGGATGGGGCATTGCCGTGAATAGGACAGTAGAGTTCCACAGTGGAACAGGCCCAGACCTCGTACAAAAGGAGGGGGAAAAGAGGCTTGTTGGGAGCACGAGAAAAGGAAACTGATTTTCTCAAGGCTCGGGTTATAATCGATTTTACACGCGCGATTCAATCCCTGGTGTTCGGAAGGATAGGCCAAGAAGCCAGCAGTTGGAGGAATAAGGTTAGATGCAGTGAGCGGGGAGTGCGAGGTTGATTGAGGTAAAACGGAGGGAGATAGATGGACGTGTCGATTTGATAGGACCGACTGTAGCCCTTGCGGATCCTAGATGAAGATCATTGTCAAGCCCGTTGGTCAGGATGTTTCCAGTATGGTTCGTCAAGCCAGGATATAATCCATACGTTAGGATTTTGGGCATTAGGTACCGTATTCTGTTGAAAACCTCGAAAACATCGTGCACTGCCAATTCGGTTTTACCGAATGACCCAAGAACACTGGCACCTACCGATCACTCCGCGGGGTATTGTTTTCCAAGAGTAGAGGTGACTATGCGACGATAGTTATTGGGATAGGATTTAAGAGCCATGCTAGGGAATGGAGAGTTCGCGGGTAGTTTTTTCTTGAGGGATGAAGCGAGAGGGAGACAAAAGAGACGATATATGGTTGGAACCAGTTCTAGAGCACAGATACGGAAGAAACTGCGAAGGATGCCATCCACACCAGGAGATATTCGTTGGCAGAATGTGTTGACGAACTGCCTTGGTGGAACGGGCGAGTAGCTTAAAGTCGGGCAAAACAGAATGGCAACTGATTGTGAAGATTGCGGAATTCGAGGTGAAAACTCGAGTAAAAACTTCGCCCTTCTGAGGGGGCAAGTTCCGGATTCCACTAGGGTCTGGAATAGGGCGACAGTGGGGAGAGCACTGCTTTTGTAAGGTTCCAGGAGGGACTCCCAACACGCCTACTGGGTAGCTGATGAACATATCCTTGGTCACATCGACAAGTCCGAAGGGGTTGAAAAGGAAGGTTGAGAACTTTGATGGCATTGTACATTTGGTTCCGCCGTCTGACAGAACAGACTAGTAAACCATCTCAAGGACATTGGTTCTCAGCAGAACCTATAGGGCCTTTCGAGGTGCAACCACCCTAGGTGGGGGAACCAAAGGACTACCGCATGTTGTCCCAATTGGCAGACAAGTAGCTCGAAAAACGACACGTGTGGGTGTTTGAGGTTCCGTGGTGGGACCTTGCAGTACGAGACTGACAGTGGCTTTTATTTGCATTCATGCCATCAGTTTCCAACTGGATTATCTGACAGTTTGTGGAACTGCATTCCTATACACCGATAAATCTGCACTAGATTGCTTCCCGTTCCCATTTTCTGTTTACCATGAGGCATCCTGATGCGGCACTCGTGTTGCCGTTGGTGATAATGACAACTGATTAATCTGCCTACCGGATAGAATTGACCAGATTTGATGTGTGAGCGTTTTTCGCGCTCGAATAAAATTGAGGAACAAAACCATCATTTCATTCTCGTCTTAATGAAGCACCCTTTCAATTGGTTGCCAACAGTGTGAATTGTTCAATCGCGCTTCACACCTGGGCGATTCCGAAACAAACAAGTTCTGTTCGCCGAACTGAAAACTCTCTTTCGGTTTTCGGTATGGGCACTACGCATTTGTGCATGAAAAAATAATTTGATTTGTAATCTCGAAGATGGAAAAGCTTCAACTGGTTATCCATCGTGATCGGTCAAATCCTAGGCGTGGGGGCAACATGCATCTCATTTTCGCTGTTCTATGTCAACGGCAGTTTTTTACCGCAAGAAATTGGATGAGAAATCGTTCATGCGCGTGCGCACACATTCGTCACACCATCAGCCATCCCAAAGCAACAGAATCTCACTACAAAGATTTGTCCCAGGTCTGTGAGGGTGCCGTCCAACATAATGTAGATTACCTGCTGTACCAAATGGCCGGCCCCCGTCGACGACGCAAAAAAATTATAGAGAATCCAGTCGGTTCGCAGTCGAACGGGACCAACTCGACTTACCTGTTACGTACGTCTTACGTCCATAAAGAAGTCCTGAAAAAAGCAAACACCACATGTGGCGTCATTTGCATCCCTTTCGTCACCATTTTTCCAGAACACAAGGCTTCTTGTTCCTCTCCCTCCGTCCCAAGTTTGTGTCCTTCCTGCTCATACATTTATCGGTGGAAACAAACCAGTGAATTGCGACAAATACACTCATTTGCAAATCAATTTGGTTTTCACGGGACATTCAAGTGGATCTCTCGTTTATGATGTTGTTCAACTGAATGTGCTGCACAAAGGCCGCCTCATGTTTCAGTTGGTACGATATTCGGGATATCTTAGTACATTTTCATGAAGGAAACTACTCACAAGGTTGTCGAAGAGTTTTCAGCAACCTTGTGAGTAGTTCCCTTTATGAAAACCAGTGAATTATTCAAAAGAAAGAAATCGCCAGCAAAATCATTTCGCAGCAGGGTCCGCTAGCGAGATCCGCTATTTTTGGGGTTTTCATTTGATCAGTGACCGAGTGAATGAAGCAGATGAACGCACAGGTCTGCAGGTACGCTGAATGGCTACTACGTTGACAACCACGTGATTGCACATGATCAATAAACTTAACGCTCCTGTCATCAAGGTGGAAGTCTATGGGCGGTAGAATAATTCTCGAATCTGGAAGTCTAGCGCAGCTTTTCCTAACCTTCGAAACCCTGGCTTCACTTCAATTCGTCCCTGAAGGGCAGACTACAAACTGTGGGATTGTGGTCTCTTCTACTTTGTAGATGAGGGGATAAAACACACGAAAAGTTTGGGTGTTCAACTGTCCCTGTGTCTGGGTCATTTGTACACCATACGGTTTTAGGAGAATACTCTCGCTTGACGGACGAACTAATCATTGGGCGGTTGGAATGTGTATCGCGCATCTCAGAGGACCGTCCACTTCATGCAGCTCTTTCCCAGCTCTATGCCGAAAGTTGGTCCGTTTACGACCTGACAACGGCATATAAAGGCCATTGCTAGTATGCCCTGTTGGTTTGACAACTCCCTCCTTCCTGAAAGAAGACTCCGCGGACCGACTCACCTATGTGAATGGCATCGATAGACGTTGCCTGATCGCACAGATAACAGTCAGGGTCCCACCTCATAGCGATTGCTTTCTATGCGCCGCTGTCCAATTTCTCATTTCATCAGGCAAATAGGATAACTCAACTTCAATCAAATGATTAGGCAATCAATTTTGCTACCTGGTTACTGATTCCCTGTTCTACCGTTTTTCGGTGAATGAAACTATGACAGTGTGTGTGACCAGGATACATCTTTTAAAGCGGATCCTCTGAAATGAACCATACAAACGTGGTACCAACGCTCGTGTGCGTACCAGTGTTGAGTGGACCATGTGCATTCTTTTGTCCGTAGTTTAGTTCTGTAACGTTCTCTATCTGATAGGTGACCTGGGCGCTCTTTACGCAAATCGATCGACCTGGTGGGTTCACCATGGCTCAAGTAACACTCAGTTCGCAAGTGCAGGTTGAGGTCTCTGTCTCAACCGTGTGTCTCAGGTTCATTGAGAATCAATCTCAATGTTTGTGTGAGTGTTTTAGCTTGAAGGTCATGAACTTTCAAATTGATTTTAATAGGGGAAATATGCTTTTTTCCAGGATTGCACGCCAAGGTGACTGGGCTATGTGTGTCACGCATGCCCAGTTACCGCCTGTCGAGACGGGTGTCTAGTTCGGGGGTGCGGAAACCTATAGGTGGACAGAATATGACATGGAAGAAAGGGATGAACATTGCTACTAGTACTGGTCGCCTTCCAGGATGGTGTGCTTGTGACTGGTAACAGTAGATAGTATGGCGGCCAATCAATTTCATTGACGTTCTTGCTGTCAATTTCTATCCAGAGTTGTTGGAGGTGTAGGCATCACGGATGTTTTTGGCACACTAGCCCTTTCCCTGTCCCATTATTTCTTCTTCTCCACTATAAGACTTTATTCAGGCAACTCGGCAGGGTTGTACGGCAGTGAAGCACCAGTGTTCTCATCAGGTGTTGTTGTTAGTGATGATGATGATGATGATGATGATGATGAGTGTGCCTTCTAGGACTTTGAAAATGAACAAAAACCACCAAACTGTCAACTCATTCGCCTTCTTGGTAAGCTTAGAAGTCGTCCTTCTTCCGTCGCCACTGGCAACACATTTTCCGCAATAACCTCTCACTGTATGCGGTAGATTAAACCCGAACATCATTTTCTGTCGCGTCGTTTTGTCCTTGACTCGATTTCTCGCTGCACGGACGCATTCTAGACTCTATTGCCCGTTACATACGACTTATTTCCAAGTATTGCTCACAGTTTTACCGTAAGCATCCAAAGGCCCAAGCGTCCCGGCTTGAGCCCAAGCAGTGCAACTTCAAACGACTTTTTTTGGCCATCAAAGTTTGATGCATTGTGGTTACTCGTGTCCCGTTGATCAATCCCCACACCCTGTCACTCCGTTGTAATGCTCGCCTACCATTCCGATTTTTTTCAGGATAAACAACTGTGTAGGAGAGTACAATCAGAAATATTTTATCATGTTCCTCGTATATGTAGGTAAGTGTCTGGTCGTTTTGATCTGGCCCTATTGCGTTTTCTTCAACCTATGCATTTGAACAAGACTGTTGATACTGTCACCTACATATCTCAGTCTCTAAGCCAAATACATTCTTATTTGAGTCTGACCTCAGGAAAGGGTGGCTCTCACGTTTATTGTTTACGGTTTTTGAGTTAAACGGAGTGAGCCCGGTCTATTTTCATGCATAGTATGTCGTATTTATAGTGTATGCAATGACAGCATGCTGGAAATTCGGATGCGCTATCGGCAACCGGCATTCAGCGGGTACTGGAGTATGATGGGCTGTTGGGTCCACACTTTTGCCTTGAAAGTGTCGATGCTACGGTCGGTGATATTCGCCTTCCAGAATGGGGACCGCGTGATCCCCACTGCGCCTGGTTGGAGGCACTACAAGATATGGCTGCCAACCGATGTCAGCGGCGTTCTTGTTGTCAGTTTCTATCCAGATTGCCTGAATGGATGTCTGGAGGCGTAGGCACCTCGGAATGATTGTAGTAAGCCAGTATTAAGTCCCTTCGCCGTCCACCTTTGTTCTTTTCTTCACAATAAGGCTTTCAAATAAATCATGGTTGTACGACAGCGAAGAATCGGTGTTGAACACTGATATCATGCTGTCGATAATGATGTTGATGATGACTTTCGCCTTGATAGTGAACAAGCAAACGGCCCTATCTTCTGCTCAATCAAATGCCAGCTAAGCCTGTTGGTCGAGGATTCCGCCTAACGGGACAACAAATCTGATCTCAATTGCGATTGTTTTGATCCGGTGACGTTTTACAAAATGTTATCGAAAACTTTGGCGCTATAATGCGTATGTATGACCGGTTAATTGCTAGTTAATCGATGGTCACAAAACCATTTGCGCTACAGCTAAGTCAGGCCGTTGACATCGTTGACGGACAACACTGTTGGGGTGACTGATGACGGTATTTTATGGGTGAGCGACTACTTCAAAGCTATGCTATAAACTTAGCTGTAGACCACACCTTGTGTTTAACCAAGGGACACGCGAAATTCTCTGCGAATCCTTCTCCCAAGACCCTGTCTTCCTAAAGTGGAGTCGCTTCTCATCTATTACTCAGGGACACAGACGTGATTATATTACTCCAAATCTCCGAAGGTTCCCAAACTCATTTCTGAGTTAAGTTGTGTTTGCGTCTGCATTTTTTACCTTCCCAGTTTATCTCAACGTGTGGCACTTGCCTCTCCCTTTTTCAGGCCTTCTCTGTCTCTATGCAGTTATCCTGGTGATTGTGTGCCGTGCGATGTTGTCTGCAGACACGCACAAAGATGTGGAATACACCGATCCCGCCACTGTGTGAGTTTTGTACACAGATTTAAAAAAAAATTGTTTACTGGTTCTTTGTGTCACGCACGCCACACATTTTTGGTCCTTCAGTCCATCGACAGGCGGGATGCCAGAGTGTCGAAATACGGGTAGTTTCAAAAAGTCGAATCGTCCGCCAGGCTTGGCATCTGGTTTGTTAACGTTCCGTCACAACTCAGGGAGACGTTGTCTGTTGCTTGCGTTTTTCTACGTGATTTTGTAGTTTCTTCCGACAGAACAAAGGTATGAAACCACAAAAAGGGCAACCAAATGCAAGAAAAACACAACAACGCAGTGTAAATCACAGACGGATTAGCGGGAGCACGAGGAAACCAACCTTTAACTATGCAGTCAAATCAGATATATCGAATGTCCTGTAAAAACTATATAGACTCGTGCAAGAGTGGAGAAAATAAAGGCATTGTTACTCACAACAGTTAGGACAACGGTGGTAATGTCGTGGAATATAGGTAGCTCGGGTGCGCTGATTGATTGTTGGTCTGTTCGCCGAGCTTGGCAGTTGGATTGCAAACGTTTCATCACCAACCGAGGTGACATCGTCAGTGTGGGGTTGAGTGGGTGAATTCCTCCTCTTCTGCCTGTGCTTATATGGCTCCTAAAACAGCATCTGGTAGTTCTGAAGGGGGTCTTCGCCTAGTTTGATTGGACCCCCTGTGAATCGTGGATATGCACGAGATGAGCGCATCCAGCAACAGTCTAGGGAAATGTGTTACGTCTAGATCGCCCCGTTTGTCTTGTGTCTATAGTGTCGTACTCCTCCGCACGGACGCCTCGTGGAAAACGGACCCTTCCCCCTTGTGAGACAATCCTGTTTGAAGAAACGAGCTCCTCATACCGATACAAAAGACACTGTCTTCTAGGAATGCCGAATTTAACTACCAAGTCACAATGACAGTGCTGTTTCCCAGCCTTCACAAGTTGAATGTCACAAAAGACGGCCGAGGCTATCATCCAGCTATGCAACCAACTTTTGTAGAGACGAATCGATTTAGCTTGATAAGCAGTTTAACAAAGCAGCAATGTCGAATACACAATACAGTTACGAACGAAATGAGCCAGGCAATAGGACAATGCAACACGCTAT
The DNA here is from genome assembly GCA_003604175.2 of Clonorchis sinensis. NCBI lineage: Eukaryota > Metazoa > Platyhelminthes > Trematoda > Opisthorchiida > Opisthorchiidae > Clonorchis > Clonorchis sinensis. The sequence goes on from CM030375.1 coordinate 12,624,446, forward strand.
AGCCGTTTTGTTACAATATTCCCATTGTCTTACTTTCTGGTTTCTATTCGAGTCTGGTTAGCTGGCGTGAAAGTTGTTAGTTCGCCGAAGATGACAGACTCTAATGGTAATCACGTGAGTACGTCTCGCTGATACACCAGTATTCCTCGATTTAATGGTTCCAAGATTATTGGTTTTTCTTAGCGTGAAATGCAGTTGGTCGGACTAATCTTATCGCATTTCCTGTCGACTGGCATTGAGGACATTAAAAGTCCAAGTTGGGTTCAAGTAGAACATAAGGTTGACGGAAACTCGAGGACTGTGCCTACCTGATGAGCCCCAAGAAGGGCGAAACCGGTCGTGGGCTGTCGAAGACTTTTCAGCAACCTTATGAGTAGTGCATTACGTATATGCATTAAAAGTCACTTTTCGTTAGACAGGTGCACAAGACATGGGAGATGTTTCTTATTTGTTTCTACTCCAACGAGAATTCATCCACATCCAGGATGGAATCCGGTACTCCTGCAAGTGTTTCTTTGCAAGCAGAATACTGTAATTCCAGGTCAAAAGGCACACAGTCGAACTGAGGTGCTGGTATTTTTCGAGGGAATGCTCGGAAACCAAAACAAAGTCAATCCGACCGTGGTTTAGCTGAGAATAGCACATATTTACAACTGAGAAATATAATATGCTACTAGTGTAAGAAGGAAAGCCCTTCGCCGCGAAGTCCCTTAGTAGCACACACCAACTAGACGGTTACAAACTATTGGACAGGAAAGTAAACGTCTCATGTGCACCCAATTTTCAAAAACTGAACATCCTCACGAGTCTTCTTGAACTTTCGTGGATATTCATCGACCATCACGCAATTGTAAACGAACGCTGCAAAGCAGTTCCGCAGGTTCCGTAATAGCGGGACGGAGTTACGAGAAAACCACATACTACTCGCATGTCTCTTCAGTGGTATCCGTCGTTACACTAGTACCTATTACTGAAGACCGTATCCCTGTCTCCCGTTAGTCTCTTCTTTGGACACGGCTGGCCAATAATAAGCAATTTGGAAGTATGTAACTGCATTATCAAAAGAGTAGTTTACATGAAACCTACGTATCGCGTTATGCTCTGGAGAGCTCAGCGATTAGGGCGTGAACTCACTGACTGGAGAGTCTGTGGTTCGAACTCCACATCTGCATTTCGACTTCTTCTGTCTAGGCTTGGGCAACGTGGCAATATCTCAACCCTCGTGCTTCCCTCCGGTGGCACGGCACCGAAAGGGTGTTACAACTGAACGCTTATCTTATTTTCTATCTACCCTCAATTTTACTCTGTCTGATCGAATTGTCTGAATATAATCTGCCAAAAAGAACTTCCACACCTGTTGAGTGGCATCCACCGACGCTGCAGTGTCGGGATCCTACGGGAACCTACGTTTGACCTCTTCCTTGATTTGCGTTCTCTGATAATGCTTTGCTCAGACCGTAACCATAATACATTCGTGAGCAGTTCTATGAGAGTTACCAGCTAGCTCCGAGTGACGGCCTAGGGCTGACATCATTAAGACCTCCTAGCTTCGATTGCAACCCACTGGCGCATCACGGTAGATTCAAATCAAACACCGATCTCCCGACTAAGCATTCGTCGTCCTGTATGCCCGTTTTCAGACCTTCTGGTCTACTCATTCATCTGAATGTAATATTCGCCTCCGTATTCCCAAATAGACTACACTGATCATCTTCGGTCTATTTTGCGGTAAAAGTAAACCTTGTGACCATTTGTATTTGTCAAATTGGTTCAGGCCTACCCTTTTACAGGGTTGCCTCACCCGTTGGACAGCCACTAAAGGAATCGCCCACTGAAGGGAACTTTTGGTTTCATGACACTCCAGTTGATAACCTAAACAACATTATTAGATGAAACATCAGAATCAGCTGCTTTTTCCTCCATATGTTGAACTGCAAAACTCTACCATCGCATGTTAGGATGCCGCTAGTACTCTGTCCCTCACGCACAGATAAGCCAACGATTTGACACCGTGTAGTTTGATCGATGTATGACAGCCAGTCAAACAAAGAGTTTTCAAAGATGCATTTTCGGGTGTTACAGGCAATGACTTCCAATTCCTGTGGTTAGCCTAGCTTGCGCTTTATCCCCCACTGATAACCTCAGTGCCGCAGAACTGCTGGACACGACTGCTCAGTTCGTGCGGCAACTCTGTTGCATTGTGGTCATCATTAACCTTATCGTCGTAGGCTAACAACTAGGTGTGTGTCCGTTTAGCAGTTATTCATGTTCGATCGTTCAGGGATTGGTCAGTACGCTGCGTTGAGTACTTTACTCATGCGACTGAAGTCTACTCACGCAGCAGATTTGCTCAATTTTTGACCTTGGCTAAGTAGACTTGTTTAGCAAGTCGATGCTGCCCTCTCACACAAAAGCTGGATGTAAACAAATCTGTCAAGAAGCTATACTGCTTGTGAACAGTCAAGCAGTTGTTGTTAACTTTTTTCCAGGTTTTGAAAAGCCTAAGGCACCATGCTGTTAGTCGTGTTAGTTATGTTGAAAGCAGATCTGACGTGCTCTTCCAAGTTAATCCAATATTTAATGCGCTATTTGGGGTCCCGAATCATTCAAGGTTCCCTGAAGCTGGTTGTGTGTGTGTGTGGACTCCTTAAAAATTTGGAATTACCGGAATTTAAGCAATCAGCTGATGCTCTGTAAAAATGTTCGATTGAGTGGCTCACTCGACAATCATCTCCATGACTAGACCAGACATGGTTCTGTGTATATATCTGTCACACACCGTATGCTTTGCTCACACGAAGCGGCGTAGCCTGTTGAGCATGCAACTCCACCAAATACATGCTTTTCGTTATGAACCTGTTGGTCAAGCGGAGGCACACCGAATACATCACAGAGCGTACACATGCTGAACTAGATCTGAGGAATATCACTGGGCTGTCTGCTCTGATACTGATTAACTCTATTGTATAAATTTCGGTCGGGTCATCATGTTTCCTTCTAGAATTCCCCACGTCCTGTTTGTTTTCCAGTTTTATGACTGGATCCATCCATGGGTGCAAGTGAACAATATGATAATCGTTCAGCTGTAACACCTTTTCGGTGACTAGCTGTCATGCCACCATAAAGAAACAGGAGGACTAGGATATTGTCAGTTTGTTTACACCTAAATAGAAACAGTCGATATACTGGGGTTAGGGCGAGATGTCTCAGTGGTTTGAGCGAGAATTTACTGACCGGAAGGTCAGTGGTTCGAACCTGACCTCTGCCTCTCGACTTCCCCTGTCTAGGTTTGGGTAACCTGGCAGTATCCCAGCCCTCGTGCTTCCTTCTGGTGGCATGACAGCTGGGCACCGAAAGGGTGTTACAGCTCGGTGATCTGGGGTTGGGTTCAAATTGTGGGCCTTCCGGTCAGTAAAATCGCGCCCTAACCACCGAGTTATCCCGAGCTCAATTAAAGTGCAAATGAAGTACACACGTATATGACCATTCTTCAACGTGGCATTGAATATCGCGCCCTCTTCCGACTGCGGTTAGGTTCACATGGAAACCACAGGTCGGAATCAACTGTTATAACAAAACAAACCATTATCTCACGGCCATTCATCCTGTTGTATCGACGGGTGACCTGTGGTGACCCATTTCAACGAAAGCAGAAAACAACTTGTGGAAACCGTCGTAAGTCAGAACCGTGCGAAAACGCATGGTGCAATATGCAATGATAATTTGTTCAACTATGCCCAGCTGACAGCTCCTTACTAGGCTAATGATGCGTTCCGTTGACTGCTACGCAGTAGGTGCACCGAGGAAGCTATTCGCGCATGGTTTCCCTCGTTGCTAAAATCCTTGTATTACTGTAAGCAGCCAGTCCCTCTTCACCTCCTTTCTCTCGAAGTCCCGACATGTTTTTGCGCTTAGGGACGGGAGCCCATTGTCCTCCAGCCGGTAAGATGGCCTCCCATTACCACCCAAACAGACCAATACCGTCACTTTGTGAGCTTCGGGTCACTTTTCTCTCCGAGGGAGCCATTTCCACTTTACGTAACTTGGCAGTTGTTTAGTACATACGGTTGTCCTCCATACTGAGGAGCACTTACGAAGGAGAGCCAAAGTGGCTCTAATTTGTGGGACATTCCTTCTCTAGAGGATCTAGCTGAGTCAGTCACTTATTCCATCATTAGATGCACCTTAGATGAAGGCCCCCTCCTTCTTGGAGCCTTCAACGCGGTCTCCTTCTCCAGCTGCGGGCACTGAAGAAAGATAGACATCCAGTATCGGTCAGTAACCTCTTTAACCACTGTAACCTCTTTTGGGAGGATCAGTGTGCTGCCGAAAAAGGTGGATTTAATACTACTGATGCACGCAATGCGTTGAGGGGCATCAGTAATCTTATTTTGGCTGGTTAGGTACCAAAGTAGGGATTACATTGAAGTTCACAAGCTATTTCTTTAGGATTGTTGGTCTGGCTCCTACCAGCTTACCACTTTGGGGGATGACCCTCGGGACTTCCCCAACTCAACATATAAAAGTTTTTTTAGGGGTTGGCTACAAACAGATTATAGCCGGCTTGATATCCAAGAAATGCATAGTTGATGACCGACAGGAGCGATGAATGTCACACCTGCTAACTGACCCTCCATTAGTTTGGGCTCATTTCACAGTTTTGATGACATATATATCTGATAATTTTATGGGCATACCTGATTAAGGTACATGCCTAATGCTGCTACCAGGGATGGGCGTAACACTGCCGAATGGTGGTGATCTTTTAGCATACGGATGTCCAAATTTCATAACCCCGATACTGTCCCCAGACAAAAAAAATGGCTTCGTGCTGTTCAATGATGACCACCTATCCGCGTTTCTCACGGAAGCGGTAGAGTGGGAATGGACAGGTTGTGGGTGATGGCGACATGTTTACCGTCATGTATACCTGTGATCAGTTATCAGAAGGCTGATCCAAGCTGAAGTGTTCACAAAGTGCACACAGTTTTAGGACACCGTTCACATGTATATTCGCCCAGTACAATCAGTTGTAAGTGTGGGGTTTTGTGTGGGAATGACCTAACTCTGTTTGCTGCCAACACATGTATGCCGTTATCAAAACTCATACTTTGGGTCACAACCTAGTCACCTAGGCGATGTCAGCGTATACCGCGTAAGCGTGGGGTGGCCAACATTTTAAAACGCTATCTATGGCACTCTAGTTTCCCACTACTCTCATGTGTCATACAGCTCAGAATTCAGGTTATTGGGATATTCGTGAAAATCACTGACCTCATCAATTTTGATCATCACAAAATTTTCATTCATGGAACGCAGAAAAACTCTCGTTGAACAGTCGTGTCCGGCCAAAGACTTCTCTTTAAGGTCCTCTGTATAATTTTTTGCCCAATCCGGGAGATCGAACATCCCATTTCTAAACTTTTCTCTTGATAGTGGACAAGTGACAAGAAACTCTCAGGTGACACGCAATGCTGATTAGATTTGCTGTTAAGGAGCTATTTTGCTGATTGATTCAACCAATCCTTCAACTTAGTCACTTGGCCTAACCAAGCTTTCGTGACGCAGAGGAAAAAAGAATCCTAGCAGTAAATCTGGTTATAGTTTTTTTCAACTATTCATAAACGACTGTTTACGAGGGCTTTAGCTTACTGCAATTCCGAAACTGGATTTTCAATCCTCCTTTATCATTAGCCGTTAGGTTAGTGTATAGCACATCCTACACTAGAGAGAAAGAAAGACGGTATAGATCCTCTACTGGAAGCGTAATCAAAATCAGTCCTGATGAGGAGTACTCGCCCTCTCTTAGGGCAGGTATAGATCTCTGCTGAAAAGTATGACTGGAGAGTGTCGACGCCAGGTTCACAAAGTGAATGGAACGACGAGCTGAAATGCTTCGTAACTACTGGGTTAAACAATTATCCAGGCGCAACCCCACTATTCAATCTTCCACCGCCGTCGTATCTCTCAGTTTTCGCTCGAAAACACCTCAGTCTCCCAAAAAACAAGAGAGGCCTCCTTTCCCGTGGTGTCCTCTTTTTCTGGGGAAGTACTGCAGTGCTATTGGATATGTTATACTGTACATCTCTTGCTTGTTGGGACAATTAAATCCGCTGTCATATCCGTTTTTTTTTAAATAATTGATGCACCCTCTCGGGCATTCACCGACGTTTGAGTCAGCCTATTTCCAGACACTACATTAGCAACCGGACACTCATTTGTCATGTCGATCGTTCTTTCTTTTCCGCCCCATCCAGAGTGCATACTGTGATTCTGATAGCCATCTGCTGTCTGTTCGGACTGTTTGTACTGGCCATCTTTTCAGATCAAGTGAGTAAAACTGTGGACTCAGTTTTTCGTTATCTTTTCTATGAGAATAGGTATAGTAATCGATCTCAGTTGTACCTATTCAATAAGAGGCTAGCTCCAAGAGGAGCCCGCAAAAAGGGAACGACCCCCCACCCCCACCCAGCAGGAGTCAATGTCAAAACCAAACTTTTGTCAAGCGATCGCCCCGTGGTAGTCCCATTCCTGTGAGGAATCTTTCAGCTGTAACACCCTTTCGGTGCCTAGCTGCCGTGCCACCCAAAGGAAGCACGAGGGCTGGGATACTGCCAGGTTGCCCAAGCCTAGACAGGGGAAGTCGAGAGACAGGGGTCGGTTTCGAACCATGGACCTTCCGGTCAGTAAATTCGCGCTCTAACCACTGAGCCATCTGTGAGGAGAGAACGCTTCACTGACTTTGTCTGCGCCCCAGGTTTCGAGGAGGATTAATCATGCTTTATTAGACATCATCACCAGTTGTAAGCCGTTTTAGGTAGTATTTATAGCCTCACATTTTGTTAAGGTTGACGACCGACCGACCAACTCACACTTTCGATTGCTTCCTATCTTTTCACGTCCAAACAGCACGTTGCACTTCAGACCTTTGTGCATCGATTTCTTCGTCTGTCCAAGTGGATAGCTTTTACATACGTAACTCTCGCATGAAGTTGTGATACTTGCAAACTTCTGGTTGCGCTTTCGCCGTTATTACGAGCTACGTGCTCGTTTCATCTGTCTGTCTAGTTGTTCATGTCGATGGGCTGACCAGGCTCAAGCTGCACTGACATCCCCTTGTGCTGAAACTGTTCCTTGTGCTACAATATTTCTCTCCCTGTGAATAACCCTCAAAAGAAGTCTTGATTTGATCGGTTTCTCCAGGTGGTCTCGCCACAGAAGAACATTTGTGGCATGGAATTCTTGTCGTTCATGAACTTGCTAAAGGTTTCCCGTCCTGTTCGTGCGTTAGTGTTCATTCACTTCGTGGTGATCCTGTACTCTGCTCTGATTCACAAGGCCTGGACCCATGGAGGCACCGCCAAGTCCTAATCAAGGTCAACATATACACCTGAAAACGACTGCTCATTACTGTTGAACTACGGTTTAAAATGTGCCTCTCCGGATTTCGCCGTCTCTATCTCCGTACAGGGTTGAACAGGCTTTCTGAATGGAAGTGAGCTATTTTTGGAACCGGAGATTTTCGGAAAATGATAGCAGAGCCCAGAATTTTGCGACTGTTTCGTAGGGAACATTACTCATTTCGGAACACCTCTTTCTCTCCTGCCAGATGGTCTCCATGGCGATCCTGCAGACGCAGCCAAACAGCGGATAACTTCTTTATTCTGATGGCGTGTGATTACTTGCTGAGCGTAGTCGATGCGGGAAGGATGTTGTACTAGCCTGTCACAATCATTCTGAGATTCATACACCTCAAGAAACCCATTCAGACAAATCCCATTGCAACTGGCATCAAAACGCCACTGACATCGGTTAGTAGTCCTATCTTGCTGCGTCAACAAGCATGCACAGGACCATCCTGGAAGACGTGTCACAACGACAGGACTCAGACGTTTGGTAATCTTTTTCATACACTTCTGCCAGATCAGAGGTTGCCCACCTCTCCGCTTGTGCCACTCTCAATGGGGCACGGAAAACAGCAGTTTTCGGCAAACAATGATTCGGCATGCACAGTACATGGCCTGACCAATGTAGCTTCTGGTGCTGGACACATTACCCAATGGAAGTCCCCATTCCACAACTGAAAACTCTTTATGGCCCAGTGCTTAGGGCACGAATTTACTGACCGGAAGGTCCGTGGTTCGAATCCGACCTCTGTCTCTCGGCTTCCCCTGTCTAGGCTTGGGCAACCTGGCAGTATTCCAGCCCTCATGCTTCCTTCTGGTGGTATGGCAGTTAAGCACCGAAAGGGTGCTACAGCTGAACGCTTTTTTTACAAGCTATGATTCTGAGACGACGGTTTTCGAACACCTGATGTCGTCTCAGTTCCACTGCTCGAACAGGCCAAGTCCCACAGCCATACAACAAAACGTTCCGTACTGTAGCCTGATACACACATCCCTTGAGATTCAGGGATATACCGCTTTGAAGCCCTAGAGATTCGTACATTGACCTCATCTGTCACACTACAATCGGAACTAATATAACTACCAAGATACGTGAAACGCTCCACAACTCCGAGTGTCCCACCTTGGATTTTAAGTAGCATGTTAAGTGACTGCGTTTGTGGGAGGGTTACCTTACAACCTGTGAGCAAAAAGTGCATGCCGAAAGTAAGTTTATCCAAAAACGTTTATTTGGCTTATACTGAAAAGCCGAGAAATATCGCACAGCTGTTACATCCTTGCTGAGGACCTTCTGCAGTACGCGTTCCTGGACAGACTCGATAACCGGCAAGTAGTGGGAGGTCGTAACATCCGGCCCCGATTGGCTGACCAACAGTGTGATTAAAGCTCGAAGTTAGACACTTAAGGGTACCACCAACAGATCCAATCCACCTTGAGCGGCCTCCGCACGAATCAGAAAACGTGAAACAAAATGCATACCACGCCAGAATCAATGCTATTTGTAACCATCACTGTTGAAATTAATCATTCTGGTCATTTTGTTCCTTGCGTCAGGAAGAGTCATATGTTTACTCGTGGCATATAAGACAAACAGTTCTGTCTCTCCACTGCGGAGGCTTGTGATAAACAAACATACCGGCATGCATTTGAGCTGAACTCCTTTTCATCCTCACGTGATCAAGTCATGCCGGCTTACGACGGAAAATACCTGACGGAGAACACGAATTGTACGTGGTTATTTGCTTCGACACAAATGAAATCCTCAAGACTATCCGTGCGAAGCTAGGAAAGGGAGGTTAAAGTTTTGAGCAATATGTTTCAACCGGGCTGCCATTCAGTAAATCCCGAGTTTACCAAATGGAAGAGAAATTATGCATCTTCTGTGCAGTGGAGCTCTCCAAGCAGAGAAGGTAGCTTTTTGGACGTTGAACCGATGACGCCGAAGTGCTCAAGCTGGCGACTGGGTTGTTCCAAAAACACTCGTTAAAAGTTGGGCGTGGGCTCGTTTGTAACCAGAGGAATGTAGTGAGCTGAGAAGTCTCCAGTTGTGTCTGTTGCGACTGTGTGGCGAATTCAACTAGGTCCTTCTTTATGCAGTGATCATGTCCAACCTGACCATTTGGAGCTGATCACGATTTGTTTGTGATGCTTGACGTTTTTGTGAAAGACTGGCTCCCTCTACACTTTTGCCGTTGTATCAGTCGGGACGGTTTTCCACCTTTGGTCATCCTTAGATTGAAAACCTGTCAGAGTTTCAAGGAAAACTAGGAGTCTTATTTACGTGTCACAGAAAGCCGTACGTCACGACCGGACGACGTCAGCTGTTGCAGTGGTCCCTCCTGTTCATTAAGTTATCCGGCTTTTCCGTCAGAATAATCCGACACGTGGTCAGTCTAATACCAGTTCTTTTATGCGGAAAACCGCGTTCAACAAACGACCATAGTTTTCAGCTTGCTGTTCGAAACATGGAGTAGGCTAGAAACATTTTTCAACCCAGTCTTCGTAATGTCTTATGAGTTGGCTACATCTCTATCCGTATCAAAAAAACTTGGGAAACGAGAAAGGGCACCCAAGAAGTGTTTGTCAACACTGACTTATCTGTCGTTTCATGTTCGTCAACGGAAACGCAGTACTTTTCGCATTCAACAATGAAGGTTGCGAGATGCCAATTTGCTGTCATTAGTCACACAAGCAAAACATCATACATTTACAGTTAAAAGACATTAACTTCACATGTCACATGAAGTCTTATAATTAGACAAATGGGGTTGGTCACCCCCAGGATAACAAAATGGCCTCAATCAATAGTTCTTAGGCACATACTGCTAATTGCTGTGCTCCAGTTAACATGGCTTCATAGAAGCGGATGGCAGCTTCGTACTCTGTTTGTAAAGGGTCGACTAGACGACCTGCCCCATAGAGATAGGTCACGCGATTGGTGACTCTGGTTGTGCGTCGTTACTGTAGCGCCTTTCCTGTTGTGTGTTCAGAGACCCCACTGAGAAAGGTACGGGGAGTGCTGGGCCGTTTGAACTACATGCTGAAATAGCTGGAACCTAAACACCATGAATGCGGAGTGAACCGAAAATCTGCGAACTAAGGGCACCGGGAGTACTGGGCCGTTTGAACTACATGCTGAAATATCTGGAACCCAAACACCACGAATGCGGAGTGAACCGAAAATCTGCGAACCAACTTTGTTATTGTGACGGATTCTACGTAAGCGAAATTCAGATGCGTCCAACGTGCGTTGGTGGAGTAGTGCTAACACGCTTGCCTCGCATGTCGGGTGTCCGGGGTTCAAATCCCGGCACGGCCACTGGATATGCACTGCTAATGAGCTCTAATAAGAGCGAAACTCGAGTCCAGTGCTTCCGTTTGGTGTGGACTCATTAGAGTGATTACGCCAGAACAGGAGGACAACCGTTCAAACGAGAGTGATGTGAATATGAATGAACTTCAATCCGTCGTTGGCTAGTGAACACTGTTGCTCTCATTTGGAAGGTTTTAAACTCCCCCGTTGTTTGAAAGAATCTTTGAACTTTGCAAATGTTGATTCCTTTTTTAGTAATGTCCCCTTAAAGAAAGCAGTTGATCATCTTTGTGATGGCTATGTCTCAATATGTGTGTCGTTGAACACTCTACTAACAGAACATTCGTTTTGGTCTTGAGGAAACGGCTTACAGGTAGATTGATGGTGTTGCCATGGCCAGTCCCTTGTTCCAAACATAGAAGACATGTTTCTGGCAATCGAACGAATACAACTATGTGATCTTATACCATTTTTCTAAATCTTACCTCTGATTATAGTTTTAGTTTATTTTTCTGACATATTGAGTAATATCTACCCACGAGGTTGAGTTGAACGGATGTTTTGTTTTCGTGTCTGGACCTCCGACTTGAACCTTGCGGTCCGTGGTAAAGCCGCCTAGATTGGTCCAGTTTCTCACCCATTGTATATGAGTGAGATCTAGGAAACACGCCATTTCACAGGCCCAGGAGCCTACAAACCGCAGGCCCCAACCAGTTGAGGAACAAAATGCATTCTTGAAACGAACATTGACCACAAACGACTACTCAGACAGGTTTATCACCCTTCGCATACTCTCTGACGCGATAACCACTGGTTTTAAGCAAGAAGTTCCATCGTGTCTACCGCCTAAGAGCAATCACATTGCTAACAAAGTGAGGCCAAACTTTAAGCTGCCCGGAATCTCTGGTTTTCAGCTGCTCAGTTCCATTTGGTGTCTACAATCTGAGGACTTTTAATTCGGACTAAATTCAAGGATGTGTGTGGCCATCTTCCCGCACGCCATTCACTTGCCGTCTTAGTGAAACATACAGAGTTAGGTCGAACCGGCACCTTTCTCAGCCGTCAACAGAAAAGGTGCTACAGACTGTACAGCTGGCAGATTACAACGATGCATTACCGGAGTCATCAATCACATGATTCATGTATGAGATAGGTTGTCTAGTCGACCCTTCTCGAATACCGGTGTGCAACCAAAACACGAAGCTATTCTCTATTTTTTCAAGCCATGTTAACTGGAGCACAGCAATCAGTCTTATCTGCGTAAGTAGTATTGGCTCCGGTCATCCTGCAGATGACCCACCCCAATTTTTGTCACAAGACTTCATGTGACGTTGTGTGTTCAGTCTATGTCATTATAACTTTTATCTATAAGTGCTGACTTGTTTGCGTGTTCGATTAGCGAATGTAATTCCAAACTGCAACATCTTCCAATCTGTGCTTTCCTGCTTTGATGAAGTGGACTGAGGTGCCCCAGTGTTTCAAGTTCTCATTCAGATATACCTGTTGCTTAAACCACGGTTGGTGGACGTCGTATCGGCCTAAGCAATGGGGTCACTGGTAAACTATAGTATCGTACATAATGAACATCGATCAGCTGAGCCTTGAAGTGGAAGTTGCGTTCGGTTGAAGCACACTTTAATCCAGCGGTCCCTTCGAAGCTTGTTTCGATTCTACATTAGCACCTACTTAGTATACGAATGTGTACAGTTGGTCTTTTACAATGCCAGACTGTCGTTATTTGACTGGAGGGTGGGACAGCTGACAGAGCAACGCACTGGTTCACGCTTCTCACGTCATCAAGAGCTGGCTCCTTAGATTTTGAACTGCCTAAAATAACACCCTTTCGGTATCAAGCCGCTATGCCAGCCGAAACAAGCGCTAGGGCTGAAATGCTGTCATGCTCACCAAGTTTAGACCAGTCGATATGCCGGAATTAGGTTCCAAACCATGGGCCCTCCGATCAGTAATTTCGTATCTTAACCACCGAGCTATCTCGAGCCCAAGTTGTAGTCCTGATCTCCATTCCACTGAGAATCCGTGTACTGTTTTACCACAAAGTTTGTACGAAGGTCTGCGAACCCGAAGCTGAATTAGCGGCCGCTTTGAAACAGCAATGGGAAATCGTCCGTCCAAATTTGCTATCCATGTTAAAAAGGTAGTGAAGTGATTTGTGAAGGGGAAATACACTCATTTGCATATCAATTTGGTCTTTGCGAGAGACTCACCTGGAACCCAGCTGAATCTCTCGTTTGTGATGATTTCAGGCAACTGAATGTGCTGCACCAGGCCGCCTCATGTTCCAGTTACCACGATATTCGAGATATCGCGATACATGTATATACGTAATGCACTACTCATAAGGTCGCTGAAAATTCTTCGACAGCCCACGACCGGTTTCGCCCTTCTTGGGGCTCATCAGGTAGCCGCAGTCCCCAGGTGAGTCTTTCGCAAAACCCAATTGATTTGCAAATGAGTGCATTTCTCGAAAACAGTCCCATTTGGGTTCAAGTAGAACATAAGGTTGACGGAAACTCGGGGACTGCGCCTACCTGATGAGCCCCAAGAAGGGCGAAACCGGTCGTGGGCTGTCGAAGAATTTTCAGCAACCTTATGAGTAGTGCATTACGTATGATTTGTGAAGGTTTTGAGACTTGAAAACGGCCTGAAAATTTCTTTCAGCGATACTCTGCCCGTGACTTTGTCACAAACATTTTTAAAAATAATTTTCTTGAGCCAATTGATGAAGGAAATATTGTGATGAATTCTGGCTTTGATTTCACCTGCTGACCAACATTCAGTCTGTTCCGTTCACTGGGAGTTGAGTTTTGATGGAAACCTAGATTATTCTGTACTTTTTGTGGTTTACCCCATACGTTTAAGAACGCTTTCACATGTGTACAAAGCTTATCGCCAAGTTAATTCTGTTTGTCCACGGCTGTTTTCTGACCAATCAATAGCACATTAGTTTACTCTGAAACATGCGTTTTCCCCTAGGTTGGTAAAAAAACAAATGGAATCCAATGGAAAGTTGTTGACAATTTATGCCTTCTGGGGAAGCACGGAAAGTTTTTGCTGCGTCTGAGTTTGAAGTCCTCTAAAAAGTTATTTGTCGCAAGATAGTATGCAAAACATGAGAACGCCTGGCCTTTTGCACAGAAAATAGAAAACAGTCCGTCACCACAGTTACGATGAACCGAGCGACAAAGTACGTCAAATGTGTCACCTTTCTAGCCGGAATCCAATGCAAATATCGTCAACAGAAACCCTGGGGGCGTTGACCAGGGATTCCAGTCACGACTGTTGTTCGTTTTCTTCTAACATAGCACCCACAGATTTACTATAATGACTGTTCTCACATCAACTCAAAGTTGGAGTGAATATCCCGAATCAAATGCACATCCTGTCCAGTCCAGGCCAATAAAAGCACCCAGACGGTGGGACCCCAGGCTGTCCTTTTCCGCAGTGTATTCGAAGACAACATGTGGTCTGTTCACTCCGAAAAAGCATCAGTTTGATCCATCTCTCATAAAAAATTGTGAACTTGACGACGAGTTGCAGACACTTGAGGTTTCCCCGGGCGCAAACGTCTTTAGAATTAGACCAGTATGTTAGAATTGGACTTGATTATTACGTACACGCCTTAATAAATTAATCGATATTATTCCTTTCACATTCAGTACAAGTCGATCGTAGAGGACGAAACAGCGATCGAATCAATTCAGAATCGAACACGCCGCAGTGAAATCGACTTGGAAGCCGGCGGATTTCGTCGGCGTCTTTCGAAGCGTGCTTTGTTCCAAGAAGTCTTCGGGAACGGTAAGTTTCTCCTGGCATTTCAGCCTTATCATTCGTCACTCAAATCGCGTCAAAAAGACCAGATAGTTCAGTGCGCTTGAGGTGGCTTTGTCGTAACGGCAGCACTAGTGTTATTCATCGTGTCGTTGTGCTTTACCTGCCCACTACAACACCAATCCTCCTCCTCGTGCTGATAGATTAGACTTACATCGACCGATCACCGACAAATGAATCGTTCGACTGTACGCACTTGTTCCATCATGCCCATCATGGGACATGATTCTTGCGAATTCACAGTCTTTGATTGTGCCGTGACCGACGGAAGTTTTACTGTCATACTTACGTTATCACTAGTGTAAAAAGTCATTGGTTGTAGGTATTTGCGGAATTCGTGTCCGCCTCGCTCCAGTTTTGTCCTGGCTGGAATACCTTTGTCTGTTCAGACGTAATAATTCGTATACATCCAGCGTGTGTTGGTGGCACGCTCGCCACATGTGTAGGGTTCAAATCCCAACGCGTTTAAGGATATGAACTACTGATGAGCTCCAATAAGAGCAAAACTGGAGCCCAGTGCTTCTTCGCTTTCGTGTGAACAGAACAACTTCATGAGGATAGTAGAGTTGCAAGGAGAATGGTGTAGACACAAAACCAGCAAAAGTCACTGTGGGTTTGTGGTGCGCGCGCATCAGTTTTCGTAGCAGACTTTTCGAAATTGACCTGATTCCAGCTAACCCGGTGCTGCAAACTGGAAATGTGTACCAAACTTCGAATGCTTGATAAATCCGCGCCACATAGTGTAATCGCTTGAGATGGTTCAGTGGTTAAAGGCGCAAATTTACAGACTGGAAATTCCGTGGTTCTAACCCAACCTCTACGTCTCTACGGTTTCTGTCTAGGCAGTAGCTCAACCCTCGCGCTTCCTTCGGGTGGCATGAAGCTAGGCCCTTGAAGGGTGTTACAGCTGTACGATCATTATTTATTATTGCTAGGGAAGCCCTTTATCGGCTGTTGGGATCTAGGCTGCCCATAGGGCACAGAGCACACGTCAGATAGTCTTATTTACTCTCAGGCAAACCACCGTACGGACCTTTTTCATCGTTTCGTTGTAATGCTTAATACCGAGGCTTCTAATCTATTTGCAGAGGGTCGAGATGGCCCAAGTGGTTAGAGCGCAAATCTACTGACCGGAAGGTTCGAACCCGACCTCTGCCTCTCGACTTCCCCTGTCTAGGCTTGGGAAACCTGGCAGTATGTCAGCCCTCGTGCCTACTCCGGGTGGCATGGCAGCTAGGCACCTAAAGGGTGTTACAGCTGAACGACACAATCTATTTGCAGTGCATGAACTCAGCGAAATTCCAAACTGAACACACAAATCTCACTGGTTGAGCACCAAAAAACGCCTCCTACTGTAGCACAGTCCAACGCGATGCTGATTTGTTGTTTTAGCTGTACAGCTATTGTATCCTGGTTGGTAATCACCAACGGTGCGCGAAGCTCCACGAAGCTCCAGTTGGGAGTTTCCAGCCCGCAACCTACCGGTTAGTAGTTTGAACACTCAACGATTGGACCACGAGAGACTGATCAGCAGTGTGACTGACTGACGCTGAAATTTGTTGACAGGCTTGATCTGAAAAGCTTCGTTACAGCACTTTGTTACAACTCGCCTTGCTTGCTGTCAGTTTATTCGGCAAACCGATAATGAGACCGAGTCGTATTGTAACCGAAGTACCAGAGAGGGGAAAAGTTTGTTCAACCTGTCGGTTTCTCTTAAAATCAACTTCCGCCTGTCTAGTAATTTTCCATCCTTCAAGTGAAACTCGTTGTTCTCCTTCTAGGTCCAGTCTACTTATGGCTCCTCCCTTGTCACTATCTATTCCAACCGTCAACATCCTCGAACATGCTGATAGCTGACCCTCCCCACACGACAAAAACTGTCAGGATCAGTTTGCAGGAACAACCTACACATGTGGATCAGCTAAGCGAATCAGATGATTCCTAGCACCACCCATGCGTACACCAGATTTTTGTACACACGCGGCGGCACATCCACACCTGTGTTTCTGATCTCTCGTCTTTCGCTCGCATTCACAAAGGCAATCTGTTTCTGAACCCACAGATGGTCTCCCTGCGTCTATTTTTACACGATCGCTGGGCTTTTGTGTAGCGTACTCTCTTTTTATATATTTGCCAAAACGTGTATTCGCCTGAGCTGATTTTGCTGACCTAAAATCTTCACACCTTGACTCTACACTCCCCTTTTTTGCTTTCGATAAATGTAACATGTGAGCATGAAAATGTTTGTTCCTTGTTTCCAACCTTCGGTGTTGTTCGGATCCCTTCAAGTGTATATTATTCAAGTTCGTGCATAACTAAGGGGGTTTTGCTGTGACATTCATTCTCCCTTACAGTCCAAAGTATATCCGTTCACTAAGAGAGCGGTCGACATTCAAACCGCTGGAAAGATCTGTAGGGCTTTACGAATCAACAAGATGGACTCCATAACAAAAACCTGTATGTACCTCTGGCTAATTCTCGTCCAAATCAATGGGGAATATTGAACAAAAGCCACTCGGGTTGGAGATCATTAGGTAGGCGTAATCTCCAAACTTTGCTCTCTCCTTAACTGGAAAACAGATTGCGCGTGTGGAGTAAATTACTCATTTGTGTTGGTGTTTACGTGAGACCCGAAGGAATTTCACCGCGCAGGTTGTCTCAAGATTTGTTTAGGTCGATATTCAAGCATTTTTTCTGTAAACAGTGCGGAAGATGGTTCAGTGCACACATCCTAGGCGTGAAGTGTGTATCACACCTACGGCCTTTCCTTGACTCGAAAATCCATCCTGTCTACTCATCTAACATATATTCAATTATAAATGTTAAATGAATAAAACCTCGACTCACGAAATCGTCCGAACGTCTTCGACGTGTGAATTCACTAAGTCAGTGTCACCGTTTTGTAATCGCTGACTGATTACAAATCACTTGTGCCGCCACACAACCCCTCGTTCTCCCGTTTTTAGCGCTTGGCCAGTAGGTTAGCCTTGAACGCCCTCTTGATGCTTAATCGATAATTGTTTGCTGCACTTCAGAAACCCAAATACCCGTACCGACTACACCACTCGGTCTCACAGCACCTCCGCTGTGCAGACGCACTGACTGGAATTTAGGCGGTTGTTCAATGGCGGCAGGTAGTTTCACCATTGTTGGTACAGTTCTCAACTCCTGCACTCGTGCTTCCTTGCTTAAATGAATACCCACAAACCCGGCTTTGTCGTTCATCTGTGCACTTTGTATTTACACCTTACTGATGCACCAACCACATGTATCTCTGATTCAGTGAAATATACTATCGAGAAATGGCCATTCTCTTATCCACCTCGGAGAGCTCGGATATGGTCCTAGTCGCTAGAGATTTCAACGCTACTGCAGGTTCTCAGAAAAAAACGTCACCGCCTGCTCCCAGCCCGGCCGCCTCCTAATGGGCCGGTCAGTCGAAGTCCATGTCGAGGCTTTCTTCTCGGCGGCTCAGTCCATTTCCGCTTAACCCCTTTTAGCTGGATCGAGGGTAGCCTTCATCGGTTCCTTAAAATTATCTTTCAAGGCGGACAAACCGTCCTGCTCGGACTCCACCTTCTTTTGACACATCTCCGGATTCCTCCGGAGGCTACCATCCTCACCTTTGTGACGACACCAGGTGGAAAGAAGCCGTTTGGGTGTGGATTTATTTATTGCGAAAATCGAGCAGAAGGGGTACAATAGATCGGATACACAGGCGAAGGATTAATTTGTATAAAGTTTTCGGAACTCAGGTTCATTGTTGAACTCCCCCAGACGTTCTTTTAATGTTTGTCGTCAACGAAAAAAACATTCGAATAAAGCAGTAACTTCAACTACCTGTTACCTGGGGGAAGGCTTTTCACATTGCAAAGGTTCTAATCAACTGTGTGCACAGGGTTCATGCACAGTGGACGCCGTCGTGCCCATCAGTTCGATGGTACAATTCAGTGCTCGACTGCCAGTCGTCCTCCGATGCATACGTGAATTCGTAGCGTGGGTTTTCATCGAATTTTCTGGCTGAACCCAAGGAACGAATTCGCACTGTTGCAAACAAAAACCTCATGAACCGCGAAATAAGCCAACACATCGAAACCTGTTGTGTGAGGTCTTAAAAGCAATCTGTTGGACGTCAGCCTAAAACGACGCCTATGTGGACAGGGAGGTGTGATGGAACAAAAAAGCATAAGAAATGGAGGCTTGTGCATCACGGCACACACTGAAGATCTTTCAGCTAGTCGGCAGAAAAAGAACCGAGGACCTTTTCTTTTAGCGAGCTAATCAAATGTGATATTGAAAATCATTTATATAGTACGATCTAGCGTCCAGATCACCGTACAGATTACTTACAACCGCTGATCAGCCATCAGCTTGTGCACGTGTCTCCCTTCCTCCTCCTTGAGGTATCGTCTGTGAATTTGTCTCTTCTCATTCTATGAACTAATACTATGCCTGTGTCGTGAAGTCATCGGGATACCAAGTTGGATGGCCTTCCACCAGCGCTACTTAAAGGCAGTTTTGAACCTTTGTATTCTGCTCTAACGAGTTTTTTTTTGAGGTTAGAGTGGTCGCTCCCATTTGTCCCCTCCGAGTGTGGATCCCTTCCCCTAGAGGGAGCACATTGTCTCGGTCTCACGAGCCCTGTCAACCCTCTCCCGGGCGAAATCTTTCCATCGTCAGACGAGGGCTACCTGTTTAGATGTTCAGTAGTATGGGTGTCGTTCGACATAGAAACTGATTTTTGATCAGCTGTGCCGATCCAGGATCTCTAAAAGCCAAGATTGGCTCAACTGGCTGTCTCATGTACGCAGTCCTTATGCCGCCTTGCAACCTTGACGAATAAAGTTACTAGAAAGTGAATGGTTCCAAGGCTCATGTGCAATACAGAGTCATGACATATACGGTCGAGCCTGTGCTCAGCGACGGGCGGTCCAGCTCTTCTAGTTAACGCCACAAACACTTCAGCGTATTTGAAGTACAAATAATTCAGTCGTAAGGCTTATATGCTATCCGAACGGCCAAAGTCCTTACATCAAACTACGAATACTAATTGGTTACCGTCCTCAGGTTAAATAAATGGAAAGCTCGCGGCTCGGTTGGAAATGTGTCACAACTAGTGTATGACAGTCAACGACTATCGCTGTAAGAGGTTAGAGTATCGCCAGAATTTAATAAAGTCTCGGAAGATTTCACATGCTAACTTCTTCAGGTACCCTTTTTGTTCCTGTGGGTCCTTCGTTCGCGCAATTTTGACTGGTTGACGTGGAGTGGGTTATTCTGTCTCATGATACTACGCAAGTTCATTCAGTTATACAGAGGCTTAGAAGCGAATCATTTTCTGTCCCTAATAACTCCACTCCCAGACCGTTATCGAGTAGGCTGTGGGTAAAATAAATGCGAATCGATTTTTCGGACAATCCAAACGTGAAAAAAGTCGAGTCCGGTCGACTGTGCACTTCATCGAAATACCTAAATACGAGTTGAAAGCTAATCCTACTACTGTTGGGTTGTGTTCGTTTTTGTGAGACGTGACCAGCCAGTAATGATTCGTCACTTTGACGAACAGTGAAACGGACCAAATTAAACTAGTACGAGAGTTAACGCCAATCTGATTCTCATATCTGGAGAGTTGTACAAAAAGCTGGGCAGCCCGTGTTTACTGCCCAGTTGAAAACAAAGATGAACAAAACATATTTCTTATGAAGTCGAATATTTGACTCAAGTACCATTTGGTTGTCGCACAAAACGAGGGAATCGGATTACCACTCCCAACAGAAACCTCCCTCCAGAGAGGGACTGGTTTGACCAGGTCCCACGACTGGTTCCTATTTGGGAGAGCACTATTTGCTAATAAGAGCACATTCCAGACAAATGAAGCCAATCTTTTACCATAGCACTTTTCAGAAAGGTACGCGAGACGATGCTTCCAAACATGAAGGTATACGTCTCACGCCAGTGATCGATCTTTGAGGAATGCAAACTTCAAGGGACCGAGAATCGCACCTGTAGAAAAGCTATTAGGCCGGAAAGAAGCAGATGACATACTATTATTACCCGACGATCTTTAGTCTCTAAGTGGAGTTTGCGGACATGATTCGTTTTGGCGCAACAACCAACAGTGCACACGGTTGGTCCTGGGTATTCAGTTCTCTCGTGTACTTCTAAAACTTTAGAGAAGCAAACTTGAGTTTGTCGACCTCTACGTCGAACTGCAAAGCTGTATAGGCCGAGGTTGTATTGGTAAGCTTACTAAACGAATTATCAAGGTGTCATTCGTGGTGCCAAAAACGAATCTCACCGTACAGGGTAACTGTAAGAGCTCTCGTACTTTGCGACCCATCTGGTCGGAAAACAATAAACGGCTTCAAACCGTCGATGCGTCTGCGGCACAGCAGGTATGTGCCGGGTGCAGTGTGCGATACCTGAACGAATACTTGGTGATGAATCAGAATTATCACCATCGCGGACAGTACACCAGTGCTCAACATTGATGCCTCACTGCCGTAAAGCTTCAATTTGTTTGAAAACTCTATTGTGACGAAAAGAACAAAAGTGGATGGTGAAGGAAACTAGCACCAGTATGCCGTAATCACCCTGCCGTTCCGGCACATCCAGACCCTCCGAAGAGAAACTGACGACAAAACGCCAATGACATTGATCAGTAGCCATATTTTGCAGCGTCTCCGACTGGGCACAGTGGGATCATGTAACCCTCTCCCTAGAATTGCACCGACAATACCTAGACTTTTCGTAGCCTTTTTCATATCCTTGTGCAAAGTCAAAGATTGACCACCGCGGTGCTTGCGCCATTTCGAAATGGGCACGGAAAACAGTACTCTTCGGCAAACAATGATTCGGTATGCGCAATACACGACCAGGACGTGTACTACGTTTACTAGAAGTGTTTCCACCCCAAAATTTCGGTTCGCGAAGGACAGGCATGAAAACGCGAAATGACTACTATCAGACGGAGCCGTGAAATCCTGGTGTTCTCCTCGTTATGGTCCATGCGATTCGAGACCCCACAGAACATGGCATATGACCGGCCTCAGTTGTGAACTTATTGCCACTCTGTGCGGTTAGTTTGTGTTAAGTCGTGTTTGGTGGTCTTGCGAAGGCTGTTTAGATCAGTACGACTGATGGCGTCATACACCGATGTGAAGCCCAGATGCTCTGCGATGTACGCACCGTTCTCTATCTTTTTTCCTAGGCAAATAGGGCCGATTTTGCCCAGTCCCCACTACTCCCTTTCTATTAGGGCGTTCTTTCCTCGTATGGCACTTCGGCACCAGTATTTACTACTGGTGCGATGTTGCCGATAAAGATGACAGATTTCGTTTGCAATTCAACTGCCGAGCTCGACAAATATATCAGCAACCAATAAAATACGCCCCGGCTACCAATATTTCGATATACTTCCGACAGCTGAACTGCGCTTCAATACAAATGGACTCCAGGAGTTGAAGTTCTGAAAATATCCAGAAACAAATTTATTGTTAATAACGTGATTAGTGGGAAACGGTAGTGAGACGATCCAAATTCGATTGGTAGACGCGTGTAAGCGTAGCTGGTGGCAGTACGAATTCGACAAGCGAACAACGTCACGAGGCGGGTTCTCCTACATCCGCTCCCATTAGGCCGAAACACCCAGTGGATTGGCTATGGAAATCATAAAATCAAGTTTATCCTCAGGGGTTAGAGCGCGAATTTACTGACCGGAAGGTCTGTGGTTCGAACCCGACCTCTGCATCTCGACTTCCCCTGACTAGGCTTGGGCAACCTGACAGTACCCTAATCTTCGTGCTTCCTTCGGGTGGCACCGAAAGTGTTACAGCTGAACGATTATTTTTTGTTCCCTAGTTTGTCCTGAGGGTTTATAAATCCAAGCCTGATACCTGCTATATGGTGGGATTTTGCCACTTTGGATCGAAGTTGTCGCATGAGATCAGAACCAAAGTCCCCGAGTGCTTCAGTGTAGTTGGTGAAGAAGACCCCGGGGAATGAGACAGATGAGGTCGATACAGGCCATGGTAATGATTCTACTCGACAGCTAGAGAAGCGCTCTTGAATGGAAGCCAAGGAGACGGCCCGCCTTAAACTCCCACGGAACCTAGTGATATTTCTGTCGTTATCTAGCCCCATGCGGCTGTCGCCGTAATATGTCTGGTGTTGAGTGGCTGGATCATCATCATCATCATCAAAGACAGCAACATCAGTGTTGACACTGATGCTTCACTGCCGTACAGTGGCTGGATCTGCAGGCTGCCTAGGAAAGTTCGGTAAGCAGGCGTGATTGCCTTCTCACAAAGCTGTCGTGCTTAAGCAGTTGCGCTTCGAAACATCCAAAAACCGACAAGATACAACCCCAGTAAAGAAAGTGAATAATTCTCTCAATAAATCATACGCTTTTCAATTGTTGCACAAGTCCAACTCCAGGACCATCTAATTGTGGTACGAAATGAACGGGTGATGATCACGCTCATAAGGAGCGTGCTGTTTTCGCAGTAGATCCACAAAAACAGGTAAGTACAGATACGAATTACAGCTGCCGGGACAATGGTCAAAGTGCAAATAAACAATGGTGATCAATAGAATAGAAGGCTTCAGAAGGGATCGATCAAGGTCGCCAGTTAATCCCTTGAGGGTTGACAGCTGGTTTCTCGAACTCAGTGGTGTATTCAGGCAGAAGTAAACACAGAGCTACGAACCACATGCGTTTGGTATTGCAGACGCACGTCATCAGGAAGATTTCTCTTTAGCTGGGGGCGATACTTGAGCATTGTCTATCTTTGCGCCAATGAGTGAGCGTGAGAAGTTCCAACAGTATCGGAGCACATAATAAGCGGTCAATAAGAATGTGAATATGACCCACAGAATAAGTAACCAGGCGAACCAAGTGAGCTCAACATAGACAGCCATCAAGCATGTAAGGTCTCAGGTGAGTTGGGACGCGGCGCTGTGAGGGATAACTCGGGGCTTGCAACTCTGTTATGCGTAAGAGAGCTGGAAAGAAAAAAGAATAAATAAACGAACCATTTGTCATCAGAATGAATGAAACTATATCGCAGTACTCTTAACGATAACTCTTGGCAGTTGATGGCAAGAATAGTGGACTTACTACAAGAATAATTCGAATACATTTGACTGCCATAAACAGATTCTTCATAAAAAAGGCAACTAGAATTGTCCGCTCATGGAGAGATCACAAGAGGCGCGATTAGGAGGCAACGCCCACAGGAACTCTAGGAGATGCGAAGCTCTATGGCCATTGTTCTTGGAGGGGCTTGTAGAGAAGGCATATTTCCAGGTGTTCCTCAGAACCTTTGAACAATTTTTCAGGTCGCAGACCTGCTTGCGTCGTCACTTTCCGTTGCTCTTCCACCCTATGATGGAAGTACCCGAATTGAAATCAGAAGGCCCAAGACAAGCAGCCACAGTCGAGTAATAACCTTGGTGAAGGACATTATGAAACTCCAACCACAACCCCACAAAAAACAGATACCCAGTATCAATAAAGAAGGGGTACCAAATGCTTGTGGATGTTCCTACAAGGAATTCGCATCTCGCGATTTCGGCGTCTGAATAATCAAAAAGAATCCTTACTGTCTGTTTTGGCAGCCTCTACGTATCGTGAGGGCGAGATGGCTGTGGTTAGAGCGCGAATTTACTGACTAGAATGTCCGTGGTTCGGACCCGACCTCCGCCCCTCGATTTCCCCTGTCTAGGCTCGGGCAACTTGGCAGTATCCCAGCCCTCGTGCTTCCTTTGGATGGCATGGTAGCCAGACATCGAAAGGGTGCTACAGCTGGACGATTACGTATCGTCGTTTGCTCCGTCTGATGAAGTCTTCCAGATGCAGCCTTTACGGTGTTTACAAGCCAACCAGTTGGTTAATGGTAGAGGACAGAGGGTAATCCCGTGAAGGTTCCTTCGTCTCCCGCTCGGCTAGAAGGAAGCTACTCAACAGAGATAATCGACATCCAGGTGGAAATCGTTTATATCCACCGGGCTTTGGGGCCAGATAATTTATCAGTCTGTCTTTGAAACGGCAGCCGACGTCCACGTAACAACGGCTCATTAACTACTGTCAGGGAATCTTCCAGCACTTCAACAAGCTTTCCATAACTCAAGACTGCCGTCCTTTCTGGATCACACAAATTGATTCTGATCACACCATGGTACGAGAACGCCTGGCCGTGGTGAGAGCACAAATTTAATGAAGGTCCGGGGTTCCAACCCGACCTCTGTATCTCGACTTCCCCTGTCTAGGCTTGGACAACATGGCAGTATCCCAGCATGACAGTCAGGCACCGAAAGGCTGTTACAGCTGAATTATTATCTTTCTTCTTATCACACCTGACAGCTCATTTCCATTCAGCTCCTCGCAAATCAGCAAGAAACATGCCAACCCACCCTTTCCGGGGAACTATCATAGCTCAGCAGTGTCGACCTGAGCTATCTCAACTACTCCCTACAAAAAAAACAATGTACTAGTAGCGAACACATAGATGAAACATGGCAAAATATGAAGAAAGCTATGCTAACGGCGTTCAGTGCCCTGTCAGATTCGTTCAGCTGTAGCACCCTTTCGGTGCCTAGCTGCCATGCCACCCGAAGGAAGCACGAGGGCTGGGATACTGCCAGGTTGCCCAAGCCTAGACAGGGGAAGTCGAGAGGCAGAGGTGGGGTTCGAACCACGGACCTTCCGGTCAGTACGCTCGCGCTCTAACCGCTGAGCTATCTCGCCCGATACAATCAAGTGACCACTGGATATCGTTGAGATCGTTATCCATGACTGGTGTCAGGAGATTTATACCAGCAGGCAACGAGTACGACGGCGCACACAGACCTCTCAAACATCACATAGTGAAGAGCCTAAGGAAAGACCGAGAGCTTTGTTGGACACTGGAAGCCAGGGAGACGGAGAAGACTTTTGCTACCGGAGACAGCCGTGTCCTATATCGAATGATACGATCGATTGGTCATAGGAAAGCGGCAGTCAGTGAAACATCAAATGAAAAAGCTAGCTCTTTAATTCCCAAAAACGCCAACCGGAAAGATTAGCTGAAAATTTTGAGAAACACTTTAGTCAATTTCCTGCAACACAACCTCCTGAGGTGTTCCATACCTTGATCGCCCACCGGCAGAAATAAAATACGAAATATCCATATGTGAGGAGACGCCAGAACCGGACTGTCCATATCCGGCCCTCTTCAAAATGGCGGAGGACGCCTGGTAACTCATCTGACAAAATTTGTTGATGCGATATGGAGTGAACAGAAAACGCCCGCAGAATGGAGCACATTGACAGTCGACTCTATTTGCAAAAAGGGTACGCGGACGCTATGTGAAAAGCAAAGTGGCATTAGCCTGGTAGCTGTGACATCGAAATTGCTCTCTGGTCTTATTTCTCGAAGAGTGAGTGAATGCAAGGAGATTCCGTCGTGTAAGAGGATGCATCTATCATACTTTCACCCTCTGATAGATCCCGGGACAGAGACACTACTCCCAGCAATCAACAGTGGTGGTCTTCCTAGACTTGAAAACTACCCCTGAGTTTGTGGACTGTCAGTGTCTATGGAGCAAAGGTGTCTCCCATATAATATTTGAATCTCCTTAAGACGCTGTACAGCAACTGTCATGGACGCATGATCTACAGGAAGCTCTCGGCTGAGTTCATTAAATCAAATGACATCAAGCAAGGGTGTCCTGTGTCACCCTCCCTCTTCAGCCTCGCTGGCGATACGAATAAGGAACATTCACTGCCAGCTTCGAATTGCTTGTGAGGTCGAAATGCTTCCGGGACATTAACTGACAGATACTTAGTACACAGACGACGGCTCTTGGATCTGACGCCGTCATGGTGCAAATAATGGTAAATAACCTAAATGACTTCCGCACAGTTTGGTATTCATTGCACCTTTTGTAAACCTGCATCATCTGTGAGGTAGGCATGGGGTCACTTTGTCTGTCAAGGGTAGAGTATACACTGCGGCGGTGCGATCCACGCTGCTTTAAGGATCCGAAGCGTAACCTCTATGCGTGGCTGTTAGTGCCTGACCATCAGTGCCTCCAAAGTACTGGATGGGTCTGGTGGTAACATCGGATTAGCAATGCTGAGGTATGCCAGGTGGTTTTAGGAAAGATGAGTTACCCGCGCTTCATCGGTTGCACTGGTTAGGACACAAACCCCGCGAGCCAAAGGACAGTCTGTCACGCAGAGCTCTTTCGCCAGGCTCACTGCTGAGTGGAAGCAACTGTGAGGTAGACACTCTATGGCCTGACAACGGAGTATCAAAACACTAACGCGGCAACCATAACTGTAGCAGTCGGAACCAACGTATCCTTGGGTCATGGTCACTAGTTGATAAACTGAAATGAGCTGTCCGAAGCCCTGACACGTATAATTCTTGGTCGGCAATATCGATAAAAACTGTCAGAAATCAGGGGGAAAGAAGCAACTCCGAGGATCGAGAAGTTAAGTGCGTCCAGAAAGCTAGGAATTTAGTGAGAGCAGGGAATTCTGAGGATGTGCGGACACTGTTCGAGCTGGGCAAAAGAGACCATATCGGCCAACCGCTATAAGTCGATAGTAGCGTCCATTTTCAAAAAGGTGATGGAACTGCGCGATGCACTCGAGAAATTAGCTCGTACCCTGTTGTAACTGTACTCTTTGTGTCATCTATTTTGCGTCGTCTTACGGGGCCTGAGGACAACAAATAGGATCGCACCCAGGAAAGAACCGTGTAGACCACATGCAACCGTGTGTGTCTACGAGCTCTACAATCGTGGTGTTCCCTTACTTCAAAAGTGCACTGGACTTTTTCGACCGGTCCGTTCTTCTCAACACATTTGTACATATGGAGACAAAATTGTTCTGGTTTTTGAAGCGCTAGCAATACTGGGAAAACTGACCTAGGTTATCCAGTCCTTCAGCAAGTACTCTGCTCCCACAAAGTGTAAAGTTATCCTGCAGAACGTAGAGTCCCTGAGCATGCGTTTAAGAAATAAGGGCGTAGCCTGAAAGTTGTGGAACGCTATACGCATCTCGAAAGCTACATTGGCTCTCACGGCAGTGTGGCAAATGATGTCAGCGCACGAATCTCAAAGACCATGATTGTGTTTGGCAAAATTTGCGGCAATAGTGGCATCAAGACATCTCGGATGAGTACACTGCGGATATTATTGCTGTACAACGCGATACCTAGCCACCTCGGGCGGATGTATGAGACACAATCTGCCTGTCTTTTCAACAAGCTTCTGAATATTCAACAGCCAGCTTGCTTTGAACGACAGCCCACAATCGCACCTACAGAAACCTGGCTCACACCAGATGTCTATGGTGCTGAGATCTCGATAGACGGCTACAAATTTTTCCCGGCTGACTCGAAAAATGGGAGGGAAGGTGGGGTTACTCTGAACTTACATGCAGCCCTGCCCACCCCGACTACCCTCTCCTGCGCCCTTTTGTGATGCACCGTGGATTCAAATCCCGCTGCGTGTGACCGATTCTCTTTTTCTCGGCGACGTCTACCGTTGCCCGGCAAGTCTTCCGGAAGACGACCTGGTCCTCACACAACACTTGAGCAACTATGCCCCAGCTACTACGCCACACATCTTTTGCTGGTCGGTGACTTTAACGTTCCCAAGGACTCCTGGATGGATTTCCAAAGCATATGGTCTAGTAGATATTTCGGGTCGACGCTGACCAAAATCGCTCAACGCAAGGCATTGCCGCACCCACCAGATACCGCATAGGCCAACTACCATCCCCACTGGATCTGGTTATCACCAACGAGAGACATTTCGTTGATCAAGTAGTAATTAGGGCTCCCCTGGGATACAGTCACCACCTTGTGCTGACTTGGTTTCATGTGCTACTGCGCCAGGAACCCGGAACCTCAAACTTGGATTCGAAGCCTCTACCGTGCAGATCTCTCGGGAACACGTTTCTTCCTTCACATAATTAAGCTGGGACCAGTTTCAAAGAAGACATAGAGGATCAGTGTTCAGAAAAATCACGAGGCTGATATGCTTTTGGGCCCAAAGAAACCAGCACCCAGTCGAGCGATCCAGAAGCTACCTGAAAGGATCCGACGTCTGGAAACCGGTTAGGCGGAATTCCTCGTCGATGCCGGTCGCAGCTGGGCGCTGCGACGACCGAGAAGCCTACCTGCACAAGATTGACCAACAGTCCGGGCCACTTGCCAGTCCGGCATCAAGGCGATCTCTGATTGGTCGAAAGCCTGGAGCCAACATTCAAACACAACGCAATATTGATCGATTGCCGGTTGCCAATGCCGCATCCAGAGGGCGTCAGAATTCCCAGAATGTTGTCGCGGCACGCAGTTTATACACGACCCGCTGCACAAGTGCTTTTGCCCTGTTAATGGGGGTCAACATACGTTGTGCACTTTCGGTGAATGGTTTTTGACGTTAGCGCCAGCTTGGGATGTTTAAGCCGGTAACTTAGCTGAGGATAATGTCGCCGCTCACTAGAAGCATACCCAAATTATTCTCGCGGAACTATAGGGTTTTCGAGGTTGTGACTTTTACGGGGAGTTAGTCTAATCCATTTACACTTGTAGGTGATACCTTGCTCATGGCACTTTGTTTAAGTGAGCGAAATTTCAAGGTCACGGACCAGCAGCCTAACCCGATGGCCAACGACGGTCTGTCACGCTTATAACCGTACTTGACGTCGTCTATAGTGGCTGCTTATAGTAACTGAAGGGCCCGTACACATGCTCGTAACTGACTAATGCCCCAACTATACATAATAGACTAATCCAACGACCAACGGCGGTCCTTCATATCCATACATGTCATCCGTGTGCCAACCCCACGCCTAAAAATACACAGCCACCTTTAAAAAATCATGTTTTATTTATTGGTTGCATCGGTGCAAACGTAATGTCTAGTCAATCCAGCTCTCAGTTTCAGGAAGCCGCTTTTACTCGACAGGATTTCTGAAAGGAAAAATGTGTAATCAATTACGACTCGTACACACTCCGTACACGTCCTTTTAAACATACAGTTAAACAAAGTTGTAGTGGCCAACTCACCAAGTGCCTACTAAATCCCTTTGTCCACAATTCCAAGTGGGTGTCCACGCTGAAGCTGCAGTCTTACTGGTATAAGGGTAAACCCACCATTTGCTCGATTAGTCCCATGTGTGCGTTGATTATTCAATAGCGGTATACGGCAACCATGTGCATAATTGGGCGCAGCGAAGTTAAAGCTGAAGAGAGGTGCATATGTGTCAGCCGCAGACCAATTAGTACAGACTTGAGCCCTGGGATCCAAAGAACACGTGCGTCATCATACGTGCACCCACGGATGCAGGGGTAACAAAGGGCTATGGAGTTGGCGGGTACTTAGTGTCAAGTCTGCTCAATACCCGGCAATACCCGGCTTGGACGCCCTGCTTGCTGTTATCCACCCCGCCTGGTCGGTGATTTACATCCCCAGAGATCCTCAAGCGGACCAGAAAAATACCCCCGATCTTACATTGGCTTCGTCCTGCCTTTGAAAATTTTCTCGACCAACTCAGAAACCCCGCTGCTCACAGAATTGCACACTCCAGCCGAACCATCTCAAACATGACGTCCGTTACGGGGCTGTACGGAAACCGAAGTACGGCAGTGCAATGATGGCATGGCACTGCCATACCCAGTTTGATAGCACACTCGCAACTAGGCCCTTCATACTCTTGACTATACCTTCTCGCCAACTCGACCCACTAGCTACAACTACGAACAAACTCTGCTTCATTCTGAATGTAATCTTATGATCACGCTACCCACCAGTTGTGAATAAACATTATTATTATTACTTTACACTGTGAGTGCAGGGTGCATACCAAAGGACGGGAGGACTTTGGTCGGTTCATTCAAAAACACCCGCGCCTTTTCCTCCTATTTGCAGATGAGAACGGTGTCTGCACACTCCATGTCGACAAGGTTTTCGTCAGATATTTGGAAACAGGGGTCCAGAAGACGTTAGTTAGTCAGGACTTGCGAACACTTTTGGCCGCTCGTTATTTCGGGCCGCAGTCTAACTCACATCATGGTGCCTTCTAAAAGTCTTTCTGAGACTTTTCCTATTTTGTGTGCCGGATGTAGTCACGGCTGTCTTATTGCCTTGGCTGAATGACAGAAATGAACCACGGTGCGCCCTCAATGAACCCAAGAATACCCTTACTCCATATCGATCTCAATTTGTGACGATTCCCTGGTGAATCGTAACTACAATAACAACCCTAAACGATTCACACAAGATGTTCATGTAGGGGCTGTCCACGGACCTAAGTACGGCGTTGCAATGACGGTACCGCGACTACCATGCCCAGTCTGATGGATCGCCCGTAGTTCACCACATCCACAATATTTACCGGATGAGGGTGTTACGTGCACCCACAAGATGGCCTCGATCCGTTTAATTTGTGCCAGGACTTGAAAGCACTGGCCACCTTATTGTGCTGTGTGCTTGTTCTGCCCATAAACACTGATTCTACCAACATCACGATCGATGGTTCAGTATAGCCTTGCGCCTGATATAGTTTGTACCGACTATCATGAAAAAAACAAAAAAACTTACTTTCTGTGACTAATTCCTTGGCTTGGTTTTGCAGGACACCTGCCACAATGATAGGAGACTTCTTCATACACAGGTCGTTAAAAGCTGCTCAATTTTGAGTTTGCGGCGACAAAAGGGGTGAAATTATTGTCCTTGTCATTTCGAGATTATTTCCAAACGCAATGCAAAATAAAACACGTGAAGGAACCCGCTCTTCCGCAAATTTCCCACCGTCATCAGAGGTACATCACGCGAAGCCGTTGACAGCCATTAAAATATAAATTCCGCGCCCATGGTGGACCCCGAGTACGTTTAAACAACTTCCAACAAAACTGCGCCCGTATGGCAAGATCTTGAAGAACTGAATAAATGCCATCAAATGCTGAAACTTTATGTTAAAGTTTTCCTCCTCCGAACTATGGTTTCAGATATATTTTGGGTGTGCATCTAAGACTCGGCGATAGTGCCGTTATCACAAAATGTGACCCAAAGTTAAGTACAGGAGAGTTGGATGACTGGCTGGTAGAACCTCTGTAGATCTGAAATCTGCCAAGCGAGCATAGAGAAACGGGCCACGATACTGGTACTCCCCACGCTAAATGGTAAAAGGTATACCGTTTGAGTAGATGTGCCGACACCGGTCAAACCAACCAACATCACTCTCTATGAAGAACGGGAACGGGGAACCCACGAGTGGCCCGAAAGTGGTGTCTAAATCCTGCGGAGAACACTATGAAGTTTTATGTTCTGTTCCAGTGATCTCATCACATCTTATCTTAGCAAAGCGCTTCTAATCAACTTGAACATCATGGATGATGTTCAACTCTTCCACAAAACAAACTTCATTCGGCGCTTTGGGTCGGATGAAGCCCATCTAAGTGTCCAGAAGGTAGCATTAGCAAAACATTTCCACCTCTTTAGTCAGTCACTCACCAAAGGCAACCCTCCCTCTGCGTGGAACGAGGCGATTGTCACGTGTCAAGGGATCTGTTGGCCGCTTACTGCCGGCAGTTATACACCTATTAGCTTCGCCAGATTACCATGCAAGGTGGTGGAACGCAACAGCTTGATATCCCCAGTGTGTCAGTGTTTCCCCCTAGATCGTTCTTGCGCGACGAACATCCTCGTATTTATGGATAGCTTAACCAAGGCTGGGGGGAAAGGACTCATATCGGATGCCAGATTTTTAGACTAACCTAAGGCATTCGATCGGGTCCTACATCTCCCGCTGTCCCACGAACTCGAGTCTTGTGAATTTCGGAAATTCTACTCTGGATTAAGGCTTTTAAATCAAATAAATTATTCCAAGTGAAAGTCAGCTCAGCCTAGTCTCTTTCTGTACCGATCTCTACTGAATTTCCTCAACACTCTGCCTTGGGAAACTCCTCTTTCTGATCTAAATCAGTGTCCTTACGGGTCTGCTTCCTAGTCTATGTTTACCTTTTTCCGGACGACCCGAAATCTTAGAGTTCCAAAACCAGTGCCCCTGAATTGATGTCGACATTACAAAGCAGTTGTTAATGGACCGGCACCTTCCTCTAAATGTGTGTGTTCATGTATCGTTCGGAGCAGACCTATCGAAGGCCTCTGTCGTGCATGGTGAGAATGGACCACACGAAATTGCAAAGATAGATACCAAGAAGGATCTAGGTATCTAGTCCTCTTCAAACAGGTCTTACTCTCTTCGGAAACGTGGCTCAAAGGGGATTTCGTCGTTCTTCTGATGATTCGGTGCTCCTTTACCTGTGTTACTCCCATAAGTTTAAAGATGCTCCATGATGCCCGAGTCAGACAGCTTCTTCAATGCGTTAACCAAGCCGACTGCTCAGGACGCAAAAATCTGGCCCCATTGAGCGTGTCCGACGAGCGGCTACGAGGATGTTTTCTGGCCCCAAATCCAATGTTCATGAAACATGCCCTTGAAATTTTTCCCACTGATCATTAACACCTTCGAGGGTAGACAATAATTACACAAGTCTCCTTTAGCAAGGTTTGACATACACACTTATCACGGTTAGCCTGAATAATACACCCTGTGGACACGGTGTTCGGAGCGCGTGATTTTGTTAGACAGCAATGTTTTCTACTTTCGGGTAGTTGGTGCGTTAAACAGGCCTTCTCCGAGGCTGTTCAAGCTGTTTCTAAACCCCCGTTCACTGCACTTTTTGGCACTTTTTCATGGGTCAAGCTCAATGCTCAGCGCTAAGAACCTAAAGACCGGTGCTATCTCCTTTCTTGCTTGCTCTTTTCAGAAGAATGGGAACCGCTAAACGACAAAAACATCCCAGACTGGGGAAGCCCTGGCAAAAGCCTCAATCCCCCCGTATCACTCCGTGAACCGGGAAAACTAGGGATGAGAGGCGTCAGCAATCGCATATTTTCGCTTATCCGCAGTGAACTAGACTAACCGGCGATCATTTTGGCAAGGAGGGTTCGTTTGTTCGATTTTTTATTCGTGGGCTGAACCATCATCAGTGCACCCGAACGATGACAAAAGAACATTACGGTTCCTCACCCAAAGGTTTTGGACACAAATATGACCGTCAGGCACTACTGCTCGGCGTTATTCCAACGCGGTGATCCAATGTAACACTTGTTCCAACCTCAACCTGAGGGGTGAGAAAATCGGTTTGCCAAGTTTCTATGGTGGAAGAGACTGAATGCAGCGCGGGCATCTTCCAACGCCACCTCATCGCAACGTAATTATCCAATTTTGGCAATATCGATGGCGGCCAAGTGAAATGATGTGACCGATCCGGTCAAGCACCTTACTGAATCCATAAGTACAGCAACCGTCCGACCCTACTCATCGGACATCAGCCTCTATTTCTCTAACGGGCGTCCCCTTCGTGACACATCGGCAACCACTTGGGCGGTGAATTTTTTCAGACCACCTCTCGTGGCCTTTCTCGGCAACCCTGGAGCAGTTCCTTGAGTTGTTCCCAGCTGCTCCCTCGTACAAAGTTTTAGAGATTCCATGTTTGAAGCTCCAAACCTGTCTGCACCTTTCAGCTAAATAATCCTGAAAATTTTGTGGCCTCTTGCCTGGTGGCGCGCTGCTCAAAATAGCACCTTTCGCTAACTCGTAACGGGCGAAAAACGGCATGCTTTGGTCAGTCAAGATTCTGACCAATCAAAGTCGCGTACATTCCCTATCTTGAAGAAGGGTCTAACTTGACCTTGCGGAGATTTCGGTGATTGCTCCATGAATACAGTCTTGGCAATCTTCCTTATTTTACACCTGAAAAGGCCTCAATGCACCATGCTTTTTATTATATCGTAGTGGGTTGACAGAAGCCGATTACCAACATGCCGGCTGACAACCACAACATCAGCATAGGGGCTAGATGAAGGAATGCGTGTCAGCCAAATGCTGAACGGGATCGGTCTCAGATACGCAGATAATGTGGCTGAAGTCAACTTCAGGTCACCCGTCTACCAGCAGGTAAACGAGCTTTGCTTTTCCACTGCGGTGGCCAAGAGTTTGAAGGTTATTGCCTTCATAACTCCAACATGAATAAGCTATTTTCCTGATATACGCCACACAAGTGGACCAGCATGTTTTACCCCGTAGATCAAAGTTAGCGAATATAGTTACTTCTAAGAAAGAAATGGAAAAGTAACGAACTTTGGGACAAGCTGTAACTACCTGATGATACCTCAATCGACATGCTCTTTACAGGTTGGGAAATAACCCTATTATTATTATCAATATGAACTCCTGATAATTTCCTCTCATTTTCCATGCCGGTTTAGGCGTGAGCAAGTCTATTGCCTACTGTTTCTGATTGCATTCTTTTTCGCGCAATCCCCAGTACCCGCCAATCCCATCCCTTCGTGCCTTACTCTGACTGTAATAATGTGATCGCGCCTCACGGTATGCAACACACTAGTTGGGAATAAACATTATTATTAAGAAAACGTATTTCATTGAGCAGTTAAGCCACAATAATGCTCCAGTCACCACCGTGCGACTAGCAGCACACGAAGAGAAAACGGAATTTTTAGGGTGTCTTCATGTTTGTTTCTGCTCGCCCATGGCTCCAATGACGTTATGGAGTTATTTCCTTAACGGTGTGTTTAAATTATGTTCGGGCACGCAAAGCGGCGTCATCGATAATGCCAGGTGGAAGTTTGATCTGGAGGTTCGCAGTCATGTTCGATTAGGGGAAACCCTTAATATCGAATGTGCACCAAACCCTTAGTTCCCGTAAACTTCAATCATTTCTTTACTGAAATGCCAATCCACATGAACGCCAAATTAACCATCACCTATTCGGTAGACTTCGGACAAAAACCTATGAGCCTCACGTCAGTCAACGTCAGAAAATCCTGGGCGGCCTAGTATTGCTTCATACGGGGTCCCACAACTAAGACTTCTGGCACCATTACGTGTCGCATTGTCTTACCCACAGCTGCAGTTCCGTGGATTTTCACGGGCCGTGACACTACACCGCGCACCGGTTAACAGATTTCTTGCTGGCGCTGTTGGAAGCTTTGGTGGGTTTATGGACAGAACAAGGAAACAATACAATAGGATGGCCAGTGCTTTGAAGCTCTTGCACAAATTCAACAGTTTGAGATGGTCTTCTGGGTGCAGGTAACGCTCGGTCGAGGAATATTAGGGAAACGAAGAACTACAGGTAAGCCATCAGACTGGATGGGATAGTCGCTTTACCATCATCGTGACGTATACTTGTGTTCGTGGACAGCCCCATAAATAAACATGTTGGGTGAGCCAGTTGGAGTTGTCATGGAAGTTAGGATTGACCAAGAAAACGTAAATACTGAAATCAGCGTGGATCAGGGATATCCTTGAGTCCGTTGAGGGCGCGGTGATTTACTGTCGTCATTCAAGCAAGGCAAAAGGGTAGTCGTGTCTAAATTGGGGACCCAAAGCAGGAACAAGTGTCAAAATGTCTGCTAGACGACACTACACTACGAGGTAGACTTCGGCCCGAAGTAGCAGACAGCCAAAAGTGCTCAAAATTTCTGGCTACTGCAGTTAGGCGATACAGCCTGATTAAAAAAACGGTAATCAACACTCAGGCGGAGATATCAGGTGTGCGGTCGGTGCAAACGGGTATGGGCATATGTTGTTGTGAAGGACGTGCACTAGCTAAATTGCGCACAACTAGGATAGCTCATAATATGCGGGAACAAGAGATCAGGAAAAAATTTGAAAGGTCGGGTGGTGTTGCGTCTTTGTACAATGGAGAGACTTCATAATGGCGCAGTGGCAGTAGAAGGTGAAGCGTGAAGGCTTCGCAAAACAAGAAGTTTCGTAAACGTCACGCTGTGTGTATTTAGTGAGTTTCCGTTGGCAGTTTTTCTCTGCTATTAATGGGTTTTTGGATTCATAACTGGGGTACCCGGAAGATATGCTAAAACAGTACAAGCCTAGGACGATTTCGCAGGCCCCTGAAAATAGTTGCTATATTTAATTTTCTCTTGTCTTGCATCGGGCGGAGTATAAGGTTACTCAAAGTGTAAGAAGGTCTTTGGGCCGGGAGCATGCAGTGGAAGTGATCGTTGCCAGCCGCGTGTTCTTTTGCACTGCCGGAGAGAGTAGATTCGGAAGAGGCGGACATGGTACGAGAAGCTTTGGAGGTTTAGGGCTAGCCCACGTCGTCAGGCGTTAGAACAACGCTGTACGCAAAAACGACCCACAATTTTAGTATTCATGGGTTTCCATGGCGCATCCGAGTGCGCTGGCTTTGGCACGCTCGCCAGTCAAGAAATGATTCGGGAGATTGGGAACGTAATAAAACCTTTGTATTTTCAGACTTCATGGTGTGTGAGGAAATACAGAAAGCTCCCCAAAACCTTCTGTACACAGGGCAGCAGCGTTAGGGGTACGCGCTCTCTCCATTCCTTTTTAATTTCCTCGTTGAGGATAAAATGTGAGGGATACTAAAGTCTTAAAAACCTGTGAAGAAAATCTTGTGGGTCTGGAATATGAAGACAATATCGTTTTCATCTCCGAAGAGTAGAAGAAGATACGGGTGTTTTTGGATAAACTGACCAAAGTCAAACCGTCCTTCCGTACGCACTTTGCACCCACAGATGTAGAGTCATGTTTCTGGACGTGCAGTCACTGATAGTGTCACTGGCAATTCAGGGAGAACTGTTCAAATTTTTGGAACGCTTCCCGTACCCTGGAAGTTGCATCAGTTCTGCGTGTATTGCGACAGATGGGGTCAGTGCACGGATCTGAAAGGCTTGGGTCACGTTGAAGTGGTTTATCCCTGAATCTCAAAAGACCTGAGTATCAGGCTACAATGTGAGCTGTTTTATAATAATAATGTTTATTCCTAAGTTGTGGGAGGCACGCCGTCAGGCATGATCATAAGGTTACAATCAGAATAAACGCATGACTGGCGAGGACTGTAGGTACAGGGGGTTTTGGGTAAAGGGACGGCGTCATAGGCGGTGGGCTTTATCCAGTGTAGACGTGGTCACCATTAAACTGGCACATACAGAAAAGCTCTTTTTTGGAGAGAACATCGAGCAAGATCAGATCGTTAGGATTTCATAAGATTTGAAGGTGGCGGACAAAAACGAAACGAGAGAGCGCAAAACAAGAGGCTTTCTGCCTGAAATATGACAAGAGACGTGTAAACCGCGGAAAATGAGAAACCAGAACGTCAGATGTGGCAAAGCAGCAGTGTTGGCGTCATCCAGCCGGTCAAATCGAACTGAAGCTTAAAACAACCGCTGATGCCTTATGTCCTTGGAGTGTTGGGCTCATGACCTGTGTCACACAAAAGCGTACGTGGGGATGATGACCTGGGATGACCAGCAAAGCGGATAAGTGGAAACAGGAAGTTCAGAAACACGGTATACAGTGAAACTGTGGAGACTCACTGGTGTCGCTGTTTTGGGGTTGGGCATAATAGTTCTTCGGAAGAGTGAGGTGGTCGCGAGACTTGGCCGGTTGAAGCGGTGGAACTAGGACTTTTTCAGGTGTTCGGTACTCGATGTCTCAGGGCCGTAGCTCGTGTAGGTTGGTGTCGGCGATTCCGTAACGAGGTAATTAGAGGGAGAGTTTTTAGTTGAAAAGCGGGAACTTCTATTAAAGAATGTGCCCACAGCGGTAGCTGCGTTGGTTGGGACGCGTTGCGCATGCCTAACCATCGTTTGTCGAAGAAAGTGCTGTTTTCCATACCCAGTTCAGAGAGTTGGCTAACCCTTGACCTGGAAGGGCTGCGTGAAAAAGATCGCGAAACATTTGGGTGCTGCCGGTGCTAGTCGCCTTTCATGAGGGGGACCGTATGATTCCCGCTGTGCTTGGTTGGAGACGCTGCAAGGTGAGTCTGCGAACGGATGTCAGTGGCGGTTTTGCCACCACTTTCTATCCAGATTTCCTGAATGTATGTCTTGAGACGTATCTGGGAATAATTGTAGTTAAGTAGCTCTTCCCTGCCCAACTTGATTTTTCTTCACAATAGGGCCTTCAAATAAATCGTGGTAGCGCGACAACGAAGCATCAGTGGTTAACACTGTTGTCGTGCTGTCCATGATGAAAATAGGACTAGATATTGGCCAGGAGGTCCAATAGGATAGGTTATATATGGATGGGCAGTCATGGAGCATTTAGAGGATGGATTATTGGGAGTCAGTGTCTACGCTGGTGATCACACATTTGTCGTTTTCCAAACGCAAGCAAGTTAGCTGATTGGTTTCC
Organism: Clonorchis sinensis; assembly: GCA_003604175.2. Lineage (NCBI taxonomy): Eukaryota > Metazoa > Platyhelminthes > Trematoda > Opisthorchiida > Opisthorchiidae > Clonorchis > Clonorchis sinensis. Next base: position 12,663,279 of record CM030375.1, read on the forward strand.
TAGCAAGGAGCCCGCATGTGGCGAGACAGCTACTGCGGTTCAGTGTGAGATAGCCACAAGTTATGATAAGGATGATGAATCTGACGATTCTATTAAGCTACATGGTATCGTTATCGGGAAGCTCTAAATGAGCAGATTTGACGCCAACTACCCGCCTACAAACTAGATCTTGGCTATGGCTACATGTATTGTCGCACGTTCGAGGATGCAGGTGGTCCTTCTATCCTATGGCTCAAGTCTATATCAGCTGGTCTTTCAACCGACTATTATACAACCCTCTTCAGCTTTAACTCCGCTGCGCCCAGTAATCCGCATGGTCACCGAACTCCGCTGTCGAACCACCGGTGTACACACGGCTCTCTCATTATTGCCAAGGAGAACAACTGAGCAAGTACTAAGTTTAAATGTATAACAGTAAGAGTCCGGCTCCCGCGTGGACATCGATCGGGAATCGTAGACAATGGGATTTATTAAGCACTTGGTGAGTTAGCGGCTGTAAATATGTTAAATTATAGGTTTTCAATAATATCGCGGAGGACGTACAAGATTTGTAACTGATTATAAATTTTCCTTTCAGAAACACTGTTGAGGGAGAGCGGCTTCCTGAAAACGAGACCTGGAATGACTGCACACTACATTTGTAGCAATGTAATCAATGAACTAAAACATATCCGTGAAGGGTGGTGGTGTAGTTCCCAAGAATGTGCTTGTCAGACGAACTATATGTGTGGATATGAAGAACCATCGTTGATCGTTGGATTGGGCTACTACGTATAGCTAGGGCTTTAAAATCAGCTTCATGCATGGGTACGGGCCCGGCAGTTACTATAGCTACCCAAGGTGAGTGAAACACGCACGGTTATGGGGTTATAAAGGGCCATCCTTGGTCATTGAATTGGGTTACCGTGCATAAATGAGGCCTCATAATCAGCGCCGCACATTGACATGGGCCTAGCAATTACGATAAGTAGTTAAGGCGAGTGAAAACAGCTATCGTTATCATGGCAACCGGCAATGGATACCCTTATTGTCACTATTATATTTACGTTCTATGACCTATTTCACCTATGGAGTGTCATATTCCCAAAAGGAATGATATCATTGTTTTGGCAATTTACTTGCAGTTATCGCGCGATTCTGTAGTATCCACGGGGTAGTTATGCATATCAGAGAAAGTGGGTCACTCACAGAGATGGCCCTTGCATCGTCACTGAACAATTCATACAGTTGTCTAACAGCTTCGAAAATCCCATAGTTTCGGCGAAAACCGTTTAGGATGTTTCTAGGGAGAGGCGCGTTTTTCCAAAAATTCCGATTCAAGTAAAAGAATGTTAAAGCTCAATGCCTGACAAAATAAAATATCATGACCTGCGGCTTACACGGCTTGAATCGTTTAAAGTGGGTAGACGCTGAGGGAAGCACTGCAGCTACAACAACTTATGGGCTTCTAGAGCATCCATGTCGTCATGGACGGAAAATATGTGGAAGTATCTCTCCTGTAACTGAATTTTTACTTGCTCGACTAGACGGACGCCAAATTGTTTTCGGACTCCAAGAATCGCTCTTTCGAGTATCATCGTGGTAGACGCACTCAAAACTTTCGGATAGCTCGTACTGGTTTTTAAGAACCTGAGATTCGCAAACGATGATCTATGCCGGTAGGTTGGGTTTTCTGGTACACTGCTGAATATCGCGTTGGAAGTATTCTGGCCCCTTTAACCGGAAGGGCAGTTCTCCAATACAATTGGCGAAACATAACAAGCTTCTCATAACTGGCCCCGGAAAGTCATCAGATAGTTTGCGGCCGGAGTTGTACACGGTGAGCTGCTTCTTATGACACTAGACATCGAGTCCCAACCTAAGTAAAGAAGGCTGTCGTCGCTTGAACAATACAGCGATGAGAACTTAGCTGACTCGCACGACTAACACGCGACCTATACATCGACTGGGAAGAGTTACTGGTCCAATTTGGACGGGACCAAAGTTGAATTTTATTCGGCGTCTTTACCATCATATATGCTCTGGCGGCAAACGTACGAGCTTCTTGTTGCATGGCGTTCAAGTTATAACGCCCTGAAAGGAGAGGATGATATATGCCAGTTTATCTAAATGCCATTTGCGGCAGGCAGCCGATTTACTGGGGACAATCCTTACTCTATAACTCGAGCACTTCAGCAACGGTAGTCCCATAGGACCGTGCTTACACGACGACATCTTCAATGGCCAATTCGTATTGCGTTGAATCTTGCAGCTGATGCTTACTGAGTATTGGGCCTCAAGGAATACGAGACTTCAACTAAATGTATGATGTCTCATTAACGGACGAGTAGGCTGGAAATGGTGTCCTATACATGTGCCATTTGGAGTCATCATCGTCCCAATCTTCTAACTGGTATTATATTGCAACAACAATTGTATTACGCTATTACCTCGCAGCTGTCAATGTGAGCCTCCATGGAGCCAAAAATGCGGACGCGCAGACTTCCGAGACAAGCTGTGCTGAGATTCAGGGCTTCGGTCCAAGTCAATATCGCAACATGCCTCCATTATGAACCGTTAAGCAATCACAATTTGCGTTTTCTGGATGTGTTGTGAGCTTAGGGAGCGAAATAACTTGATGTGATATGTGATATACGACATTTTATATGATATGATAAGCGGTACGTTGCAATTCAGCGGGCATTGCGACTCGTCAGCAGGTCAAAGAGCCCCAAAAAGCCAAAATCCATACCCCTAGACCTCACTCTGATGTGAGGCATGGTTTCCTCGATCAAGTATGGTGGGTCGTCCGTTACAGATGTCGAGCCCCTGCGCAGCAGGATTTTTCAACTGACAATTCACTGCTTTTGAAGGTTTTGGCCTGCTTGGATTGGAGCGCGTGAAGTTTATCCACCGCGCGGCACTGTAGGTGCCCTTGAAAGTTGACGGTGTTGGCTTAGAAATTAGTGAAACTGGTAAACCTTGCTCAGGGAGGTTACAATCAGGCAAACAAGGTTGGTGGATTGGGGGTCGAACTAAGAAAACACTTATGAGTAACGTTTCTTACTGACTAGAACGGACTGGTCTGAATACCGAGGGCAAATGGTCACGGGGCAGTCACACCGAATGCTGGATGTGGGGTCTATCAGAGCAGGTAGCAATCTTATAAGAGCACCTTGGTGTCTGCACGAGGAACAATAACTCATCCTGTTATTTCCAAAGCGACGGTAGTTCAGTCTTGGGGGCGTGGCCCCAAGTTGCTCAAAACGGAGGAAGACACAAACGTAGTCAGCAAGCGATGCTTAGAACCAAGCCGCCGCCCCTCAGGATTTCGATCTAGTCGCAGCTGTCCGATGTATGCAACTCACATTCCCACATGGTCAACTCAAGGTGTCGGGACACCTGTATAGCATGCCAAATAGCACCTGAATAGTGCTGCTTATACAGCTTACCGTTGGCGTTTTCTAAACTGTTGTTGGTCCCACTGCCAGAGCGGACCATAACGGCTTGTGCAAGTTCGGGTAAAATACAGACAGTGGACTGTGCATTGAGTGACAAAGCTAGGGTCCGCGCGACGCAGTTATTGTCGGAATCAGTGTGATAGTACCACTATAGGAAGAAAACACTGTATGGCATACTCTAGGCAAGCCACATGGTGCTATACGTGTCGGGTGTTTTCAGGAAGGGTCTGTGACCAAAATACGTGGATGTTATATGACACGTATGTGCTATCTGACAACTGTGTGAGTATGGAAAACACCCAACTTAGCCGCCTGAACTTTTGCTGCCATTTTGTCATGACGAGCGTCTTCACTTGAAATTGTTCATCCACCATGCCCCTGGAAAAGCCAGCCAATGTGCGAACACGAACAAAACGTAAGCTTCCAACAAAAGCATTCACAACCGAACAACTGGTGTCCATGCTGTCTGTGATCATGGGCGTGCACAGCTTGTATTTAAGGTCCATAAATTGCGTGCCTTCAAAAGACCCACTCTGATCTATTGGCAACGTGTATAATCCACATGTACCATATCTGGGAAGCGTCGGAAAATCCCCGTCTGCAGCCGTCTGGCGGAGCGCATGTGGCTGTAGTGATGTTTTCCGACTTCAACACAAGCACTCTTCCGGACTCGCCAAACATAGCCAGGGCGGAAGACATATCAGCTGGCATAATTTAACCAAACTATCAGTGACCAACAAAACAGCGACGCATCAGTTGCTCAGTCCATCAGTTACAAACTGCCACACTTCACACGATGGCGTTCAAAGCTTCCACAGGACCCTGCAGGTGTCCACCTTCTTTTCGGTTAACTGTGGACTTGCAGGAAGTCGATCGTACAAGTACTTACCCACCTCATGAGTTCGAACAAGATAATAAGAGGTGATTGAGAAATGATTCCTGTATCTCCCCTGGGGAAACTGTGCCGGACAACCAGTGCTTCGTGTGCTGTTTAGTATCAGCGACTGCTGGGAAACTGTGCCGGACAACCAGTTCTTCGTGTGCTGTTTAGTATCAGCGACTGCAGTCAACTTTCTAGCTTTTCCGACTTTCCGTTGGCTATGTTGGCCGCCTACTCCATTTGTTCACCCAATCAAATGAAAAAAACGGCATTGTTGTTTCTTTTGCCCACATGCATGCACAAATTCCGCATAGTCATCCCTCATGTATTCATTTTATGTAATAATTTCTCGACAAACATATCCGGAGCCATATCTGAAGCCACGGCAACGCAGCCGTAACATTGAATAGGCGCCAAAAATTAAAGAGATTACTTCGAGCGAAATTCCATCAAAAGTAGGGTTCAGTTAAGTGGTTCGAAGCTTATACCTACGTACAAGAAAATACAATATTTTGTGCAGAAACATTTATTCAAAACGTAAAGGTCTTGAGAAAAGTGCATGTGCTTCATAAGGATCGGTCATTCGCCTATTGCAACTGGCTTGAAACACTTTCGCGGCATTGGAGTGCGAAATTGAGATTTTCCACCTTCAGGTAGTGAAATGTTCTACAAGCTAAAAATTTCCAGCCGTCTCTGTTTTGATCTGCTGCAAAATCACAGTTAATTTGAACATTGTTTTAATCAGTCTTTCTAGGACTGCGTGAAAGCAAATATTTTCATGTGTATCCGTGCAGGACTTCAATAGCGGTTGGTGCTCTATACCAACAGATGGAGGTAAAGAACAACTGTAACACTCATCACCTGTGTCGAAATGGATGTGGCTTCTATGGAAGCTCTCAATTCGATGGAATGTGTTCCAAGTGTTACAAAATCCTATCGAATGCATCAATTCCAGGACCTGATTCGCACCATTCAACTGGGGTTATCTACGACACAGTGGCAAACACGGAAGTGACAGCTGTAGGGCAGGTGAGAGTGGTTATAGGGACCGTCGTGCACAAAGTTTCATATAAACTTTAAACAGCAAGCTAGGTAAAATATTCGCTAGAATCCTATTTTCGTACCGCCAGAGTAGTATTTTAGAGGTAGAACAGGCGTGTGATATAGTGTGTGAAGTGTGTTACTAGACAAAACATAGGGGAAACAAATTTCACTGAGCGGATCCGTAAAACGAAGTGCACTTCAGTTGGGTGAGAGCTGTAGTGGTTAACGGCCCTAAGGAGTCTCTAGTGAACAGAATAAATTAACAATGTAAGCCAGATACAAAGTTACAAGGAGAAAAATCCAAGTAAATCTTGACTCACAGTTCAAAATAGGAGATTCCGTAGTTCCGTATTCCGTTGAACCACTACACCAAGAGAAGTTCCACCTTCCAGGTATTCCAGATCTCCTGGTGATCGCAATATTAATCCACAGGTGTGAATAGATTAGTCCAGCGTTTGTAGCTAAAATTTTTGTTCACGTTTAGAGTTAGCAGCAGCTAATTATAGCCAACCGGCAGTCACAACAACAGTCACTCAGCAAAAGTCTCAAAGCCACGTTGGACCCCAAAAGCGGGAGGTAGCGGTTGTATTGTAGTAAAACAAACTTTTGTACAGTGATGTGACTGATGTTGATGGGGAAAAGAAAGATGATACTGAGCATGAAAAATAGCAGTTTACAAGTGCTACAGAGCAATTAGTACTATTAGAGTCGAAGTTACCTGTGTAAGCCGTACAATTTGAGTCCACCTGACTGGAATAATTCGTTAAGACGAATTACTTGGGGTTTTTGAAGATCTAAATCTGCGGGTGTTGTCCACAGTTTTATTTTGAACACAGAGCCCGCAAACGTCATTTCATGGGTTCATTGACCCTATTGAAAATCAAAACAAATGAGTAGCTTTTTTAATTTGGAATGCCTTCCTTTCATGTGGAGCACCTTTACTAGGTTTGAGCTTTGAGTTGGTTTAGCCTGAGACTGACAATCTTGACGGGTTCAACGAAACTGTTAATATTTAGTGGTGTTCACTTCTAATCATGAACAATAAGATTATGTGGTCCTGACACCATCCTGAGTGTCGGGCCTCTTATGCGCTCCGGTTGCACATTTGTCGTTCTACACAAAAGTGGATTCTGATTCAACCTGATACAAAGCAGCTGGATGAAAGCTGAAGTGAACTCCCGGACCAGCGTTCAACAGTCCAGCATGTAAAGACACCTTCCAGTTCATGTGACGTAAGCGAACATTTTGCGGTTGGACATGGTAAGGTTCTGCGTTTTGAGGTCCACATGGTTCAGCATCCAATATACCGTACAGTCTCTTCTCTTGGGATTAGGAGTCAGAAAACAGTTTTATGCATGCAGTCGGAGATGCCATTTTGAAGGTGCTGACAATTCCTGTTCATTGTGTAGTATAATCCTCACATTCCTGTCGGATGGTATTCAGATTCTGTTGGAGTTGAACGGAGTCTGTTGGGATACCGACGGATCGCTACACCTTGAGACCACCCTGTTTGATAAGTTAGTGGATACAAACAGTTGTAAATGGACTTCGTTTTCTTTCATAGTGAAAAGTAGATCTTTCTGAAACTCCGCTATCCAACCTACTAGTCCCGCTTAAGATTGCTTTTGAGGCGCTAGAATCAATTGACTGATTTTCCTGGATGCGCGGCTTACTAAAATTAATGAAGATGGCACCGACGTGCCCAACTATGCCTAAGAATCGATGCTACTCGCTCCGCGCCGTTACATGCTTGGTTCCCCCAGAGGGCAAATTGGCGAATCCGTGTTGGGTACCAGTAAGCAAACCTCAGGTCACTGTTTGGCATGGCCTCATGCAAGTTATTTACTTTTCCATGAGTTTGGGAACTATTTTACTATTCTAACATTTAGCGACGATAAATGTCTTTAATTCTTAAGACGGTTCAACACGGGCCAACTCCAAGTCTTGGGATTAAATGCCAGTGTGCACAAAGAGGTTACTGGTGCTCCCAGTGCATCGCAAGCTGAGGAAGAAGTGGTAATCAAATAACATTCAGACTAGGAGACTCGTGTAAGCCCTGGGACTGACAAGGTTATCGAATTAGCGACGGACATTAAAATCGCTTTCTATTTTGACAATTAGAAATCATGTGTTCAGTGACAAGAGAGGCTCTAGATTCTTCTGCCACCAAAATGTTGCCCTTTATATGGTGTCTCGTGATAACCGCAAAAGTGACGAGTAATGTAGCTACAAACTCTCATCCTCTCTTGTGGTGCACATTGTCAAATAGGCTTTGAGGGGCTTGTACTTCCGTTAATGACATTTGAGTTTAGTGGACCAGTGAACGGACCACCCTTATTTCCGTTCACTATCCTTTCGTCGAAGTTTGCAGTCTAATCACTGCCATGGTCCGTTTAGAGTGACATATTTGTAGTGCGGCACGCTTCTATCTTTTTTAAGAATATTCCACGGATGGAATGGATATATGCAACCACTCTTAAAAGATAGAACGGAGTTCATGGCATTGGCCATTTTTATCAGATTCAAGAATCTTACCCTCCGGATACTGGACATGATCGTAAGCCATTGTTACACGAAGGAGGACATGCTTTCTTCAGATGGCCACTGATAAGAGCTAAGTCACTTCAATCAGTGAAGTAATACCGGTGAAGAAATTTGTTGTGACTTTTGCCGACCCTTTTCCATACGGGACGTTTCATAGATTGCCGCACCATTTGCGAGTTTTCAACGGATTTTGAAAAGAGTTCTCCTAAACCGGACAGTGGTCACTTTTACGATCAAAGCTTCCGTCAACATTTAGCACTTTGAAACCGCCTAACAACAACGTGTCGGAGTATTTTCAAACATTTGTGATGCATAATCCGTGAACTCCTTTTTGCTAGTGGACATCTTTGTCAAAGAATACTTCGAAGTTTCAAGTATCCACCCCTAAAAGCGAGTAAAAAAGGCAAGTAAAAGGCCTTCAAAAATCGGGGTTTTAAATTCTGCTTGCAGATTAAGTAGGCTTTGTGTATTTTTATGCACCAGAAAGAACCGCAAGCTTACTGATTTTCTATCAGAATGATGGGTTTCTCGGTCATTTTCTTTCGGACTACACCAAAATGGTTAAGCTCTTTTCTCTGTAGTAACTGAGGAGGACGGTGGGATCAGCTGATGTGTTCCCTTGATCTTACCGTGACAGATATGGACTTGTAGATCACTGCATTAACTTTAGCTGAAAGCAGAAGACAAAAGTCACTGGGCCTGGGCGTCATAATTCAGTAAAACCTTCATTTGTCTGGGCGTTCGTAATCTTGTTATTTGTTTATCATGATCGTGCGGTTTGCTGGCACTCAAGCTCACCAGGAGCAAGTGGCTTGCTCGCCACTGACATCGAAATATCTATGTTTGCACACTTCTTACTGTGTCCGTCGTTTAGATTTCACTGTAGAAAATAATATTCTCTTGGCGAGGTTGAATGTGTCTACTCGACGCCTTCGGGTGCTTTTTAGCTGTATGACAATGAGTGGGTTAACATCGTGATCATTCTGGATAGGAGACCTGCACCAAGTGGGTAAATCTTTGTCCTGACAGCCCAAAAACACGCAGCTGTCCTTTGACAAGCAAACTGGTGGTTTATGTGCACAAGCCCATTGGCTGTTTAACAGCAGGTATAATCGGTGGTGTACTCCAAGGGGCAAATTGTGGTCGAGTGTTACCACGTGTCTCAATCCGCCACAGCATCACATCTTACAGTGGTGGAACATGCATCACTGTCGGTTACGCTGTTGTTTCTCTTAGATATCTTAGATCTCCGCAGACTATTTTTGTTGCCCCACAATGTGGAGGCAGTTTCAGTGCAATATTTTAACCCCAAACAAGGTGTCCTTGTGACAACAAAGTCCATTACAAGCAATTCTCTAAAAATCTCCTCGAAAAGCTTTAAACGCGTGCATTCCAATATGTAGAATGTTATGCGTGCAGCATAGGTGCATAAACACTCAGCTAAAATTGAACGATACGATTACAGTAATTTTATGTACTACATACCAAATACTTTGTCTTTAAATCAATTCTGAATTCACGGGTGCGGCAAAACTGCATGACATGTTCTCTTCGGTGGGTAAAATTGACTGTAGGTGATGAAATGCAGCGGAACACCAAAGAAGGGATAAACAATTGTACATCTGCCTTTCTCGAACCTGCGACTTGTACTAAATAGTAGCAATGTCCTATAATTTTGATCTCATAGGCATTTATATGAAGATTTAAGGTGTATAAATTTAAGTAGGAAGACTTCACTGAATGATACACATTTAATGTCGCAACTCGGTTAGTTGAACCTCGAATCAAGCATATGAAAAGGCCTTTGGTCATTTGGAGGTGATTTACTGTTTTAAATATTCTACGAATTGACTTTCCGATGCAGGATATGAGTGAGGTTGCAAAAGTTTTCGGAAGCTGAATGAATTAACAGCCCATTAGCCTTATGAAAATCAGAAAACGGGGGCAAATTAGGCATTTTCAGAGATAAGCATAATCAGAAAGACAAAAAACCATGGCGCAGCAGCCAAAAGGTCAACATTATGTTCTACAGAAGTTAATCCAGTGTGTCAAGCAGGTACAATATCCAGCTCTACATTACAAAGTGCCTACCTTCAATCACTAGGTATTGCTAGTGCTCTCATGTGTGAAAAGGATCAATCCAATATGTCAAACCCAACCCACCACAATATCAGCAACAACGCAAGTACGTGAGAATAATCCAAACCAAACCAAGTCTGAGGGCCAAAGCTATTGGGAGGAACATCAAACTCTTAGAGAATTAAAGCCATTTCTTTTGCGGTTTGCCTCTCCCATGAAACCGCTTCTCAAAGAATCGTCTCGACCAACCCCAAACCAGAATAGTACTGTACAAGAGCACGGACCCTATCGTGTTCCAAAATGACCAAAACAAGGGACGTCTCCATCTGTGAGGTCTCGAAGTTAAACGGTTTAGAAAGCATCGTGGCATAATCAAAGCAAGTTAAAACACACTAAAAAGTTAATAAGACTGGATAATCTTTTCGTTACCAAAATAATCGGCATCATAACGTCCACCAACCACAGCAAATATGCGCCACGAATTCGTAAGGTCTCAATGATAGCCCTCAGAAGTGTTACCAAAAATACTCAATGTCCAGCACACAAACCACTGATCAACGCAATGTGTAATCGGACTCCGCCGTAGTATAGCGACGGATGCACAAAAAGTCAGCGAAAACACTTCAAAACAAGCAATAAACACGTACGCAGTTTGTGCTTAGTATATTTAACAAGAAGCCTCAAGATGGGGCAATAGGGCGGAAGAATACCACAATTCGGCATAGAATTAGCTACTGCATCTCGCTTTTTAGGTCTAAAACGCTCACTCCTTATGAACATTTTTAGCTATAGACCACTCGATTGCTTTCCTAGTGCAGTAAGCAAATATGTCGAGTTTTTTAGCCGTTGCGAACAGGATTTTGGCGATTTCATTGACTTAAAGGAAATCTGGCTTGCACTAAACCTCAGTAACACAAACCCACTTCCTTTGGATCTCTTATCAACCAGAAATGACGAACGGTCATGTGAAGTAAGGCTTGAATAGCGACTAGAACGGCAACTTTTCAGGTGACTCTATTAACCTTCCAGCTCTTGTAGCTCTTCTGCATTCTTCCAACTGGTAACGACAAAGGCCACCCCAATAATTTAGGACATGTAATTAATCAGGATTCTTCACGACAAGACATGTTTCTTTCACTCTTGTGTCCTCCTACAACTTCAACTCCTCTCCTGCATGGAGTGTTCACCTGGTGGTTCTGCCTTCGAAGTAGCTTTGTTCGGCCTCAGGAACTGTGGTTCATTTTACAACCACGTCAACCAGTCAGCCGGATACTGAGGCTTGAATTTTTTTCCCGCGATCCCGTTCCGACCCTAGGCTGTCCAGTATCCTTAAGCCACAATTTTCACTTATTCCCATTTTGCTACCATGTGGTCCAGCGCACTTCCTGCTAAAGAGAATCGAACGGGCCTAAAAAAGTGAAGGACAAGAATCAGTGACTAGGATCTGATGTTCCTAGCCGGACATTCCTGAGGCCTTGTGTCCCATATAAAACAGAATAAGAAGCCGCTACATACATATGCTGTTTTATCCTACATTTACTCTAACTTTACCTTGAAGCTAGGGCAGTTGCGGTTCCGATCAGTGAGAAAATCTTCTCCGTCTTTACTCCAACGGGAGTGGAGAGACACGCGGGTCTCTATAAGAGATTCTTTTTTTGTTACCTTGGTTGTCAACCTAAGCACCTTTTTATCAACCCAAGTTACCTATTTGGGAAAATCCCAACCCACGAAAAAAGGTACAATCTCAGGATGACAGGCTTTTGTAAGCAAGCCCAGTCAATTGCGAACCGCCTAACTTTCAGTGAGGAGAAGTGTAACGCATTTTCTCTTTGCCGTTCTATCCCTCAACATATTGTGGTTTGCTGATTTTCTCATTTGCGATGTGGGAGGCGGGTTAACTTTTGGCAACTAGTCGACATAATCTTTTTTAGGGTTAGATAATGATGCTTCCAGATCACCTGCTTCATAACGAGCTGCCTTGGTTTTGCAGCAATAAATGCTCTGCATTCACATTTAGGGCTAAAAATGGTGCAGAGTTTGTTAGATTGGCTGCATCTTTCCTGCAGACTTGACACTCGTTAGTACACCTGGTACCTGAATACCAAGGGGAGTGTCTGCAACCGACTGACCGTACAAAATTTCTTGGATCTGGTAGGATCTAGGTTGTACTACATCAGGCTGCTTTACCGTTATCACCGCTAAATGGTAGCTGAGTCAGTACATGTTGAAGTACTTGACAGACTTTTCTCACCATACTTGCTCAGTATCCCTGAGATCCGGTGTTTTGATCCAATTCCCAGCGCCGGAGTTCCAAAATTAGATAGAATTGACGGAATTGGCCACATTCTGGGGCATGTATCCACACTGAATGAGCTACATAAAAAGTTGAGAGCCGTCAGTACCCCGATATAGGCAAGCGGCGAGCAGATGAAAATGGATCTGCTACTCGTGAACAGCTGAAATTCTTCTGGTGTTATTGTGGTATATAGCTAGCTGCTGCTTGGTTGTCGCTCTTTTGCCGAGCTTTGTATTTGGATTGCAGACTTCCCCTCCTCAGTCGAGGTGCATCTTCAGCGCGGGGTAGAGTGTTTCAACAAGCTTTGTTGCAAGTTGTGGCGCATTAGCCGAAAAGTGTCCCTTGTCAGTGCATTTGTAACAGACTGCTACCTCTAGGGCTTATAGGCACAACACCTATAACTATTTGAGTCGTTCGGAATGGCGTACTTTGGTATGCAGAGTCAATGCCGTGCAAAGCTTGTCAGCACACGTGCTCTAGTGGAACTCAACACGTGCATCATCAATGAACTCATTCTAAATATTGACATTAGCAGGAATGAGTGGCATATGGTTAGCTGCCTTCTGTTCCTTCCCAGCTTCTGCTTGACATTCCTGACACAATACGAGCTAACAGCGCCACTAGTCCTTCGACTACCGTATTACCGCTATTCTCGTCTTTATAACGCAGCAATTGGCTTCTACAAGGAAGCGTTGTCGTGGTAATTCTGTTCGAGTGTTCTACCAAAACTTGAACACATGGTCGAATGACCCAAGCGATACTAACCAACAGCACTGAGGCTGGCACGTGTTGTTATTTAATCACTCGTCTCGCTGCATTTAAAGATAACTTTTCAATGGAGCCCAACCGTAGTCAACCCGGCCAAACACCTAGATAAGCTACCAGTTGCACACCACCGTTTAAGCCTGCCGGTTCGTCTTCAGTAAGCAGACCACAATTCTCCGTTTTCAACGCAGCCTGTAGCTGGATACCGTGAAAAAACTGCCTCTGCGAAGTTCCTCTTTTCGATTTCATGAAGACTTTTACCTGGACTACAAATCTCTCTGTCATATACTCTCTCTTTACTTGCCAAACACTTGTGGTACTGAATCTGTGAAAGGCACTTTTATTCCAGAAATAACCATCCTTTTATTCACCACAAATTTTGGATATATACCTAGACGCTAAAGATCTCACTGTGCAGTTATGGCGTCCTAATTAATACGGGACACGAATCGGTGATATATTCAGTAAAAATAATAAACCTGCTTTGCAGCTCTGCTGGATATCAGGCATTCCTCAGACGCACCGGGTTTGGTTGCAGAGGGCGCCGTTGTGCTACCTAGCGCCTCCCTACTGTTGGACTCTGTGGAGCAAGCTTTCCCGCAGCCATCAGAGACAGGTGGAAAGGCTTACTCCCTGACTACCCAACACTCTGGAATGCATATAGATTTGGACATTGTCTCCGTCCAATATAAAGTTTCACCGAGAGCAATAAGCAGGTATTCGTCTAATTATGAGATGCTCTGGACACGGCTTAACGTGGCGCTGTCCACTGTTTCCGGTGCTTTATGGCTCCCAAGTCTCCAAGTCTGAATCCTTGGATATGTCAGCCTTTCTGCATGCAGTTGGCTAAAGTGTGTAAATATAATTCGTGCTCTCCCTTCTCACATTTATTTGCCTAAAAACTTACAGTGAACCGTCCAAAAGTTATCTCATAACCAATGTAATCTTGCGCGTGAGGGTTGGGTGCAGGTTACTGTGAGAGCAGTACTGCTCCACGGATGTGACACTTGTCCCAGTATCTGACCAGAATTAGTAACTAAGGTCGAAAAAATGTACATCTGCCTCAGACACTACAGTATGAATGCACGAGAACATCACTGGTTGTATGCAACTCTGGCGGTGTGACTTTACTATCACTTCACATAACTGATGCTACGAGTTCCTTATCATCATTATCGACATTTTCAGCAACACTGGCATAGAATACTCATCCTTTACTGTCCTGTCACCGCAAATATCTATTTGAAGGAAGCCGTGTGATGATGTTCAGGAAACCCGAAGAGGACTGGCTGTTTTCTATTCTAGAAATAAAAAAATACGATTTTCGTTAAACGCGATGGATTAAAACTGCTAGCACAAACGTCACTGACAACTGTTTGCAGATTAGTGCCGCATCATGGCCAGGTAAAGTTATCGGTGAACACTGTCCGACGTTAAGTTTAACTGAGTGTGGCCAGGCAAGCAAGCAAACGAACAACGGACCAAAGTATTGTCGGATGATCCTGCATGTTTAACTTACTTTTCATCAGCTGTAAGAGGCATCCAATGGACACATAGAAATTCATATGAGGCACACACACAACACCCCAAGAACAGCTGCGGGTCAAACAACGCTAAATCGTGGGGGCGAATAGTTGCTGGCCCAACTGTACTTATGTGTCCAAAATAGAAATCCGTTCCGGATGGAAAAGTTCTTAAGATGGCCCACGTCTGGACCCTACGCATTTTCCCAGTTTTTTGTTTGGCGTCTGCTGGAGTTCCGTGAGCGTGCTCAGTTGATGAGCTTTCCAGGAGATGTGTTTTTAAATAATCGCTGTCGTTTGACAACCGTTAGCAAAGTCGCTTGAAAAACGTGGTCACCGGTTTTAAAATGTTCGGTGTGTATGCTTTCACCTGCGAAAAATTGTGATAGTAAGCTCGCGTTTTTTCGGTTGAGAGCACTGGCATACTCACTTTAATCTGCGCAATCCCCTTCGTTGAGTATACTTTTCATAACACCGCCCCAAGTCTTTGCAAGTTTGCTCGGAAAACCGACCCATATGTTTATTTGAGCGGCTGGCAGATGATGGTTTTCTGCCACATCCAGTGTACCTTGGATCCGAAGACACTTTATTATGAACGAAAGTAAGATACCCCTGATTTCCAGCGTAGTCATTCTGTATTTAAGCTCATCCACTTTTGTAAAACTATAAAGTTTACAGAGTGGTGCCTCGAACAAAGCGACCAATTGTTTCGCAAAATATTTCTGATTTCGGATGGCTTACCAGATTGGCTTTTTGTAATGTAAGTCTGGTTGTTCGTTGGTCCTCACCGTGTTATCGTCATTTTATTACTCTTCCCCAGACGTTTGCATAACGGAAAGGATATATGATAAAATGTTAACGCAGAGTTCATTGAGTTACCAAAACAGACAGGTGTATTAATGGGCAGGCCTCTTCCAATCGAACATTTCCGACGGCGCACCCATTTGTACTTTCCTAGTACTTACCATCAACCGCAGGGTTTGTATCCCATATCGGTGTAAGGTTTCAGACGTGATTGCTTTACCATGTTTGCACGAGTAATATAGCCACGTTGGATACAACAAACGCAAGATATGCAAGATACTGTAGCACACTACTCGCAGGTTTGATGTAAGCTCTTCGTTGGCCCATCACAGGTTTCGTCCTTCTTTGGGTTCATCAGGTATTTCATCAGTGTATTTCGCCAATAGCACTTAGCTTAGTCAAACTGAACTCCAATAGTTTAGGAACGACAGTTTTTCAAGTCCAGTGAAGGCTTCTGTGACGATCTAGGGCCCGCTTGATTGTTGTAATACTTCGGGAACAAACGTACACGTTTCCATGGACCAGAGCAAACAAATACACCCATGAATTTACTGTCTTAGATTTAAATAAAATTACAATGGATTGATATCACATAATTCAGGGTGTGTGAATGTCCGAGTGTTTCGCCGCTATCCAGTTTGGTTTCCTCAAAATTAACAGTATGGAGATTTCGAACCATAGCCTGGCGCTTTAAGTATACCGATCAGCACAGACTATGTTCCGTTGTTGGTATTTGGTCAAGTGGCCGTTGATCTGCTCGCCAAGCTTGGTAACTAGCTCGTAAACGTTTCATTACCAGACG
This sequence comes from Clonorchis sinensis, assembly GCA_003604175.2. Classification (NCBI taxonomy): domain Eukaryota; kingdom Metazoa; phylum Platyhelminthes; class Trematoda; order Opisthorchiida; family Opisthorchiidae; genus Clonorchis; species Clonorchis sinensis. The sequence goes on from CM030375.1 coordinate 12,679,456, forward strand.
AGGTGACATCATCAGTGCACGGTTGGGTGGTCCACTGTACTAGGTTTTTTGTACTATATAGTACTATATATTGTGCTTGCTATATATATACATGCTATATACTGCATGATGTACCACTCTAGTACATAAATGGTCAGTTGTGATAGAGATACGCTGTACGCTAGCATGGATATTCAAAACTCAGGCACCTCGGTCACTTGAAATAGCCAATACGTTTTGAGTGAAGCCATCAAATCAACTTCGATGGTACACGTATGCTGCAGTCAGGGTTCAAGTCACACTTGGAACGGATGTGCGCTGTGACCCTAGAGATCAACGCGCAGCCGAACTGCATCAACCGTAGTGAGGGCGCTGGAATCCAGTCTACCTGGCTTGGACTTGCTACAAACCTTAGTAGGCATAGTAGCCAGATGTCAAACGGGGATGTCAACAATGGTGCATCACAGCCAGCACAACGACAAACGGAGGAACATCCTAATCACAGTGCACACAACCACGCTTACACACAGACAGAGCTAACACCCGTCCACGCACACCGGTCGCATCTGACTACCAACTGACCACACACCAATCAGCAGACGTGATGGTGGACCAAAATGACGATACTTAATCGAAGCACATCGAAACATATTACTCCGCTATGCTGTTTTAACTTAAAAAGTTCCATATTACACACCACATGGCACTCAATCTTTTTGACACTATCCGAGCCATTTCGGCACGGAACTCCTAAGCGTTTTGGAACGTACACCTAAGTCAAACTCAGGTGCGTTGTTCACCAATTTCAGTCCGTCCTTCATAACGTAGTTCACTCTCCCTTGGAACATGCAATTGTGGGTAACGCAAAGGATTAAACAGTTACAGAAATACGTTTATTGGGGATGTGTCTGAAAACACCTTCACACACTCTACAATTATAGTGTAATTGGTCGAGATGGCTCAAGTGGTTAGAGCGCGAATTTACTGATGAAAGGTCCGTTCTTCGAACTCGAACTCTGCCTCTCGACTTCCCCTGTCTAGTCTTGGGGAACCTGGCAGTATCCTAGCCCTCGTGCTTCCTTCGGGTGGCATGGCAGCTAGGCACCGAAAGGGTGCTACAGCTGAACAGTATTTTTTAGTGTAGTTAGGTAGGAAACGTAAAAAAAATTTGAGCATGGACCCTTTGTCTTTCACATCTGTTGAACTCAACAGTTATAAACTGAACAAAGCCGTTCGATATGTGATCTAGGTAAGTGGTGCAAGTACACGATGAATTTATGTAACATTGCGTCCCTGAAGTTGGAATATAGTGTTAGCCCCTTAGTGTATGGCGCCAATAATGTTTGGATAAAGACTACCGGAGGTCTACCACTACATGGAAGCGGAGGCATTTTCGATAGACGAACGCGCACCCGAACACAGAATCGTATGTTTGCTTTTCAGTGTGTCTTCTATTCTTCTAGTTTCAGATGAATAAACTTTCAATGAAGACTTCTCTATATTTTTTCAGGTTGTAGAAACTTCAGGAAAAAGTACGGATCAAAGTGAGTGTTGTTCCATTTGTCACAGTAACCAGAGCTGCTCCGCGAAAGGTTCATTTTTGCTGTGCAGATACCTCTGCAATAACAGTTAAATTGAACTGCGGTCTCGTATTGAGTAGGGTGTCTTAAAATTTCATTTGCTTCAAGGATGTCAGTATTCTAATGTTCGGCATTTGCACTTGCAAAATTTAGGCAATATCTCTGCCCAAAGAAGTACCACTATGAAACGGTTCTGTCGACTATTATTTCAGGGTGGTTCAACACTTGCTCTGATACCTTAGTTTGTTAGTACAAGTTTTACATTTGCCTTGTTTTGAATGTTCAGCATATGAATTACCTCCAAAAAATGAACTCGGCTAGCGCTCACTACAAACAGCTGACGCTAATTTGCGAAGGTGGTTCCGGTTTAAGACTTGCACTGGTGAATGTGTTCGGTATGACTGAAAGCAGTGCACATAAACAGTGAATTACAATGACATTTGGCAACTCACCACCTCGCATTCATTTCCTCACGTTTGGAGAATACTGGTAGACGGTAAAACCTATATCTGTCTGCAACAATAAATTGGTCTTGGGTTGTTTTCTTCTAATTTCTATGTGATGTAGAGCTTTGTCCAGCTGGAGAGTTAGTTGTTGAAGAACCAGTTAATGGACCCGTCTAATTGACCCGTTTGGCAGATGTGCAAGAACATATGATTGCCGAAGAAAGGACAGAGGACTTTGAACTGCATTTCACTACGTCAGCGAAACCCCCTGATCAGATGCTAGGAGACTCAATTGCAGAAGTGCTCTCTTCAAGTGACAAACTCGATGGACAGTCTCCCAGCCCTATTCCATCCACTTCTGGACGAAAAAGTAAGACATTCGAATCCCTTTGTGTCAATGAGCCTACGGTGTGTAGATTTTAGTTCAAAGGTTTCAAAATGTTGCACTGCAACATCTTTATACGAGTCGTAGGGTATCATCATCATCATCATTGATGCTTCGCTGCCGTACAACCTTGGTTTATTTAAAAGCCTTATTGTGAAGAAAAAAATAAAGATGGACGGAGAACGGACTTAGTGCTGCCTTACTACAATCATTCCGAGGTGCCTACACCTCCAAACACTCATTCAGGCAATCTGGATAGAAACTGACAACAAGATCGCCACTGACATCGGTTGGCAACCATATCTTGCAGCGCCTCCAACCAGGCGCAGTGGGGATCACGTGGTCCCCATACCGGAAGACGAGTAGCACTGACAGCACCAAAAAGTTTCGTGATTTCTTTACCCGTCCACCAGCTCAAGGATTGGTCACCTCTGAACTGGGCACGGAAAACAGCACTTTCTTCGGCATACACAGTACATGGCCTAACCAACGCAGCTTCTGGTGCTGGACACATTCTTCAATGAACGTCCCCGCTGCACAACCGAAAACTCGCGTAGGGTAAAGGTGCCAGTAACTATTAGTATTGACAGGAATTCGTCTCCGATGTACCCAACACTAGTTAATAAGCCTTGTCTTAATCGTCATCCTTCGATAGCATTCCAAAATGTACTGGGAAAAGCGAACATAATTCTATCATGCGGAAAATCACTGATGTTTAGACACCGGCCTTTTTAACCACAGTTTTAACCAAATGTATCCCTATTTCCATACAGAATTCACTCCAACATTTTAGCCAGCTTGAATTCATAATATAGCACAATATATCTGTTTGAAATTTACCTCATCAATCAAGGTTTTGCATCTTCAAATTCTCGATAGCATATGCTACACTGGTGGTAGCCGCTTTCGATAGTTATTATATATATATATATATAACTGTGTTGTCACACCTGCAAACTAAAAGTTTCTCCCTGTTCATGCATGAAAACAAGCAAAACCAATGCAAATTATTTACATGGCATATTTTCGAAGTGATAAACCCTCGTGACGCGTTCATGAAATGTGACTTTTCCGCTGTGACGTAGTTTGAGAGTCGCGGTGGAGTAGCATCTTTGCTGGACCCTTTTAGTTATACAGGCGAACATGGAAATTACGTGTCAGGTCTTGTCACATTTATTTGTGAGCCCAAACAAAACACACAGAGTGTTACAAGTGAGGAATCACATTACCTTTGATTGCAATGTACGGGAAGTGAATTGCGTGTTAAATGGTGGTATGCATCACACCGCCCCAGACACGGAAAATCAGCATTGTAAAATTCTTGACCAATCGTCACTCTACAGCTGTGCACCGTCTTATATGCTGGATATTTAGCAAGAAATTATATTTAACGCTAAATATCAGTTTTGATTCTTTGGGCATTTATGCCAGCCATACTTGGCCATATGCTTCCTGCTGGATCTAACCTGCATATTTCATCCACCTTTTGTATTGGCTAGCGCCGAACGCCAATCGATGTCATGCATGTCACAAGCGAATTGGACTGACAGGTAAATTTTTCAACCACTCTCTCGTAAAATACCATTATATCTCGCAGAATATTCAAGTATGTTTAGCAAACAGAAATTCTTGCATCTCAAAACGCTTCTATTGCGCGTGGAAAAATACTCTGTGTAATTATCTGGGCTTACTGTAAGCACCCACGTCCATTCCTCACGCATAGTGGATTTTACAACGCTTGGGAGTTGATAGTATTTTTCTTTTCAATTATTTTACATACTGTGCTATCAGTGTATGGGCATTAGTCTCCCGGTGCCAGAAAAATATCAGAGTTATTCACAACGACATTTTAACTGGGGGCACTAGACTGGGGCTCACTAACTGGTCATGTGAAATGGTGGGTATTCTCACAAACTTACATACGACGACGTACAAACAGAAACAGATTGATCAAAATTTTTGGGTAAGCTGAAATGTTTGAGGTGTTTACAGCCAACTTTGCTCGGCTTGGTATGTGTACCGTATTTTTAGACAAGATAGAGTCAGGACCATTGAAAACAACTCCACAACTGACTCCCCATTTCCTCATAGCACAGTTTACTCACTAGCCTCAAGAAGATTATTGTGGAAGAAGAGTAGGACGGATGGGGAATGGAAATAACACTAGCCTACCACAATCTTTCTTGGTTTCGTATACCTCCAAGTACCCAGGTCTGACAGTCTATCCGGAAACGTATATGGTATAAACGCCATATGTTACTGTCTCTACTACTAGACGAGTCAGAGGACCCCATCCCAATAGATGACTGCACGAACAGCACCCAACGTGCCTCACACGTTGTCTCTCTCCCTCTCAATGTTTGAACTATTGTGAAGCGAGCATAAAGAAGTACACCTGTCTTGGTAGACGGTGATTTGGTGTTTGTGGCAAATGGCCAAGCCAATTTAACCGGTGACACCGAATATTCTCCGTGACTGAGGTGCCTACTACACAACCAACAGTCGGTTTAAGTGAATTACATGTACACAAAACCAACGGACCTGCTTCCAACTTTGGCTTCAACCATTTTCTCTTTGTCTCCAACAGGATCTTTAAATTGGTGAAACTTAGGCGAAACCGTGAGAATCTCCTGCAGAAAACAGTTGAAAGGATGTAAAGTAAGGAGTAGGTAGATAACACCTTGAAAAGCCACACTGATACCAGCCAAACGGTAACGGTAATTCTATTGCTCGTCAACTCAAGTAGTTATGTTAACAAATGGGAATTACAAAGTCGACAGTCAGAACCACTAATTTTAGTCCGCCACACCTTTACATAATTTACGCAATGTTTTTTATCCAACCAGGATTACTGTTTGTCAAAACAGCGTCTGCCATTTTTCAAAGTGTAATGGGTAGCACCATGTATCTACTCAGGGGGTGAAACTAAATTCCATTACAGGGGAACTAGTGCAGCGTGAACAGGGAGGTCAGTAAACTATGACTTTAAAGACTGGAAATAAAACTGCATTACGATAAGTATGGTCGCTTTTGAGACGCTCCCGAAGCTGGCTTCAATCTATGTTTCGTTACACATACTGCTACATTTTGCAGCCAAAGATCGCCAGTGGTACTCATTCTGTAGATTTTCATCCGGATAACCTGAATGGACATCCCAATATTTTGTAAGCGAACAGTATCCCCCTGTTGCCTCCCCGTTGCTCTTCTTATGTCACGGCAATAATCAGCTGTTTTAGTCTAGTTCACATGGGGCAAGGAAGCACTAGACTTCTTACACTGATCGTGGTGTCACTAATCAGGGTCCGAATACCAATACTTACCGGTAATAATCATGCGACGGTGATCAGTAAAACACTTGAGCTATGTCGGTTTGTTTTTGTGTTTATTTTTGATGCTGTCTGGGAGTTTATCATTACAACTTAACCAGGCGGTTAGATGACTACAACCGATTTGCCGCCGATGAATACATTTTCAAGTTTTGGGCTTCTATTTGGTCTCCTTGAGGATTATCCGCCGACACCACAGTGTTACAACTAACCGGATAGAAATGAATGCGATTTCTCGTTCCTTAATGTAACGAATTTCCGTACCAGGAAAAGCATTCACTGTATTATTCTCAGGGTGCTACATTCATGTTGCAGTCCCCACTGTCCCTAGCAGCTAGACGGAGAACCCCACGAAGTGTGGCGGCATCGTCCAATTTGTTCCCGACTCCACACTCTAGTTCACTCGCTTTGTCCAGCTCGTGTGACGATTAAACAGTATCGCACATTCTGTCAAAAACTGACTCGACTGAGACTTATCTTACACCTATTTTATATAACTTGTGCCTGTTGATGCTAAATTTGTTTAGGACTTATCCACTTTCCGGTTACACTCCCCTAACTTAATCTATATATAATTGAATCGAAAGGCAATCGCTACCAACCCATTATCTTAGAATCCCGAATTCCTCAAGGGAAAAAAATCAAATAATAATTCTAGGTCATCTGTGGTGTCTTGGTAACAAGCAACGTTGGGATATTGCAGCGATCACTCTTGAGTGACAAAGGTCATTTCCTGTTAGCTTCTTAAGAGAATCCCATTAATGTTCAGTTACTGGTCGTCCAGATTGTGTTGTATGTAATTGGTCGCAAAATTTCTGCCAGTTTGTGGTGTTTTTTCCTTGTGGCAAAAGCGTGGTTTCATTTAACCTGTCTTGTAAGGCTTTCAGAATATATTAGGTGCATTTCAACCAGTCTCCCTCTGCTAGTGGTCTATTCTGTTCACTTTTAGGTCTACAATGTCGATGTGGGTTTACGTTTTGTGGTTATCACCGATATACTGACCGACATGATTGCACGTTCGACTATCAAGAACAAGGACAAAACGAAATACGGCGAGCAAATCCAGAAGTGAAAGGAGAGAAAATCAGAAAGCTGTAATAATACTTGGATGGATTTGGCTATTTGTAATTACTTTATCAAGTCACTTTAATTTTATTAAATCATTACTTTGAAATAAGTCTGTTCTTGTGGTTCAAGATTTATATGGTCATAGGACTGCCAGCTTTGAATAATTGGGTGGGCTTAGGCTTAAAAAACGTCTGAAAATATGGGGATATTGGATGTGTTTCTACCTGGTATTCTTCAGCGGAATTGACACAGCGCTCACTCTGTCCGTTAAAAATGCCATTCGAAAGCACCGCGACTCTTATTCTTGTTATTGCCTAGTTTGTGGTTACTTTCGAAGGAAGGCGTGAATAAAAAAGCCACATAATCCTTCCTTTGATTTTAGAATTACTCAAAGAAATTAGAATGCGAAAAATTGTCAATTATTCAAAGCCGGACGAGACCAACTGACCTTTCGTGGCCCTTGACGGCGAAGTTTTCTTGGTGAACCACCCAGTCGGATTAGATATAATTTTTGCGTTTATTAGTCAGAATGCAATAATTTTGCCCATAAAAATTCCTTCATCGTCCTGGCCTGCCATGTTTTTGCTACAAATTCTGCCGACAGTTCCAAACAGTTTCGTGGAATTGACCATCACAATATCGTAGAGGTATTTTTCATACAAAATTCGAAGCTTCTGCCATAAACTAATCAATGGAAGCAACTCAGTACAGCGTGCTTCTACAGCTGTGATAGCAGAATCCCAGCATAGTTGACGGTTTTTGTTTGGTCATATGTAAACCCTGCTGTCGTACAGAGAGGTAACTGGAGTTTTAAGTCTTTTTAATTTTACTCAAATTATGTACTAGGTAGTCAACAGACACCCTCGGAAATCACCCATTTTAGGCAGGTTACAGAAGCCATCTGAAATGAGGAAAACTCAAATGCCCAGGCAAACGAAGCCCACGGTAGTTACTCACTTATTCACCGCCGAATTATGTGAATTCTTACTGTGAAGGGGACTTCCAGTGGTTTTAGAAAACTCATCGAATTTGAATGAAACCTTTAACCTTGGAGGAATATTGTGCTGACGCTATCAGCCATGATTGCCACTGTACATCTTCTTTTCACCTTTCATCTATAAAGCAAGTCAATTTTTGTGTAGGGATTTCTTCAACCAGTCTAGTGAAGAATCAACTTCCAAGATTATGAGTGGTGAGTACATTTTCTCTGACCGACCTCATCTGAACAATTGCAGCCTGTCCGAAATTCCCCGTCTATCTTTATGGTCATGAGCCCTGAAAGAGCTGATTTGCTCTGTGTAACCTCACTACTTTATGATAAATCTATGTCCTTGTCTCCATTGGCATTTATTCCCTTGCGTTGGTCCACGAGACTCCTTGTTGACACTGGTGATTGGTATAGTATGCCAGTTGTTTTCACTCTACACAACCTTCACCCCTCAATCGCGCACCAGTTTTAATGCAACTGAACAACAGATAAATAACTAGTCAGAAATCATATAACTTCCGGGACTTTCAATTCGTGATCTTGGGGGGTACCCAATTGTCAATATTTGATACAAGATGCATTCTTTTAGCTCAGGAAACGTTATCTACACAGAAACCAGTATGGTTTTATCTTTACCTACTTATATGCAACAATTGTCTGTCAATGTCAGCTGACACACACGGCTCGTGTCTGAAAAAATCATCTTGGTCAGGCGTGTCCAGCCATCTAGGCACAGTCCCACTATCCTCACACTTCCGATTTCCGAGTCCCACATTTTGGCCTGTTAAAGGATAAGCCCGGAAAACAGGGGACTGGACATCTGTCTTTCAGGTCAGTATTAAACAATGTATAAACTCTAATGAACCGTCACTTGTGGCAAACTAATTGTTCTTCGGATAAAAGCTGCTAGATAATTTTCAGTCATTTCGCTAACCTTCTCGCCTCTAAAAAGCAGCTTTGTGTGAACAAGTCTCTTGTAGACCACTGTGACCTTTACGAGTCTTTCCTATTGAAATGGTTTAGATTTTTGCACTAATATCTATGGGTATCCACTTTCAATCAGAGTTCTTGCAGTTAACTTTAGTTCTGGATCAAGCTTTTTTTGAGTGCAAATCTTATGAACTGTGTTTGATCGGATCAACGGAGCGGAGATAGTTACTCGTCCTCTCTGTAGAGATCTGTACAATCTTATACTGAGTGCGGATTCAACAAGATTGAATTTATCACTAGATACCTCTGTAGAAAAAGTTGGATGCAGTTGTCAATTACAAAGTTTTAAGGATCTCACTTACTGTTGCTTGATGTTCCTCAACTTTTTCAATGTGAGGATATCCTGCGAATACTTTGTTGTTCGTCAGGGGAGACGAGTTACACTGCAGAGTATAAGGTTTTCAGAGTATAAACCACTGAGAACATGAGCATTGTTTGTTTCATAAACATTGAACATCCGCACAAACGGATGGAGGAGGACTATGATGAGCACAACACCACAAGTCGTTTCCGTCCTTGATAGAGTTGCTCGGAATTCGCACTTGAAAATATGCTAGCATTTCAGCCGCAGTGTAATCGGGAATACGGCTATACATTGCTCACATTACACGTTCATTCAGTTTTTCCAACACATGTGAACAGCTTGATTCACGTGACATTCTCTGGAGCTTGTAGCAGAGCATCTACAAGTTTGGCACCCTCCTCGATGAGAACGAAAGCATTGCTTCACGTAATACATGCCGTTTCACGTCACCGTGTCTTTCAGCATCATGATCTCCAGTCTTTCACTCCAAAAGAGGACCACAGATTGTTTATTTCCAAGGACGCAACCAGCATAATTCGGACTGCGAAATCTTTCCATTTTTTACGAATACGGTTGGAAAATGATATTCAGGGAGGGGAATGTTACGCAACATGGAGTTGTCGGTACAGAGCAGGAAACTGGTTGATGAGATCCGCATATATTTTATCTGCGAAGCTTTCCCGACTGCATACATTTGCAAACCGGCGGTTCATCCGATGAGCAAGATGGATCGTCCAAACCCAGGTTTATTGCACCTGCCACCAAATTTATGAATAGTTGCAATAAAAGGAAATAATACAGAATCACGAGGTAATGTGTAAAATCGAATGGGGTCCATCTTAGACTCAGGTAGATCCCTGGTCTACGAGATACTTCAAATAAATTTGTTGAATGTGGTGAATGCCCTCAACATGGGGTCTATTTGTATCTTTCTTCAATGACACAATAACATGTAAAGGTTCATCGGCAAACAGGTTAAACCGGGTGCCCGAATTCAAAGTAGTAATCAGGCCGAAGAGATAATGTGGACTTCATGAGTTTTCATTTTTGTTGAAACTAGATAGGAATAACGCATGTGCTGCCTGTCGATCTGCTTGATCTAACAGTCACTCCTCTGTAATTTAAAACCCCTATGATGAATACGCAGACTTTCGACCACTGTCCAGACAACATCATGTGCGCCATTGTGTCAAGTTCTGGGCTGTCTATACTTACATGCCAAATTGCATCCCATTGCATTCTGATTCATCCTTTGCTCTATAGACTAACATGTGCGGTCTATCTGTTTCAGTAAAAAAGAGGCACTAAGATTGTATGGCTACTCAGCGTCATGCGGTCTAAGGCAAAACATTGCTGATCCTGGTGGTGAACTACACGCATTTGCAATTTATGCTGACTTTGATAAATCCAAATTTAAACTCGTTTGTGGTATTTTTCTTCAAATGAATGGGCTGTACTAAAGGCATATTACGTTTCAGTTGGCACGATATTCGAGATAGTGAAATATACTTGTATGGGATGCGGTCCGCTGATGATTAGCAATAAGGGCGAACGAGCTGAAAAAAGCTTCTCAGCATTTCATCACAGATTAGCCAAACTTACAGGGCGAACGATCCATGGAAAATTCCCGACATTTCTCACACTACTTACTATTTATAAGTAGTTCGGAGGGAGAATAAATTCACAAGGCGAGTGAAGCTGCCTGAGAAAACTTCTCCTGAGGTGCCTGTCAATGGGTGATCATGTGATGTGGTTTCCCTTATTGAAGGATACTTGACTATATATCCTGTCTGGGTGCGAGTTAATTACACTGCTTGTCAGCCGATAGTGACTGAACGGTTAAGTGTTTGGACACCTAGCCGGGAGGTCGGAGTTTTGGAACTCTTTTGTGCTTTGTGGGATGCGCACTGCTGATGATTGCCAACAATAGACATACAGTGCCTGTTGGGCATAGATTGACCTGACTTATAGGACGAAATCCTCTTGGAAATCTTACACGATGCCCATAGTTTCGCCTTAAAATTGACAAAACTGGTGGTCGGCAATCGGGGGTCTTTCAACCGCCTTATATGTAGTGATACATTGTTTTCTCAGACATCGTACCAAGTGAAACACGAGCTGGCTTATACGCAGCATGCCTAGTTGAAGAATAACATAAACAAGGGATTGGTTCGGGACAATGCTGATTTTTCCGTCAAGCACCAAGTTAATTTACGAATGAGTGTGTTTCGCTAACTGCTTACACCTTAGTGTTCAAGTTGGGAATAATGTTGATAACTTCAAAACTAGAAAAAACGAAAGTTAGGCAGTCTGATATTCCCCAGAAACCTAATAATTAGTGTTATTTCAAAAAACATTTAACCTGTTCAGTCATTTCATAAGGCCAATTCGTTACCAATTCGTAGGAAAGGCGTTACTCAACGGCAAAAATTATAAACAAGTAGGATGACTGTCTGACCATCCCGATGCGGAGTGTTTTCAGATCCGACCTTGCGATCACAATGGTGATACATACAAACACTCGGGTGGTATTTTGATATTTATCGACCAATCGCGAATTTCCGACCTGTCAGACGAGTCCCCATATTACTGAGCAAACATGCCTGACGCACAATGGAGTTGCTAGTAGATCCGTATTTTGACTTCGTTCTCAAACATCTCCATATTTGTGAACATACTGGCTAAATGAAAACATTCCTGCTTGCTCCACTTGTTTTCAAATGAAACCAAATTATCTGACAGAAGGGATTAGTATTTTTCCAGATTTGTTCCTTACAATGCTCGGGACTCCGAATTGTTCACTAGAAATCCACGGAAAGTAGTGTAGTTTCTCTTTCAAAACGAGATATTGTGTTCCCATTGGCACTCACATCGGAACTGGCCAACATGGTGACTGATAGCAAATCATTTGGAGGGAACGTGTTTTAGAGATACTGTTTATCAACTAGCTGATGATCACCCAGAGCCTGCAGCTGTGGTAATGTCAGCGTTCCCCAGCTTCGTCTTTACCGCTCCTGCGGAGCATATTTCAGCCCTTCTGATTAGATTACTACAGTTTATCACCAGTTAAAACGAAACCATGTTCTCTAAGTTTCATTCGGGTTCAATAAACCTGTATAAAATGTGACTGTTCACGGTTAAACTGGCTCAGTTCAAAAATATTTCACTGTGGTCTCTGAGACTATTGTGGCTTCCAAAACTGTATTCTCTTGAGTTGATTCGAAGAATCTACCTATTATACTTTTTGATATCATAACTTTGATGACGGTGAGAGACAGGTTACACTCGAAGATAAGGTGAGTGATAATACCATTACATCAGTATTCCCTATTGGTCATAAAGGAAACATTTGAGTGAGTTGTGGATGTTGTATACATACATGCCCTGAAGACTAGCTGCCCGGATTCAGAACTGGACTTCAATTGAGGTCCTCACCTCAATTCCTATGAGGTCAGAGGAACAAGTGACTTGCTTTTGATTGCGGACGCAAAGTTTCGTATATTCGGTTTGAATCCGTTTAAAAACAGCCTATTAGACAAGGCAACTCATCAACTGGAGACTTGTCAATAAGAGCAAATTGATTTAGGTTTGACTGAGGGGGAGACCATGTACACATGTACTGATGAGAGGTGATTTTGGTGTCGGTTTATATCTGGGCGATTTTGCGGCTATTTTTTTACTATACGCTAATTTCCTTCTGGCCATATAATGAGGCCGAAAACAACATTTCAGGCCCGTTTCCTTCAAAACAATAAAAATGCTGCCTGCTGTCATCAGAATGCACCAGAAAATATGGCACAAAATGGGCTTAACGCGGTTGAACGACAAACCCGGGCCCATATTTCCGAAGGGTACGGGAGTATTACACTCAAGTTTCGACGGCCCAGCGTTTATTGGCTTGCGTTTCAAAGATAAACTCATTCTACGGTGTAATCTCTCAGAACACAATGACAGTAGTGTGGCGAATTTCAGTTTAAATTGACGATCCTGGTCGAATATGATATCAAAACCTACGGTTTGGAGTGCAGAAACATACTCCCCAGGGTGAAATGTAGACATTCTAAATGTCAGGACGCATCCAGGCGCAAAAGTACACGTGCACAGAACAACGTGTCGCTAAGGTCATCACCAGGCTCCACAAGATCGGGAGAGCAGGTGGTGGGCGGAGCTTACCAAACGTGCCTTAGCAGCATACGGCCAGCACAGCGGATGAGAAAGTGATCACGACAGAAAAGTTTCATTAGCTGGACAAGAACGAACAATGCGACTGATTGTATTTGGCCATTCAGCCATCCAATATATATTTTTACGCACCAGCTCTGTATGTTTGACCTGACCTGGCAACACATTCGTGTTCCTGGTCCTCTGTCTTCTTAGCACGCGGTGTGGCAGGCTCAATTCAGGCATGACCAACACTAAAGAAATATATTTTATCAAGCTCCGACCACAGTAAATATTACAACCAAGTTTGATAGTAGTCTTCTTACGTTCGTCTGTTCACTGAATGTAATTATGACGTTCCCCATTTGTCGAATAAATCCATAAATTGTCAAATTCTGGTTCGAAATTTCTTACGTGGATCACTTTTCAATCAGACTATTACAAATTTTTAAAGAGCTTATTTTTTCGGACCCGAAAAACTGATATTCCCTAATATCCATATGATATTGCGTAACATCGAGTAGTGCAAACAAGTGTGTTTGACAAAGTCTTGGTTGGTAAATGCAGTTAGGAATGGAATACACTCTAACAATGTGCATAAAAGCGGTTAGGGCGGTAACTTTCAAGGTAAGGGAGGGACCCCGACAAGTACACTTATTTGCAAATCAATTTGTTTTCACCGGGGGCTCAAGTGAATCCCTGGTTTATGATGTTCTTTAACCGAATGTGTTGCACAGAGGCCGCTTCATGTTTCAGTCGATACGATCTTCGAGATATCGCAGTATATTTTCATAAAGGAAACGATTCACAAGGTCGCTGAAAACTGGTCGACAGCACATCTCCGGTTTCGCCCTTCTTGGGGCCCATCAAGTAGGCGCAGTCCCCGAGTTTCCGTCAAGCTTATGTTTTAATTGAACCCAAGTTGGACTGATTTCGACAAATTATATTACAGTTATATTAAAAATATATTTAATTGTCAAATTATATCTAAAGCCTTAGAGTGAAAAGAGGAGAAAATGCGGAGGTGAGGCAGGGGATTTAGTGTTAGCATATCGCAAGCATTCTCAGGTACCTACATCTCGAAGTGCCTAATCGGACAATCTGGAAATAAACTGGCAAAACGAATGCCACTGACATCGATCAGCCGCCATTCCTTTCAAGGTTCCCTTTCAAGGTTCAATGTTCCGAGGCAAGCTGTCGAAGAGTTTTCGGCAACATTGTGAGTAGTTCCTTTTATGAAAATATACTGCGATATCTCGAATATCGTACCAACTGAAACATGAGGCAGCCTTTGTGCAGCACATCAAGTCGAAGAATATCGTAAACGAGAGATTTAGTTGTGTCTCCAAATTGATTTGCAAATGAGTATATTTCCCGAAATCAGTCCAATTTAGGTTCAAGTAGAACATAAGGTTGACGGAAACTCCGGGACTGCGCCTACCTGATGAGCATCAAGGAGGGCAAAACCGGTCGCTGGTTGTCAAAGAGTTTTCAGCATTCTTGTGAATATTTTCCTTTATGTGAAGAAGAGAATTCTAGGCAATAAATCAGGTTTAATTTAGGACCGTAGTTGGCCGTTCAGTGCAGGGCCAGTGCTTTCAAGTGGCGTTTTTGATGACACAAAGTTAGTCGCGGTCGCCTATGCTGTTGCGAGTGCGTTTTGTCGAACAACCTTGGAGCGATTTGGTGGCACTGGATACACCACGCTGAACGATCAAGCCGAACTGTTGGGGTTATTTGAATTTATGGAATGAGTTGCAGCCGCCCTCCTCGCGTGTCTCTGTTCTCCCTGTTTCACTGAGTGAGCGTATGCGCTCAGTACTTCATTGAGATAGGTACGATTCGCTCGAACATACGCGAACGAATGAAGATGTATTACCACAGAGTAGTCATGAACTGGCGCTTTATACTTGTTGGCTGCATCGAGCATCAGTTAAGTGGATACTTAATTGAGCGATACTGTACGTTCCCCTGATTGAGATGGTCGTTCTCCATTAAGGCGTTTCAGAAGCATAGTTGCTTCAGACTGATAGCTTGATGAAGACAGATCTCTTCGAGATCTGGATATTTCACCATATTTTGTGAATGGTCGTCTTAACTATTTTCTTAACAACTTCTCCCGTTTATACGTAATGCACTACTCATAAGGTTGCTGAAAACTCCTCGACAGCCCACGACCGGTTTCGCCCTTCTTGGGGCTCATCAGGTAGGCGCAGTCCCCGAGTTTCCGTCAACCTTATGTTCTACTTGAACTCAAATTGGACTGATTTCGAGAAATACACGACAAATACACTCATTTGCAAATCAATTTGATTTTCACGGAAGACTCAATTGAATCCTCCGTTTAGGATGTTCTTTAATTAAATGTGCTGCAACCAGGTCGCATCATGTTTCAGTTGTTACGATATTCGAGATATCGCGATACATGTATGTACGTAATGCCTGGAAACACCAAAAACGGGAGATTCAGCTGGGCTCCAGGTGAGTCTCCCGCAAAACCAAATTGATTTGCAAATAAGTGTATTTCTCGAACTTCTGTTATTCGTTTTCCATCAGGGTTCTCGAAATGTGCGTCATTTTCGCATCTAGTGTTTCATCCGTCCAGACCTTTTGAACCACAACTATCAGATAGTTGACGAGATTTCGTATGTATTTAATGTTCAAAAAGCTGTGTAAGTGAGTGTAATGACCAGCCCCCTTTTTTCGTATACCTGTCGCTGAAGTATTCTCTCTAGTCTCCGAGCTAGTGCGACATCAAGAAACCAAATGTGTTACTAGACTCTTGTGCCACAGTGAATTCTAGTACCGAGTGTTCACAGAATCACCCTGACTGTAATATGGCAACCGTAAATAGTAAAAATCTCATCGACATAGCATCGGTAAAATGCTGGCTGCTCGGCTGCTGGTTTCAGAACGCAATGCTCGAACTTACCAGTGAAAAATATCGGCTAGAAAGGGACGGAGAGAGGGCCCACGGCTATTCCCACTGTCTATCTATAGACGGAACCATTGAGTAAAACTTGTGTCAAATGTCCATCGGAAAGCAGTTTTCTTTCAAGCCCGGGTAAATTACTGTTCTATTAGGTAACAAAACCACGGAAATAGTCAACTGTTTCGAACAGAGGCACACCGTAATACGGTGAGTCACTCATTTCAAGCAGCCAAAATTTCTTCCAGTCAAGCTGGCCACTTTGCTCCCCCATCTACTGAACTGGTATGCCAACAGGGTGATGCTTCTACACGGTTACTGTTTTATTTTAGACAAGCTTTGTTACGTTGTGGGATTTAAGGCTCATTTTTATCATTTGTCGGAACTGTTATGTTTGGTACAGCACCTCCGAATTGAAATCACGTGATGGTTGACACGTTCGCCAAGCTTGACAATTTGATTGGCTAGCTAGTTTAATTACCAAGCTCGGTAAATAATAAACGCTTTTGAGCTACAAAACTTTCGGTGCAGTGCCAGCAGTGTAACTGAATAGACGAAAGCAAAGAAACCAAGGTTGGTTTTGCGAGCGACTCACCTGGAACCCAATATACATGTATCGCAATCTGTCGAATATCGTAACAACTGAAACATGATGAGTGCTTTTTAAATATCTATGTGCTTGACACTTGCTAGTTACAGTGTCTCGTCAACTCTCGTAAATATACAGTAGAGGTCAAAAGGCAGCTGGGGGAAATCGTTCCAGGCTTGCCGGATGACTTTAGATGTTGTCCACGCAGTCGGTATCATGTGGTATCCTCTATTACAGTAGTACAGATTTCTCGCTTTTGTGAGGCCATTTTTGGGTGACTCTTTGACGGTGATTTATGGTCACCACTCAGCTCTTGGGCTTGTAAAATGATAAGTACACAGAACATGAAACATTGCTGTGTCTCCTTATGTTGAAATGGCGCACACGAAGCATATCGTTACATGAGTGATGAACTGTGGTGGTGAAATATAGCATGCATTCTTTGGCCGTAGTGGGATTTATGCCAGTAGAAGTGTTTATACTCGCGAGAAAGTCACATTATCCATTTCAGCGGCCATATGTTATTCAGATAGATTTTGAAGTCTACGTTTTTGTGTTTCTCATTAGCTCATATTTATGAAATCAGGATTCTCACTTCTCATACCGGTAGAGGGTGATCGTGTAATTTTTATATCCAAGGAAATTCCAACCCAAATTGTACTGTTACTATTCTGGAGTAAACTCATTGATCGAGCGGGGCGCAAAACGATGTTGTCAGGTGGTACCTCCGTTTATCTTGCTTTTACTTTTGCCTTCATTTATTTCAAACTTATTGTGTTAGTCAAACTGTTCCTTTTCAGAAACCCGAAATATCTGGGTTCCGCTAGGGGTCTGAATAATTGTGAATCATATGCAGAGAACAGTGCAATTCCGACTGCTCTTTACAACGGTAAAACAGGTCTTCTACTTCTGTGTGTATTCAGGTCCACTTTTGAGTCAAATAAAAATTCTCAATTACCCGCTTGCTTTCCCACTGAAAAAGTTTGTAATAAACCCCTTTTCCATTACACTTCTCTGGAAATCGTTCTCGTTTCATCTCCACTCCTAACTTTTTCCGCCATTGGTGCATGGATTGTTTTAATCACCTTATTGTATGAATAATTTCCTTGATAAGAGTAGTCTTAATTTTCATAAAGGAAACGACTCACAAGGTCGCTGAAAACTGGTCGACAGCACATCTCCGGTTTCGCCCTTCTTCGGGCTTATCAAGTGGACGCATTCTCCGAGGTGCCTCAACCTTATGTTCTACTTGAAACCAAAATTGGGCCAATTTCAACAAATGCACTCATTTGTATTCCAAGTTGGTTTTCACGAGACACCCAACTAAATCTCTCGTTTATGCTATTCTACAGCAACTTTATGGAAATATATTGCGATATTTTGAATATCGCAACAACTGAAAAATGAGGCGACCGTTTAGTTAAGGAATATCATAAACGAGAGGTTCAGTTCAGTCTCCCGTAAAAACCGAATTGATTCGCAAATGAGTGTATTTATAAAAAAAATTATTCGTATTTGTTTACTACACACTGCTGAAGGATTGCGGCGGATTTCTCTATTGATTGCACTGCAAAACCAAAAAAAAGTTTGCTTTTATGCATAGAATTAACCAGATTACCCTCCATGTTTTTCCTTGCTGATCTTGGTGCCTCAATCCCGTAAAAATAATTTATTGGAACGAAAGTATGCCGGTTGTGATCTTATGTGATGCGGTTCTGATTACAGTAATCCCCATCAGAAGAAATCCTCACGAGGGAACTACAAACGACGACATCTGGATTAGTGAGGTTTGCCAACGGAGTCAGTGAGCTTTGTACAAAGTTGGAACGGAATCATACTGTGAAGAATGTGTTTATTTTTGCGTGAGTAGAGAATGAGTATTGTGTTGAAGGAATTCGCTGATCTGTCCATTATTTGTAATGATAAAAGAGAGGTTAGCCGGAGAAAAACACCAAAGTCATCTTGTCCCAAGGGATAAATTCTCTTCATGGGACTTGTTGTATGTAACGGGTAAAACTGAAAGCATTATCGGGGAAGACTTAGTTAGACCTGCCGTATTATAAACGTTTCTATGAAAGTAGGTATAGAGTATTCTAGGCCAAGCGATACAGAGTTCCCTATCTTTGAACATCAACATATTTCTAAGCATTCAAAAATGCTTTCAGCTATGGAAAAGCAGTTAAACAAGGACATCAAAAAACAAAAATTCCAAAGGTAGCCACGTGATCTTTATCTGAAGCACCTTTGGATCTGCAAGCAATTTTTTGGCTTCATTTGCTTAGCTGGAACCCCTAATTTGTAGGTGATACAACTAAGAAGTGACTGCAAATAGCACCGTTTGCAAATGTTCCGGAAGAAGCTTTGCTAGTCACAGTCCGAAGCGCATGCAAACAAAACTTCATGCAGGATTGCTTCTTACCCTCTGGCACCAAAACTACCGAACCCTTATTTTACCAAACCACATATGTAGCTACCTCGCTGAGGATGAAAAACGCCCCAAGGTATCTGACAGTTTTCCACATACTTTGAGTTATCTGTCTCAAACGACTGGCTTTCCTATATCGTGTCCTGAAACCCTCTCTCTCTCTCTCTCTCGAAGCTGGGCATCGAAACAAACAACGGAACTGTTTTTTTCGCATTTCACTCGGTCACAAATATCGTCAGACCAATAGCTACCGATGTGCAAACACCGTTTATCTAAACGTATCATCCTTGCTCAACTCGACGACAAATTGTCTACGTGGGATGGTGGAAATTCGCGGGGAAGGAGGATTGGTCGACCGTGGAACATTCCATACGTGTATGTGTGACTATCTATTACGCGGCATTGCAGTTCGGTTTTCCTGAAGGACCAGTATCCCTATTGTCGACAATCATAAGCAGTGACAGTTGAGCGTCCCTCTGCAAATGAAAACAATTTTTCATTTTCTGAGCCATTTAATTGTACACTTTTGGAATATATGCATAGGTGAGTCTGTTTTAATCCCTTTCCTGTGTCAATGTGAAAAACTGTAAGCGGTTCAGGGATAGTCGTCACGTTCTTGGTGAGGTTTACCGCTTCATTTGAGGATGCTCACTACTGTGTTAGACGCTGAGGAAGCACATGGAGGGAATTTAAAAAAAACGTGCCGACTCACTATGTATCTAAAAATTGACAGTTAACGTGTATTAATTGGCTGGTCAGTTCGCCGAGTAAGTTAATTCGCCAGTTAATTCGCCGCGAACCGATGATACCATCTTGAACAGTGACTAAACGCCCGCAAATCAATGGCCAAACTCAACGAACGGATTGACCATCATCTGATCAACAGCAAATATGTTTAGTCAAGCTGTCATGTTCTGGAAGGCTCACAAAAACGTTTAACTTGATGAAAACTACTCACAAGTGGATAGAAATCTCTTCGACTCTGTGATTAGTTTCATTTAAAGAGGTATACTGCGCTACTTCAGATATCTTTCTAACCGAAAAGTGAAATGGCTTTTTCGCAACACAGGATATCGCAAAAGGGGCACTTAGTTGAGGCTTTCATTAAAACGAAATTGGCATCCAAATGATTGTGATTCGCTTAACTTGGTGTTTAACTTGATCTCTCCGAATAAGTCAGATGACACTCAACCACAACCTTCAAAATACCAGGTTCATTTACTCTAACGCACTCTAAGCTTAGTTAGCATTTTAGAGTTTCTCCTTCGATAAGTCGTTAGCTGAATACAGCTATCTGTACCGTGAACTTACCGGGATGGCTGAACACAAAAATGAATTTCATCAGAGAAAATTGCGATTATTCAGTAGTATAAAAATTTTGCTCCAAAAGACTTTCGCAACAGCTGTGCACCGAAAAGCCGCAACATTTTGTTTGGTGTAGAACCGTGATTGTATGATTCTGTTAAATCTAATCGAAGGTGGTTAGCTTGTGTTATCGGGCGTTTTTATCCCAACTCTTTGTGATTTCAGTGGTCTACTCAAATTTTTAATGCAGGTTCGTCATTGTTCTACTCGTGGTTTCGCCTCCCTGAAAACAGGATTATGTACTCAAAAGTTGAGTAAGACCTATCAAACTCCAGAAGGTATCCAATGCAGCTTTGGGAGGTCGTTACTTACATCAAATATGAAATGAAATAGCTGTTA
Organism: Clonorchis sinensis; assembly: GCA_003604175.2. Taxonomy (NCBI): domain Eukaryota; kingdom Metazoa; phylum Platyhelminthes; class Trematoda; order Opisthorchiida; family Opisthorchiidae; genus Clonorchis; species Clonorchis sinensis. Next base: position 12,700,330 of record CM030375.1, read on the forward strand.
CGATACGACCGAATTTAAGTGCAATTTTCAACATAAAGAGTGTTTATTAGTGTGAAATTTTGTTTTCTTCGCGTTTAAGGAAAAACCCTCCTAACGTTCAAAAATCGATATAAATAACTTAGCGCAAAACAAAGTTGTAAACGATTAGGTGCCAACGTGTCCTCACTGATATGCCTGTCAGGCCACGGTGGCGGAGAAAAATGGCTCATGGGACTTGGAGGCACATGCTGAAGGGCTGTCTTCATTGCCGTCGACTTGTCATAACACTCGAATGACAAATTGGTGACGTCAAAATTTCCCAAAGTAGTTCAGTTCATCAAATCCACCACTCAGAATACGCTTTAGGTGTACCCTCATCTCCAAAATCAATGAGATACAGGAGTACTGACAAAGCGAAAGCCGATGTTCATCAAGAATCGAAAGATTCTGGTGACGTCCTAAACTATTCGCCCACCTATTCTATAACACTGTTCTCTGGTTCTGTTTCGTAATCATTTTTGTTTCAGTAAAAGTACAAAATGGTCAAATGAAGAGCACCAAAAACAGAGGTCAAAAATAGATTCTAAGAATACGGGTATCCAGCTGACTAAATTATGGCAGCTCACATTCCATACACGAAGAACAGCGAGGATTACCATGGTATTGTAATCGGAAACAAAGGCCTCGCTAAAGAAAACGCAAATGAAGAATTGTCCTTCAGCTGACTGTACCCGAACTTGTGTGTACAGAGTGAAAATGCAACAACTACAAGGTTAACGTTGGACAAACAGCCAGTTTTTCCTCCAAAAAAATTGGGTTCTGTTATTTTCCTCATTGCGGGCCAAAGTCATTCTTCTGTATAGTATTTCTCATGGATGTTACCTTAGATTTTGCATGCCAACCGAGACAAAAACAGCGTTCGCTTTTGAATTGCCCACATGGTTAGAAAACATCATAAACATAAGATCAACCTACAAAGCACGAATGACTTTTATTTACTTTGAGTAATTAAATAATTTGCAGACGAAGTGTGGTCACCAGAACTTACCTATCAAGGCAAACGCCAGCTCATATACGCATCACCCAGTCTCCGGAGACCTTAGCTTCAAACTCGTCCTAAAAGGCGAGACTTGTACTCAGCCCATAAAACCACCCAGGCAAGATACTGCAGATTGAATGTAAAATTTGAAAGCACCAGGATCACCGTTCTTCTTTTACGATAACTAAGGATCCATGCTCAATCCAAACATTGTGAGTAATCAAACACAAAAATCTAAAATATTTACTTGTCTAACCGAGAAGATTGCTGGTAAACTTCGATATTGACGAGCTTTGTAAAAGACCCATGTGGTCAAATGCACATATCGGTGAACCGTCCAAACTAACAGGGTATTTCTGCTTTCCTCTGCTCAGTAGTTTTGTTTCAGTCATTGTAGATGAAAGGTGGTAACCGTAGCCCAGTCCATCCTCAATCCAAACATTGTGAATAATTAAACACAAAAATCCAAAATAGCTCCAAATAGATCGCAGGTAAGCTTCGATATTGACGAGCTTTATACCTGGTTTCAAAAGAGCCATACTGGTCGTGCTCACGTGGTCAACTGCACATATCGGTAAACCGTCCAAACGTATAAGGTATTTCTGCTTTTCTCTGCTCTGTAGTTTCGTTTCAATCGTTGTAGATGAAAGGTGGTAACCGTAGCCCAACCGCAGTCAAGCGATTTGACAACCTTTTTTATTTTTCCGGGTAACGTGTATTTCATAACAAATCTTGTTACTTTTCGAAAGGCGCTCTACCCAAAGTAGATAGGTCTGAGTGTCATAAACCCCAACAAGATTATTTATTGGTACATTGAATGGTTGCACGTCATTTGCACTTCAACTCTGAGTACAGTCACTCTTGTTACTGTCATTGCGAAGGGCTCAGGAGAGTAAGAATTAAATAGAAGTCACTACTCTGTCCAGAAGCTTTGAAGGAAACTCATCTCAGACACAAAGAATCTGACAACGAACGTGTTGCAGCTATGCGGGTGAAACATTCAATTACCTCATGAGTATTTCGTTTGTAATGACTTGCTGATACTCCAGAGATGTGAAACCGATAGTGGGTCATCGGGTTGCATTCAGCAACTTTGTGGGTGTTGTTTTGTCGGACAGCAAGTGTCACTGAGTTACATTCAATAGGGTAACCCATACTTGACTCGCCGCATCTCCCTTCAGACGCAAAGAGTGTCTGAGTTCTCATCCATCCGACTAAATGTGGGCTCTCAGTAGGGGTCCTAAAATTCCGAGGCAACAAATCGATATAGTGTAAATCATTGCTAAGGTATTTTCACGAGCCACCCGCTTGTGAGCAGGCTAAAGAAACGAGAGATAAGACAGCGGAACAAACCTTATCGGCGACGGATTCACTAGCTAAACGTGTCCAATGGATGCAAAGTCAAGATATGCACATGTTAGACGACTTTAAAAATAAAGACCGTACAGAGACAACGTTCCGGATGCAGATGTCTGCCGTCTCCGGTCAGCACTTAAGCTGAGCTTGGTATCTAGATGTACCTAAGAATTTTAAAAGGACAGGTGAATATAATTTCCAAGCTTTAATTTATCGATTGCTTCTGTAAGATAGGAAATTGACTGAGGATATTATTGTGTTTTGATGGTCGACTGAATTACATTTAACTGCAAGCAATGTTTGGCACTGCAAAGTCGTTGAAAGTGTTCACTCAATTACTTGATCTAATGTCCGTCTAAATATTCAGAAAATGCGGCCAATCCTAAAACGTATATGGTCTTTTTGTTGAATGGTTTGTGTGTGTGTGTGTGAAAAACCCTTAACAAATTACCAATTTTTCCAGGTTCATTTGTTACTTATTCCAAACAGTAACACCTCAGTCCTGTGCATTGGTTCGGCTGCGCATGACAGATGAATGACTCGCTCAATGGCACTCAGCATGGATTCGGCGGCTGTTAACAATCATTTGTGTGGGAGAATCAGTCGTTTGTTGAGGTTTGTGTCACGAGGCATCCCAATACTGAAAGTTCTTTGCACGCAACGGTTGCTAAGGTTTGAATCACTTACCCTCCAAAAGCGAAAACAAATCTGTCTGGGAAGATACAGTTTATTTACATTCCGCCTGAATTGCAGAAGTCCTAAAGAAGAGAGTCCCCTAGATTCTCGTTTCTGCAGATTTCTAGCAATCCTCCCCTGCAGATTTCATGAATGTATTGCGATCGACACAAACGGTGTAACAAACAACATATACGGCATCCATTTGGTAGCTTTTGCGAGCGTTCCAACCGATGACCTGAATGCTTGCCGAGATTCCTTATACCTGCAGTTAATTCTACCGGCTTTCAGAGAACACAAACAACGAAGTTCGAATTCTACAATGTTTTTGAATGTATATGTGGACAAAATTTGAGTAAAGCTCACAGTGAAGACTTTCGTTAACGTGCACTGCAGACCCTGTCTTGGTCACTGACACGCGTATCCTTCGCAGTTGTGTTTTGGACCACTTAATCTGTTGAGACGAACTGTGTGGGAATAAAGACGATGAAATATCTTTCCGAGAATTTAAGGCACAGACTTTCTTGTCTTCTTCCTTCTTGTTCATGTGATACGTGCAGTTGAACTATTCACCAAAGGAATTCAGAGTGGCCGCTCATTTTATGCACATGGATTATCCTGTCGGGGTCGAGAGTTAACCTACAAGACTAAAGCTCCTGGTTCTCGTGACCTACGAGACACGTCCAATCGATGAGACGAAATCAAGGAAAACCTCTTGCCGGGGTCCTAGGAAACTATCCATCAGGTTCCAGATTTTGTCTTCATAGATCAATAAATGGTATTTTCTCCCCTAAACCACAAGTGGTGACCACCCTGGATAACCACATTGTTGGCACTGGGTCTTCTATATTTTTCAGATCTGAATGAATATAGCTGAGATCTCAGTTCTAAAATCTAGTTTAATTGTGCACATACGGACAGGCACGTAGCACGAGGCCGTACACCCTGAAGCTTTGTCTTTCTGTGTAAGGGAACTAGGCTATAGATGCGTTATATTTGCACATATATTCTCGGATAATCCGCGACTCTATCGCATGAGAAGAGTTTATTCGTTAAGGCCAACTGAATCGTCCATTCTCGAGTAATGTCTGATCATCTATAGGCCGTAGAGGTAGAATCTAATCAGAACAAAGTAACAGAAACTGGTGTTTAGCAATCCCACTTTTCTCAAAGCGATTAGAATGTATTGGTTATTAGCAACTTTCAATATGTCACCCGGGAACACGGTAAATGCACTGCAATCCACAGAAGTGTAAACTAATGTTTTAGTACAATCCACATTAGAAGCAAACAGAGTCGCCCATTTTTGTGAACTAACGCCTGATTAGGTAGATTAGGCCTTCACCATTCAAAGCATTCACAATGTCGTATTTTAACATTTTCTTCTCCGCCTTGGTCCCCTCACTCATTCTTTAAAAATCAACTTGTTAGCAATGCTCCTAGTAGTGCCCGGTCATCAGTGTATCTAAAGGACTGATCCTTGAGAAGGATGCAGCCGTTTACAAACATTCACAGAAGCGAATTCCATATTATCGTTTCGTTCGTTGTTCGTTCTTAATCAACTACGTACTCCTGTAATTCCGCCAGCAAGAAATTACTCTACGAATGCTTCATTCTGTGCCTTACCGTTTGAGACTGAAAAAAAGCACAGATAATTTAGCAACTAATTTGGGGGAGAAAAAACGTCTTTTATCGATCCATGAATACAACATTATGGAACCTGACAAATAGTTTCCCAGGATCCCGGCCACAGGTATTCCTTGGTTTCGTCTTATCAATTGAAAGTGGCCCATAGGTCACGAGAACCACTGGACAGTTAGGCCAGAGGGCATGCGAGCTCTTTGGTTAAAGGTCTTACGACAGTGAGGGTGGAAAAACACTTAATTGGGTGACACTTTGCACACTCAGTTGCCCTGAAAGTACATGTACGCCTATCGCGGGATAGAACAAAATGGCGCAGTGATCGATAAGCAATGTGCATCGAAACCGATATCTTTAGCATATTGGCTTAGCAGATTCATGCATTTTTCATGGGACGACGACGTTCTTCTTGGTCAGGCATCCAACACATTCAGAGAATTATTGACGTATATCACTCTAAGTTAATTCTAACATTTTTGGTGACAAATTACATACTTTTGTTGGTACTGTAAAGCGACTTCCAATCAAGATAATCTGAGCTTTAATGCCTCAGAGTACTGTACGGCCTATTTTTGTTTATTAGGACTCGGCAACCGGGCATTCTCACATAATTTTACCAAATGATCTTAACCGTGTCCCGTGTTGTGTTTCAGGGGAACAATCATTCACCCAACGAACTGTGTTCACCAACGCAGAAAATATGGTTACTGCGGTGAATGGATCCAAAGCTGAACTGGACTGTCAACTTAATGTCGATTTGGATTCCTCGGTGGGTCAGCAATAATTGTATTTGGTAACGACTGATTCCCCATCATCATGGTCATTGTGAATTTGGTGCTCACGTTTTGGTTAGACCTTACATTCACAGCAAACTTCTATGTAAAGAAAGTCACGACCACCGCCTGGTAGATACTAGACCCCATTCCGGGATTAGAACAGCTCACATTGGCTCCCCCGACTTTGTCCTAGTTTAGCAAGGGTGCCGCAACAAAACTAGTTGATTTAAGCGACATGCACTCATTTGCATACCAATTTGGTTTTGACCGGAGACTTACCTGGATCCAGCCGAATCTCTCGCTTATGAATGTATTTCGCTAAGTTCGTGCAATGTTCAAGTAGAACATAAAGTTGACGGAAACTCGGAGGCTGCGCCTACCTGATGAGCCCTAAGGAGGGGAAAACCAGGAATGGGCTGCGAAGAGTTTTCAGCAACTTTATGAGTAGTATGTTATGTCTAGTTGATTTAACTTATGACTCCACATTAAACCGATGGCATCAAGTTTTGTGAATCACCTCTGGTGAATTAGGTCTATCGAGTTTTGTACTACGAGCATTTACGTGGCCAAAGGTTAATTAAAATAGTTTCAAAAGAAAGCCATGCTTGCGAATACCGGCTTTTTTCCTTTGCTAAAAAATGACCAAAATGGACACTGCAGAATATGGGAAAAGGAAATTTCCCAAGTATTTGGTGCTTTATATAGCATTATACGTAGGATTCTGTTGCAGGATGAGCCATTCTGTTGGGCACTGTGAAGACAGTGGTTATTACATTATGCTTGAAGAACTGGTTTATTTTCAGTGGAGTCGTACTGTACGTGCTGGCGAAACAGGACAGTCCCGACTGGAACTTAACAGGAAACTGCAACACCAGTCAACTCTCTGACCCTCAGGTACTAATTTCGAAATACTGACCACAATGCTAAGTTGAAGCAAACTCCACTTGTGTACATGGCTTAAATAGACTTGCCCGGTTTTCCTTCGGTTTATTTACAGAATTTACAGAATTTTGAGGTGTTCCAAGAATCTAACTTGGGGATTAGTCAGACGGTTGTGTTCTGCCTCTTTGTGTTCTTAACAAAGAACCGAAAACCACCGATAAATCTATTCGGATGTCTGCGTGAATGTTTATAATAAACCGGGGGAAAAATCCCCTACACTTTTGTCTTGACCGGAACTGAGCAGATTCTATCAGGTGATTTCATCAATTGGTATCGGGGTGCAAAGAGGTGGTCACCATCCGCATCAGTCTATCAGTTTAATTCATTTACTTGTCCGGTTTGGCTGCCACCAAATTTTTAACATTCATTCAAGAGAGCTGACTACAAGGGAATAATCGAAGCGGACCACAGACTTCATCGAATTCCTAATGAGCAACAGGACGTCAACTTAGTTTTTACAAAAATGGTGCTATTCTGGTAGGATTTCGACCAAGTAGATGTGCGTTGACCATGTCCTCACACTCCGTCAAGTGTAATAGCACTGCCATATGTACAGACCATCCACAAGCTTGGTGTTCTTTGACTTCAAGGGTGCGTTTGATTCTGTCGATCGGTCAGTGTTGTTAACTACACTTGCTCAACAGGGTATGCCCCAGAAGTTCGTAAACATAATCCAATCCCTATATTCACATACTTCTGGGCGGGTGAGAGTGTATGGCGAGGTCCCCAAAAGCTTCCCTACAAAAAGTGGTGTCAGACAAGGATGTCCACTCTCTCCATTCTTGTTCAACTTCGTTATTGATGAAATAATGAGGCGAACGCTGGAAGGTCTTCAAAACCCCGGTGTTCAAATCGTTGCTGGTGAGAGCCTTGTCGACCTGGAATGGGCAGAAGACATCGCCCTAATCTTTGCAGACAAAGGTGCAGCACAATCTCCGTTAAATAAACTGAACACCGTCATGCCAACTTTCCGCGTGCGCCTAAGACCTTCAAAGTGCAAAGTCATGCCTCCGAACGTGCAGTCTCTGAAAACACCACTTGCAGTTCAAGGAGAATCACTGGAGTTGTGGAGAATGTTAAGTACCTCGTTAGTTTCACTAGCTCTGACAGAAATGTGTCTGATGAAGTCAGTGCAAGAATCTCAAAGGCTCGAATCACGTCTGCTTACTTGCGTCACTTTTGGCGTCAAGAAAACATACTAATGTGTCCTAAGGATTGCGTTTACCAGGCTACAGTAAAGGCTGTGTTGTCGTATGACTGTGATATGTGGCCTCTCCAGACAGATGAGGTGAGGCGTCTTCAGGTTTTTGACCACCCTTGCCTCAGAATCGTTGCTGGGGTCGGATGGCATTAACGAATTTGTAACGAGGTAATTAGAAAGTGAGCATTTTGATATATGGTGGATGCTTTAATCGTTAACTACGTTGGCTCGGCCACGTGCTACACATGCCGAAACACCGTCTATCGAGACATGTGTTGTTCTCCGTGCCTCATTCAGAATGACGCAAACCGCAAGGTGGACAACGTAAGACTTGGCACAAGAGTGTGAAAGAGTTTACGAAGTTTTTGGGCGTTGTTTGTGTTTTACGAATTCCAGGATGAGGTCACCGTGACCCTGCCTGTGCTTGGCTGGAGACATTGTAGGAAATGGCGACTCATCGATGTCAGTGGCATTCGTTTTGTCAGCTTCTTTCTATATTGTCTGATTAAGCGCAGGCACCTCAAGATGCCTTTGGCAGGCCAGCACTAGGCCCCTGCTTCACGCCCACATTTTCTCCTCTTTCCACTATAAAAGTTTAACCATAATTCAGTAATTCAGTATATTTTTAATGACATTTTAATATAATTTGTCGAAGTCAGTCCAATCTGGGTCCAAGTAGAACATAAAGTTGACGGAAACTCAGAGACTGCGCCTAAGTGATGAGCTCCAAGAAGGGCGAAACCGGTCCTGGGCTGTCGAAGAGGTTTCAGCTACCTTGTGAATAGTTTTCTGTATAATTAGATGAACGTTATGGTTGTACGGCAGTGGAGCACCTGTGTCAACACTGATGTTGCTGATGACGATGACGGTAGGAACACATCGGGAAAAGCTGCTTAATAGTGCATTGAAAATGTGCGACGCAACCCACAAAAAATGAGGGGTGAGGACATTCAAAACCAGAAGGCGTATTTTTTCCCCAACAATACTGTGGCATATGATATGACTGGTTAACAAATCCCCTTCAAAGCTGTACAAATATTCACGAAAACTAGTTGAAATCAAGCCAGTGCGATTTTCAGTAGCCGTACATTAATTACACGACATCAACTTGGGGCATCATGAATTGCTTCGTACTTCATCCAGCTGCTTGTACATGACAAGTGATTTTGCCAACTAATTACCAACTAGCTAGATTCCCACCGACTTTTTCACGCACACGATGGAGTCGCTGTCCTCAGCTGCCAATCCAACTCCCCTTCGTGTGAATTACTTCTGATTGTTGTAGAATCAAAACTACCGTTGACGCTTTTTCCCTCATTGGTTTCCTTCAGCAAACACGTAATTGTCATTACTGCCTATCATGACCAGGATAGAACCACGTGACACTTTTGCGCACATCCCAAGATGTCTGGTCGAGATAAATTTCCAGGCATTTGTTTCTCGGTGTTTATCAGTATGAAGTATTGTTCAGGCACGAGCAGCGAATTAATGGACAACTCGTTCGCTTCAACTGGAACTGCTTCGGGTTGCGTGCGAATGAGGTTGAGGACAATAACTTGCATAGGTTATAGCGAAATATTCACCCGTAGTAGGGAAGAAAAATCCGGTTCACAAGCGACTAGCACTTTCAATGACGCACTATATCTAGTTTGTAAGAAACCAGCACAAATTTAGGTTTAGGCAGGATAGGGTTGGGGGTCCACTATAACAGATTAAATCCTCATCTATGTCAGGTGAACTACCTGTTTCAAATCCTTTGGCTGTAATTTTAATAAACGCTCGCTTAACAACATCCGGTGCCTGCAGTGAATGCTATTCAAAGTGGCAGGCGTCATGAATAAAACAAGGCTTTAAGATTAGCTCGTGCCCAACAGTGGCTCCTGGTTTTCGGAAAGTCACAGTTTGGCTGCTAAGCACTCCCACATTCCACTGAAGGGGGGGGGGTTAAAATAGATTACTGCATTTTACGTGTCTCTCTGTGATGCGACCAGCGCCAGCAGGGAAATCGGCCACGTATATTTCCGCAACATGATCAGATTTGATCGTTAGCTGGGACAACTCCTAGTTGTCACCTTATGGTCTGCACTTCGATATCAGGTGATCCGTCGTTTTACCATATGGTCAAGGTCAGGCCAAGGTACCATGCTCCAGGTCATTCATATATTTCAATGGCACAGACAACACAGTTTAGGTGTAGTTTTTTTTAAAAAAAGTACTCTGTCTATACTCTGCCGGGAGATATGTTTGGCCTTTGTTGTGGTCAGGAGTTTCCCTCAGGGAAATGGTTCACAAAATGATCAGTAATGTTTGAAATCAAGATTGCAATTTTAAGGGGTGCAAAAGTAAATGAAAGATCGTTCAGCTATAACACCCTTTCGGTGCCTAACTGCCATGTTACCCGAAGGAAGCACGAGGGCTGGGATATTGCCAGGTTGCCCAAGACTAGACAACGGAAGTCGAGAGAGAGGGGTGGGGTTCGAACCACGGACTTTTCGGTCAGTAAATTCGCTCTAACCGTTGAGCCATCTCGTTCCCTCAAAAACTAATGACACAAATAGAACCGGTAACTCTATCGGCTATTATAACAACAAATATCAGTTTTCCAGCCGTCAATTAAACATCTGCTGGACTGTGGTAATTGCGTTCCGAATCAACTAACTGAGTGAATATCAGAAAACTCGAACCGTTTCCCTCCTCTGCTACTTATTGGTTTCCTGGATTTGTCTCAGCTGAAATTCTACCTGTTTGATCAGTATTTCTTCCACATTCGCTTCTTGTGAACTTGCCTTTCATTCGCTAACAGGTAGGGCGTAAAGCAGAGTCACAGTACCATCTGGTCTAGTCTGTAACACGAAAATGTATGTGAATGTTTCATAGGTCAACTAGCTGGATAAATAAAACTGAAAGACAAATTTCTTTTCGGTGGATCCTGATTGCTCTTTTTCTCCTGAACAGGACGCCGCTAACAATATCTATCTGTTCAGGTTTGGAGTACAGATTTTCGACATGCCGGGTAATCAGTCAGGTGATTGAGGTTGGCGTGAATTTGTGCAAACTGTTCACACAGTTGCGCTAAGATTATCCCACAGAAGTGACATCACGTCTAACGTGATTACGGATATCCTATTCTTACAGCTGGATTGCCTCTCTGCATCCGTTCCTGTGGGGCCACCTTTTTTAATTCAAGAGTGTCTCATCCTATCTCCGCTTGCCAACTTATAATAACTTCTAAGGTTTATACAGCTTCTAGATCTCTAGGAGAATCTTGGGCTATCTCGGTGCCACACTCAGTCTGTGTGCTGTTTTGTTTTCATGTCAGAAACTCCCCATAGTGATTCGGTTGATTCGCAAAACCAAAAGTCAACAAGCGTGTATTCCGAGTGACAGTGCGTACATGATTTTAGGAACCTGTGGCAACCTTCAAGACAGCTGGAATAACACAAAATGGACTGGCAGCGACAATGGGGTCGACTTCAGGTATGAATAAGAACTTACTTGATCTCGTGTGCTCCACCGCACTAAGAATTTTGTAAATTTTTGTGCTTGTATTCTAAAATGCACAGCTTCTAAGTGATGATCAGCTGCATTATTGCATGGGAGAAACTAGGTGCCTTGAGGTCTTCGTCTTATTGTCGCATGACAAATGGGTAGAATACACTCTCGCAAACCAAGGTAAACTACGTCATGCGCAACCACATTCGGTAAAATTGGGAACCTTTGGAGCCGTAACCTGTCATCAAAATTTCGGTTTACATGTACCACACATACAGTGGTTGACTATACCTGACATCACCTATCACAAAGTCTCCCTCTCTCCTCTATTCAATTGCAGGAAATGGACAACGTCACGTGGGTTCGCGCACCAAGGCAAATTCTAACAAGAGGAATTTTCCGTGTAACCGAGGATCCCAGGATTAGTACGGCGCCTTTAGTGAGTAATTGTCTTGGTAATTTCAACTGCTGTTTTACCACAGCGACAGGCATGATATACCAGTGTCAAATCTCAAACATTCCGATAAATTGCTTCGGGTTAACCTGTTGAAGCTGCCAAAAATATTCCAAATGTTTGATCAATAATTCCTCTAATCTTTACCTCTGGCTTTTGGAAACATTAGAAAAGTAAATTACCACTTCCGTTTGCTTTTAAACCCTAAGGCGGTTTCCGTTCCCTAGAGAGAATGCTCCGCAACTGTGAACGTGGAACAGAAGCTGTCATTTCACGTCCTACCCAAGAAGCTTTGATAGGAACGGTTTTCAACCGGTGTAAAGCCGTTCTCACCACTCTTTTCAACTATGAATTCAGCTGTCAGGAAAGCTCAGTAAAGAAGCATAATCACCGTCTCCTAACCGAGAGCTTGGGGATCTTTGAGTTTCGATTTTTTTCCTTTTGTTGCTTAAAAATAGTGCTTTGATTGATCAGTTATGTTCTATTACCAACAATCTTGGAAATAGTATTTAAGACAACTGGGATCTGAAAATTGGCCTGAAATGGTAATCGGTCCTCGTTTTGGATCTTTCACCGAGTGTTAATCGATTTGCTTCCAGTGTTCCAATAAAATATTGTGTTGGCTGACGTATTCATTTTTGCCTCCAGAAAACCCTTCATATCTATCAAGGAACTGTTAATTTTTCTTTTTTGCCGTTCTTCCAGCTTGTTCGCCTTGTTTTTGCATCGAAGTAAAAATGTCACGAGTGGGTGTATCTGCCTCCAATTTACCTACTTAACCACATTTTTTGGCATATTGTGGCGCCGGTTAGTGAAAAACTGATTTTTCGGAAAGTGTTTCGAATTAGCCGTGAAGAAGCTACGGACACATAGTATGCGTTAGGAATAATTGGGGCCAAATCATGTGGCGTTTTTCAGCTGTAATACCTTTAAATAAATTATGCTGGCTACCTGGTGGAGATAGATTGTATTTGATTCTCAGAAAAAAACACAATCAGAGCAACATAGAGGGATGCCGTTACCTGAGGTAGAGTTGTCTACTAAAACGTGCACTGGACAAGTCATGTTGTGCAAAAAAACGTTTAATCTGTTCATCAATTCTGTCTCAGGTGACAGAAGGGAGTAGATCTTTAGCGAAACGGTGGCGAGGAGGTGGTCTGATTGGTTGTCAATCAGATAGCTTCTGGTCTGTTCCCCGAGGTTGGCAACTGACCTGCAAATGTTTTGACGAGACGTCATCATTGTGCAGTTGGGTGCATTTATTTCGCATTAGAAAATTTTCTGTTATCTCTCAACGTGGTCGGCTAATTGGAAGACAACATTTTCGTGAATTTACTGGTCCTTTTGTCATCTGAGTTGTGGTCTGATTCACTGTATACCTGTGGTTGTTAATTTCTTTTTGTAATGGATAGTGTTTCTACCTTCTTACGCTGCACAGTATAAACTAGTGTCCGGGAAACAACAGTAGTAGCACCTAAAATAGTCAAAAAGCGAACGACAGGCGTGGTTAGATCCATTGTAACTGTTGACTGCTTACATGTGTTTCAACTGATAACACTGTGTTAAATGGTTCTGTCCCGCAGTTTCTGCTTTCCCTCTTTGTTATTAAACTAGGTAAAGGGATATGGCGATTTAAACTTTCAGAAAAGCTCCTAGCAATGTTGTGGTGGTCACGTGTATTGTTTAAGAAGCCCATTGACTAGAGATAGTTTGAGTTCGAGCCACTTGTGCTTGTAGCACCTTGTGTGAAAATCGATAACTGACCATTCATTGGCTGCCTACACCGTCATCCGCGTGGTTTAGTGTACCATTTACTGGCTAATGCAGTGACCTTCAGTCAGCAGCAGTGTGATTATTCATCACGTGTTTATCTGGGGAGTCACAAGACGAGGGTGCTTTCTGTAAATCAGATATCCATGAGCCACGTAAAGTATGTGCGCTCAGGATTTAGTAGCTTTGAAAATTCGTCTCTGAACGAACCAGACTACCAGTGAACGTGCTGAAATTTACGCGGGTCATGTTTTTCTTTTAGGCTTGCAACCGATTCTCCAAGGATGTCAGTGATTCAAATACTCTAGAAATGACCAATAAAAATCAACTAAAAAATAGTGCACCCTTTCTGCAAATCAAAGTGCTCAAAATTATTGATCAGACGAGATTTCTTATGCTGAGAAATACTATTAGGATGCATGTGCCCTGGTTGATAATCAACGAGCTGTCCCACAACTTGCAATCCGAGAGGAACAATTGGTATCGAATGCGGCAAACTGGTTAAAACTGAGTTGCAGCGTTAATAATCTGGTTACCTCTTGTCTACCTTTGTCTTAGTGATAAAGCGATGTAAAATGACCCAGTATTGTTGTGCATATTTTCAGCAGAATATCGATGGAAAACGCTTTGCTGTGTCGCAACTAAACCATCCGTCTCGCTGTCTTTCTCACTCAGTCTTAAATGGCACTTTTTTCTACGCTTTTACATGAGTAAACAACATTCCAGAAAATCCGAAAACGTCTTTAATGATGACTGTGTGTAGTCGATGAATCTCCGACTCTATTTAACTCGCTCATTCAAGTTTATATTCTGTTAGTTTTCAAGAAACTCCACTCTTCAGGCGTGCGCAAAAGAAGAGGAAGGTTTGTCGTGTTTGATGAACATTAGTGCATCGTCTTGGACGGACTAAGTACCGCCTAATGCCACTTCGGTAGAATACCTTGAGATTTGGCTTAGACCACAGGTCATCTCCCAACTCTGGGAAGCGGTCGCTATAAGTGTTCCCTAGAAAAGGATTAACTGCTAAACAACTACTATGTAGTAGGTCTTGTGCTTTGTAGGCCATCCACGTAGCTGGCAGGCTGCGGTACATCCAAGAGTTCCTCTTAGGTGGCTTACACGAAGTTTTACGGCAGGTCGAAACCTGGAGGTTCCATGTAAAACAATCGATAGTAAGTTTATCTCCTTTAGAGTTTCAAACATTATTGAAAAATGAAACTCGTCAGTTCTGATAGTTGGCATCTCTCAAGAAAGATAATTTTGTATGCAATGGCGCTGACAAACCTCTGGAACCCTACATCGGTGTTTGTATCAACTTAAAGAAATGGTGTCCACTAACGAGAAATGATATTGCGGAACCACCACATTCAATGCGAGTGACACTCTGGTAAAATTTTAGGATTTTGACGCTCATGAAGCCGCTGCATTGCCTCAATGGAACAACACTTAAAAGAGATCACCCGTCAGAAGGAGACCACTTTTAATTACCGCTCTGTGAAGAGACCGAAACTAAGGGCTGACAAATCTGATCCGTTTCTCGAGGAAGCTGACTTTTAAAATGGGGTTTAGGAGACGCCTAGAAGACGCATATGGACGCATCTGCGTACGAGTTGTTCTTCTGAAGCGTAACGTCCACTTCTCCAGGAATTAATTTAGAAGTGAACACTTGTGTTCAGCCCTTCAAACAGGTCTCTCGGGAGAAACATACTGCATGTCTTTTCAATGTTTTCGTTTGGTCAATTGCTTGATTGATCGGTTCTCGGTTTCGCAACAAAAGGTGAAAAAATTAAAAAATAAGAAACATCACAGAAGGTCCGGATCAAGTGCGACGCTCATTTGTTATTTTACAGTCAACTTGGCCATAGCCAGAATATAATCACAAATCTACCTTGAGCAGGTTACCAAAATTTAGATTCTAAGAGCAGACCTCAGACCCCAGGAGTTTCGAGCGAGTAAGGTAAGTGAGTGGTCATCCTACACAATTCCACAGCCTCGATAATGACGGTTTCAGTTTCTCCCCACAGGGATAGAAATCCAAAACGTTTTCGCAATGACTTTGGGTCACCCAAAAATCAAGTCTACAATTTTTGGAATTTAGACCATGCAGCGCTTTGCTGACTGTCATAGTTTCTCTTGTCAAATTTTTAACCCAAACAGCTTTTTGAGTTGTGTTTGCTAGTTTTCACTCCCATGAATAAACCAGATTTTTCTAAATTTATTTGATATGAGACTGAAGTGACTTACAACCGGTAGGTAGGGAACAGAATGTGGAAAGAGTCCGATCTGACCCAGCTTCAGGGAGTTGTGTTTATGATCTGCTGCTTACAGCTCCAAAGAAGCTTTCCTCGGTGATCCTTACTTTGAAAATCATCCGGTACAAGCTAGCTCAGCTCAAAAGAAAAGTTTTTTAAGTGCTTCCAGAATAGCCGATAGATGCACCTTCCTACATAACAATCCGGAATCCTACGGCGAATACCGACGGGTGTGTTCGTTATGCTAAATGCTACCTGAGCTGATTAGTTGGTTGCCTAGCACTTATGGACTGGTTACGGTAGTACTGTAAACACATTTTTGGGCTTCAAGCTTAAACATACGGGTTGCTATGTGCCAGTCAAGCCGCAAATGGTTACAACAACGCTTTAGAGCATTGTTGATTTCATCAAATTCTGGTAAAACTCTTGGAAGAATACATCACGCGGAATCATTTCTGAGGTTGAGGAATAGTGTGTCCTAAATTGGTGTTTGTAACTCACTAGTCCTTCGAATTTTATTGTCATTTTTTTAAATTCTGATAGTAGTTATCCTGATTAGAGATGCTTCAGTTTTGAAGGTCACAGCGAGATAATCGAAACATCGCCTTACGAGCATCATCGTCTCATGGTATTACCATCGGAAATTCCAATATAAGGATGTTTTGGGTACTGTGAGCAACATTGTACACGAATGTCTAAGGCCGATTGAATACGGGTTTACTGCAGAGTTATCTGGGTCTGCCATCAGGTCTTCTGGTTGGTATGCTCCTGAAATCATCTGGCAGTCACATTCGTCTATCATGTTTGAGTGAGTACTGTGTGCGTGCACTCGCGATTGTGTGAGCCATGGCTTGAATGTGCCTCCACGTGTCATTGTGTCGGCTATAACGCCTCATTGTTGAGATTGTAGCTTGACGTCTGTCCACCGCGTCAATTACGGTGTGCAGGAAGTCAAGGCCGGATAGGCGGAAGGCTGGCTCCAACATTAGGGTTGACGCATTTCGGTTGTTTTTGGCGTACGTCCTTTCGGCGTGCAACCTGAATCCCCTTTGGGGCTTGCGTGCTCCATCGAAGTCGACGTGATGGTTTGACTTGAGTGCGTGAGTTTTGATATCCGAGTCACATTCGAATTTCTCAAGCTCAGTTGGGTTTCGTAGACCAAAGAATACATGCCGTTTGGGCTCCGTGATTCACACACGGATTTGCTTGGCTTTCTGACCTCTGTTTGACTGTTTGACGGGAAATTCGTTTGACATACCTTGTTCGGTGTGCTCTTGACAAATTAAACGTTGTTCCAAGGTGTTATCAACTTGGAAGAACCTTTCAGAATCACTATTCCGAAGTACTTTGCAGACACTGTTTGAAGGACCATCTCTTCGAGATATTCACACGGTGAATTTCGGTTTTTGGATGCCTGTCTCAATGTTTCTTATTGCTAGCCGTAAAACCCAGGTTAATAATTTCACTTTACCTGCTAGCTGCTCAAGTGAGTTTTTTTTGGGGGGGGGGCGGGGGTTCCAAATGATATGGTTTTAAAACAGCATCGGAGTACCCAACGGAAATTTCTGCGACTAATTAGTAATTTAAAGGACCAGGATTACTCAAATCCTAGCAAATCGCAGTGTTATCCCAGGAGAATCAATACCATAAGGTGAGCAAAACTTTGCCGTTGGTATGCACGGCGATCCAAAGAGTCGATTTTGAGCGCACTGTATTAGTGACAGCCTCTATTCAATCATCTGAGGAGCATACATTGCTCGGACAGTTCATCTAAGTTATTTGCCGGCTCGTCCCCAAGAAATATTGAGCTTCTAGGTGAAATGAACGCTCTACATGAGTAAATAAGCAATCCCGGACGTAGATTTCGTATCCACCACTGAACGGATGTTGGTTATTTTCAAGACAGACAGAGTCGACCGAAAACCTGAGTGTTCCATCTACCAACTGGCCCACCTAGGATATCAGTATATTTAAAACCTTTTTTGTAACTTGAAAAATCCTAACGGTGAATCAACGTTGGACTTGTGGCGATGTGTACAACAGAATTTTGGCGGCACACACTTCAACGTGCTCAGTAAGATTTGTTATTCCCCGATTCACAAGGGTTTGACTGTCATCTGTTCCAATCTAACTTGTAACTGACACGCAATAGAACCATATAACTCGTTTGGGATTCCTTACAAAACTGTCTAGCAATACATTTCAGGCCCCTTTTACTTAGAAACAAACGAGACAGCAGTGTTTTCGGTTGTATTTGGAAGACAAATGTTTTGCGTGTGACTGTGGGAAAAAGTCGAACCATATCTAACCAGAATGCCAATTACACGATTATTGTGATTAGGACTACTAGAAAATATTCCGATCCAATAAGAAACCCAGAATAGCAAATAGCATCTGCGTCGCGTTATGTGTCTCTTTTTCAGTAGTATATACATGCCTCAAGCTGAAAACACCATCAGTGCGCATCAGCTACTCCTCAGCAGACATGCCGTATTCGAATTCACAAAGGTCTGATGCGAACAATGTTCAGAAAGTTTTACTGATAAACTAACAAATTAACATTAAAATTGCCAAGTCCAGATTTTCGTCTGAATGGAAATTCTGTTAAAACCATCTTGATCACGCTTTTGTTTTGTTATTGGTGATCGTTAGAGCGCACAGTGTTTCTGTGGAAAATGGCTGAAATCTTGATTGCTGTGGCTTGAATTCGTATTTGACAACAACACGTTGAAATTAACAAGGCACACCCCCCAAAAGAAAACCTGCACGACAGGAAACACTTACGTGTCAAAGAGTACCTGTATTTCAGACTATTGTGTGTGGCACGTAGAGTGTGTGGTTACCAAGACAACAGATTAGGTGTAGTACTATCAATCGCGGTTATAAAAATCATAGATCTACCCGAAATTCTTCCACCAGACCATATAGTTCAGTCGCTAAACAGTGCGTGCAGAATGTCGGTATACACGGAACTGCATTACACGTTCAAATAGAACATTTAGTTCATATGGGATTACGCCATTTATGTAATGTTTCCAATGAAAGCTTGCTAACGTCTGCTTTCAAACTACGATCCCTGAAGAGCACTTGAAGGGGGTGTGGCGCATGACCCACTACTTCCTTCATAATGTCGTATGGCACCAAGGCACTAAAAAATTAAGCAGAATGAGAAAAAATGTACTCGAGATTTATTGGTCGTGCAATCAATGAGAGAAACTAAGTTTGACTACGCCAGAACGCTTGCTAGCTCCGGTTTCTCAATTAGGTCGCAGATTCATGAGGACCGTGACCAAACATCAATCATTCCCGACGTTTTTCTCTAAGAGTTTTATTACCCGGGCTATTGTTCACGAGAATTTGTCTAATACAAACTTGCATAGTTTTTAAGTGATTATCGTACTTTTCTCAAATATATAGAAAGTATACACTATTCGGCAAACTAAACACGCAAGCCCTGGACATCATTATGCATAGGAATGTGGGGCTTGAACACATCATATGGTTGACTGTTTTTAGCCACCGTAGTAAAGGTGTTCCGTAACCCTGTTACGCAAGATGACACGCACTTTCGAAATGAAGACGCTCAATTACACCCAAGTGTGCTCATCTTACGCTGCTATCGATTATCAAAACACAGAGTTTGCGAGCATATGGCTTCAATAGCCTGTGATCTAACAAACACAGCTCTAACAGAGGAAACTGGACTACAAAAGATGCTGAACTATTTGAAAGAGGTTTAAAACAGCCGAACTGTTTGATCGATTTGCCTGCTGAAGTCTAAGTGGTGGGCCACGGTTGTCTCAATTCGTTCACTGAATGTCAATCTTCTCAGCTGTTTCCACTGTTCTTTGATGCGCGCCCTTAGAACGATTTTGCGGAATGTGATGAATCATTCTGATCGATTCCGCCACACTAATCTGATGGATAGCATCGGTTAGATGAGAGGGACTCGCGCTGGTTACTCACGTGGCCACTTCAGTAGTCAAACATATTCGACTACGCTCATCACTTCTTACGGGTAGGCGCCGAGTCGTGTAACCTACATAGCTTGCTGAAAATCGGCGGATAAATGGGCCGGCAATCTGACCCACAGCCTGGTGTTCAGCATTGGACCACTACCGAAGTGTGTCCTTAATTGGGCTACTCATCAAACATCCGTTTTAAAGAGGAGGTCCGAAAATGGGTCGTTGTCTATGAAACTATGTTGTTTTTTAGTGGGAAAACGGATGTAGACAGGCTTTTCGGTGACTGTTCGTTTCTTTGCTGTGTCATGTTTGATTTCACCGAACAGATGTCTCCATAAACTGCTCTAAATATCTGTTTCCCGTCAGGATTCTATAGATAAGACACAGTTCCATATCCAGACTATCGCTGGTGCAGATTCTACCAGCTCTGTATGCTGGCTATTTTATCGCGTTCAATGTACTGATCAGACCATGTAGATCGATTATTTGATCCCACGTTACTGCAGTCTCTTGGCTAATTGCATTGTGCCAGCTGAAAACAACTCATTCTACGAGGTCCTATGTATATTATGTGATCTGGATTTCCAAGCGTAAAAACATATCAAATACTCTAATGACCGATCGAATCGGCTACACTCGGGTATCTAGATACGACCCTCCGCGGAAAGCACACACATTGTCTGGGTTGGTGGTAATACTGCCTTGAATTTCAGCAAAAGAGGCTTTATTTTCTGGTTAATTTCACGGGTACCCTGGCATTCGTAACAAAAACATGTGTCAAATGAAATTACACAAGTCCCTACCTTGTACCCGGCTAAAAAAATGAGCTAGACAGACCAACTGCGGGTCACTGAAGCCAACAATACTTTGATTGGTATGACATATACTTTGTGAAGGAAGACACTTTACAAATGTTCTGGCTCGTAAATCGTCACAAACCGAACAGCAGTACCACTTCGTTTCTGACGCCATTTCAGGTCCTGCTGAAACGTCGTGACTTCAGTTTGTTCATCCATCCAGTTTTGTTTGAGGACGCCGGAGAGTATCGGTGTGCAATCACACTAAGAAATAACGTGTACATACGGACCGTCACTCTCAAGGTTCTCCGTAAGTCCCAATTTGCGAATTCTGAGGTTGGTTCTTCTTAGTCAGTCAACTGCTGTTATCCTCTTCCGTAATTGTGTCGTTTACCCGTGTCTCACTGTGTGAAAAATTTGATGAAATTGGAGCAAATCACTTTTTGCTGAGTATTATTCTGGCCGGGCAGTTCTACTCAACTCGAATAAGTTGTAATCAATCCATGGTCGCCCTCTGACAGGAACTCGGCGGTAGCTTGCCAACAAGTCCATGAAAAATGATCCAAAGTGTCGCCATGAGGCTAAAACGACCATTGCCTCTGATTGTCAACGCACCGGTGTATGCTGAACACATCCGTATCTATATTTTTTTAAGCAATGGTCAATTCTCTTCCGAGTGATTTATGCAGATTACTGGATTTCTCAAGTGTCGACCCTCTGATTAAATACTGCTTCTTTATTTAAAAGGTAAAAGTGAAAGGTTCAGTAATGTCCCAGATATCCTCATAATTCCAAAAACTATGGCTTGGTAAGAACGGGTTTGTTTTTCTGTAAAAGGAAATCTCTATCAGGCGAACAAGCAGCTCTGAGGAGCCGAAAGTTCTGGAACTAGACTGGATAAGTCTTGAAATGAGAAATCTAAACACATATCATCAGTGATTGCGTCTCTGAGTTTGTCCGTTGAATTCCAACCCGAGAAGTATCCATCCAGAAGGTATATCGGGAATTTCCATCTCAGGGGCTGGGAACTTTAGTTGCTTACTAATCACGAGGTTTCAATTCCTCTTGGGTTGCAAGTTAAGCACTTGGAACTTTCAAGTTACCTTTAAATGCTTCCTAATTCTAGCTTACAGACAACAGGACACAATGAACACGCTGATGAACTATTACGAGTCAGCTGTAGTTTGGGTCGACATGTGGAGCGCATTTGGTGTTGCCTTGATAACTTCTAGACTGACAGGATCCGAATGATGGCAGTGACGGGTTTTTATGAGCGACAAGATATGTTTGAATGTTTGGCCTCATCTGGTTCCTAAAAATAATTCACCTACTCTGAAAATGCATGGTTCCTAGTTTGCGGAATTTCAAGGTTTGGATCAAAATTCAATACTTTTAATTACACTGGTGAACGCGATTCTAGATTTAAAAAAAACTTCTATCGTGCTCTGAACTCCTGCCAGAGGCCATAGGTCGCACATATTCAGATGAACCGAGGTTTTTCTCTATAAGTTAAAGTCACTGCCATAAAATGTATAATCTGTTGTGAAACCGATGAGTGTACGGCTAACAGTGGCCTAGAACTAACCTATGAAGATCAAAGTCAACTGCAGTTCAGCTTAGGTAGAGCCATTCCGATGGTTCGAACACAGACAGACATAAGCAGTCCAGCTGTATGATAAACATTGAGACAAAAGTTGCTAACAAGCAGAGTGAGAGAATCTCGACTTGGAACATCGTGACTAAAATATAGAAGCAAGACAGTGTTACTCTGGTCATGTTTTTGCATATGTGGCAGCGCTCCAACTGAAAACTCCATGTTATGCTCTCGTCTGTTGCATTAGCTAATGTCTAAAGACAGCATGGAAGGGTTGGCAATTCAGTATTCGAATCCTGATATCCCATGTCCTGCTTTCCTGAATTCCCTGAATGCATAAACTATGGAATGCTCAAACAAGTGTTAGAACCGCTTCAAACCGCTCATTTCGTTATTTGTTAATCACAGCTCCCGATTGATTTTCATCTAGATTGGAGCATATCCGACCTTCTTTAGGCATCCTATCATCCTATACACCGTTTTGCGGCTTCAGACTTGCCTAACTTGGATCCGGCAAACTTACGATATTTCGCTATAAATAGGGACTGACAGAAAACGTGGTAGCGAAACGCTGCTTCGATCGATCCGTGAACACCGTTCACAGCTGCACTCGTATGTAATCGACCTTCACTTTATAGATGGCATTCTGAGAGCATCAGAGATCAGTGATACTCATCTAGGTCATTGAGGATATTGGTTTACACATAAGCAGAGGTTGCACTAGAAATGTTTAGGTCATTTCCAAAGGTCATTAATATCCAAAAGTGTCAGTAATCCATTGAGTTCTTATGGAGAATACTTTGAGTTTACTGAAATTAAACAGATTCGCATAACTAATAAGGGTGACGTGACAATTTATCAGAGTGGTCATATTCAACCCCCTTCATTTTTGGTTCCGAAAGTCCCGCTTTTACTACTTTCCTGGTAACATCTTGTTTAGACAGCGTAGGTATCTTAGATTACGGTTTTTTCGCACGGGGTTCGCATATTTTAACATATTCAACCCATCTATATCTGGGGCAGAGCTCACACACGGACCACTTTATGTAGCTCCAGAACAACGGCCTTGGTTTTTTCTCACATCAGCTAGTATAAGAGTTCAGTGCGAACCCGAAGCTACCGCCGACATTGAGCGAAACAACATGGTCAAAGTTACTACAGAAAAAACCAATTCGTTCCCATCACAAGGTCAAACTGAATACACTTTTGAATAACTGACTCCGATAAATGATTATTGAAGGAAAATCAAAGCGAGCAGATGTGTCGTCACATTGTAGAAACTGACGGTGGCCAGATTTGAAACCGCATGACCGTGATTTGCAACTTGCAGGAACTCTGGCCGACAGACAGAACATCCTAGATGAATGAGAATTGACTTTACCCTGAAATGAACATAATAGATACACCCGGTACACATTGTGGCCTGTTATTCGTGGAATAGGCCCACTAAGCACGTTCTGTTGGAATACTCTACGCCTATCCTGTCCAGCGAATTGTGGGTCCGCATTGTTTCCAACATAACGATTCTGTGCACTGTTTCTCGGGTGCAAGATTTAACCAAAGCACTTTTGGTGAAACTCTTCATCCCTCGGGTGTGGTTCTTTGAAGTGAGGGGGTACAATCGATTTGAGCACGCGATGCCAATCTCCAAACGCACCAGAATTAGTTCATGAAAGGTTAAACTGTTGCTAGAGGCAGTACAGTTAACTCCGAAAATTTTTTACCAACATGATAGCCCCTTTGAATCTGCTGGCCTACTGGAGTTAACGTAAAAGCACAAAGTCTCAAATGAATTTGCTAAAATGCCCAGTTAAGTAACGAGAAAACGTCCAAAAGAAAAAGTAGAAATGAAAGGGTTGAATGTGGAGAAAACCTCAAAAAATTGAGCAGCTTTTGATATCGTTAGTGTTCAGATGTGCTCGACCTTGTCATCTCACACTGAGAGCATTCCATGTGGACTCACGCATGGTCACATTGAAGGGATAATCAACAGCATGCAGGCTGGTAGTATTTCGTTTATCTTCACACAGAGTCACGTCGTTGCTCTGCACATTTTGACATAGAGACAAACACGCTAGATCGGCTTCCACATACGCATCTGTATAAGAATATTTAGTAAAACACTCGAAACCATAGAGAGCAGAATCACCACCCAGACAACTCATCTTGATAGCTGGTCAGTACCAGTCATTAAACTAGAGATTCTGACCATTAAATTACAACTTTCTGTAATGTTTCAACCTTTGTCCTCTCAGAGAATTTCTCTCAGTCAAAAGACACTGTAATCTTTCGGATCCTGAGGCTGTTGACATTAATGGATACTTCTTTGGTCGTTTTTTCATGATTCTAATTACATGTACGTTGTCCAAGTTCCTCCAAAGATCACGCGATCACCAGTGTCATTTCTCAAAGTTGACGAAGGAGCAAGCCTGGAAATTACCTGCGCTGCAAAGGGATATCCAAACCCCCAGACAAAATGGTTCGTGAGCAAGCGATCTCCAAACATGTTTGCAAGACTAGATCAACGGAACCAAACCTTTCATGATCTGATACCAGTGACAGAAAAATTTTCCGATTTTGCCGGGCGTAAGTACGATTGCATTTTCATTATCCCAGAAAATGTTTCTACAGTTGTTTTTTTCATTTTTACCATACTAGTGACGTTTTCTCTTATTTTAGTGATGTAATAAGAGGTGACTATGCTACATTATTGTTTACACCCAGCAAACTGTTGCTTCGATAAAATTTACGCTTTTGGTAATTGATTTTTCGCTTTGAGAATCAGCGTTATACGTGCAATTTTTATTCTATTGTTGAATTTTAATTGGCCAATATCCCTATACGACTCTTGTGTCTTTTTTAATTTGCAAATTTTCCCCCATAATATTTTTTAATATAAGTCAACGGGTGCCAAGCCAAACATGTTTGAAACGGATTTGTCCTCTACACAAAGTTCTCCGTAATCGTCTATAATCGTTTGTCCTTGTTTCCGCTCTTGCCCCCCACTAGAGATTCTTTCTCTAAACGGTACACTTTGGATCACCAAGTTACACCGGAACATGAATGGTTACCTTGTTTGTGTGGCGCAGAACGGCGTCCCTCCAGACGACACGACAACTCTGGAGCTCTCGGTGAGATGTGAGTTCCCCGAAGGAAACTGCGGTTTCATTCAACTACCGTTTATTTTGTGGCTACTCGAAAAATTGTGGTTTTTTAAACTGATAAGCATTGAATTTAACTAGTTGTCATTGGAAATCAAGACCCCCATTCAAAGCCTGTGCGTGCTTTCGGGTGAATTAAGAACCATATAACGTCAAACTTCTCATGACTTCGATCTAGTTCTCAAGTATGAGCTCTTCACATTCAAGGTTAGTGCTCACTACACTCCAGTCATCATTCTTTCAGCCTGTTTTCGACAATGAAATCCTCACCCCACCTTACTAAGGTTTATCAAGGTTCACCGGGTAGGCTCTTTTTCATAAAATGACGTTATTCTCAACTTTTGTCTTCAGTTTTATTGATTATTGCCCATTGATTAAATGAATCTAATGAGCAAAGACAACTGCCCAACCAAGCTGGGCTTTGATCAGAATGTTCTCTCCCGACCCACCGGTCAACTGGAATGTTCTTATAGCTTTTGTTTTCGAAAGGAGTACACGGAACTTTTCAAGCTAAACTCATAGCGAACTCATTCCAGTCCTCAGTTTGCAAAACCTATTTCATAGATCGTTGAAGCAATTCTCATTAAGTAAAACTGAATAACATTTGATAAACTTTTCGGCTTATTGACGTTTAGTTTGAGTCAGAAAACAAGAGTTTTTTAGGAGCATATTGTTTTATCTGTTCTTCAAAGGTTTCAGACTACATCACCGTAAATTTCCCTGACGCATGTAATCCTCTCTATCCCACCTGTGTTGACTCTGAGTCCTAAATCGGGCGTTTAGAATCCGCGTCATCATGGATCAAAGTATAGAAGTTTCACAAAAGTGTACTGATCTAACCATCTTTGCTGTTTTTTTTACCGCATTCTTAAATCTGTGTCTTAGAAAACAGAGACATTCTAGTGCTGTTGTGGAACATAGGTAGCTCGGGTGCGCTGATTGATTGTTGGTCTGTTCGCCGAGCTTGGCAGTTGGATTGCAAACGTTTCATCACCAATCCAGGTGACATCATCAGTGCGGGGTTGAGTGGGTGAATTCCTCCTCTTCTGCCTGTGCTTATATGGCTCCTAAAACAGCATCTGGTAGTTTTGAAGGGGGTCTTCGCCTAGTTTGATTGGACCCTTGTGAATCTGACCTGGTGTCAATCTCTTGTGTCTGTTTGGTTCATTGGACGCATTCAATTCAACAGTTTTGTGGGTGATTGTTTTGGTGCTACTGTGCTCAGCATGAGATCAAACAGTCAACACATAACAGTCTGTGTTGGACAATGT
Organism: Clonorchis sinensis; assembly: GCA_003604175.2. Lineage (NCBI taxonomy): Eukaryota > Metazoa > Platyhelminthes > Trematoda > Opisthorchiida > Opisthorchiidae > Clonorchis > Clonorchis sinensis. The sequence continues at coordinate 12,726,695 of CM030375.1, forward strand.
AGCAAGCTATATAGAATTGAGGATGGTTCGCAAGAGAGGAAGACTACTGGCAGCGGCTGTTTATCTTATATTTACCCTCACTTCCCCAAAGTGACATCATGCAGTAACATCCTTTCCTCACTTGGAAATTCTACCCGTTAGATGAGTTAGTGGTCTCGTAGTGATACCGTATGACGTACAAGTAGTCGGAAATTTAAAAAAAAAGACCCGGATTCTATACTGTGCGTCAGCAATACTAGTCCGAAATCGTTATGCAAACTCAACGCATGCAAATAAATTTTTCCTCCCAAATAGTCCCTCCAGATATACAAATGGCCAACCGCGTGATCAAACAAAGCCTTGGGATGAATACGGTGCTTTCTTGTACCGTGTTTGCGAATCCTCCGGGGACTGTCCAATGGTATTTCAATCAGAAAACGAGAATTATTGCCTCTAGCTGTGATATTCTGTCGAACGAGGAGAAGAAACACTGTTTGCGTAAGTCCTTCTTTTGGCAATACGTGTCTAGCCAGGCTGCTGTTCGATTGTCACGAATGTGTTGGAAATTGAGCTAGGTGAATTGTTTGCGGACTAGCCTTATCGAACAAGACCCTAAGCTTCACTGAAACGGACAGAGCAGGCAGAAATCAGCAAAGTTTTACGGTGAATAGGTTACCACGGGCTACAGTCGCTTGTTTCTGATAGACATCACCTCTGAAGGAACTAGCTCTCATTATGGAATATAAGCCAATGAATGGAACACATTTTTTGACAGAGTCCTCCTAGAATTGACCAAAAAACTAGTTTGTTTTGCTTGTCTTACAAACAGACGCTCTTGATGGTTGTTTGTAAGCTGTTTAAAATGTTTCCCTTGATCATCATAAACAAACAATTTTTGTGTACATTGGTGGGTAACTAAGTTCTATAAGTCTACGCTTTACTGCAGGGACACTGAATACCCGATAAGCTGATTCCTCGTTTCTCCCAGTTATCGCGTTCATCCGGCCCTCATCCAGGGTCACTGGGTGTAGATATCAAATACAACTATTTAATGCAAGGGCTGACACTCGCTTACTGCGCACCACTTTACGCGAATTCCGAACAAAAATCTGAGCATTTCGATACTGCCAATGGCCGTTAGTTTGTTTGGTTACATTGCCAGTCCACGCTGCACAACCAATCATGGTTACGACATCTTTAAGTCGCAGTGTATTAGAACGGCACGTCAGCTTTTTCCCACAGTGCTACACCACGGTGCCCCGATGTCACCTCGATTGACGTTGAATGGTTTACAACGGATGTTAAAGCTTGAACAGGAGCTTCCCCTCGTTCGATCCACCACCATATTCTCTAAGTTACGGTAAAAAAAATCAATAATTAGATGAGCTTTTTGGACAGAAGTATGCACCACAACATAAACTTAGAGACGGTTATTGGCTTTCTTTTCTGCATAGAATTTCGTTCTCTGTAATTCAAAAGTACACACGCTTAAAATTTAGGGTATATTATACCAGTTCTCATTAGATATGTTTGAGGGTGTGTTTCACTAACTAAGGCGATCATTTCCAGCGCACGGGGTCATCTTCATTACGAGTTGAGAACAAATGCCGTCTTTCAGGTGGAGATGACTATTCAAGATCTACTAAAGCGACGCTCACTGAAGCATTGATATGCGACTTTGACCTCAAGAATCTTCTATATAATGCAAACAAGTTTTTTTCCACTTCACCGGCTATTTTTAATTCAGAACAATAATCCGGAATAAAACACAATGCCCATTTTTTGTACAAAATAGTGTAGGTGCAATCTCCTCCCATGTAAATATTTACATCGTAGCTGAAGATTTTAATATACGTATACAGTATGCACGGGCTATTTCAACGAGAACCACCGTCACCAAACATAAAATTTTATCCCAACGATTCAGTGTTGGATCCATTCACTGCCTTACCCAGTAGTATAACAAGTAAACCACTTTTCTCGTCCTAAAAGTACTACAGGTATGCTTGTTGATAAAACTGCAAATGTTAAAAAACCAAAAAAGAAAAAAAGACAAAATTATATTCCTCTGAATGTAGCCTACAAGGCGCCGGCATGAAAACACGTGGCCTTAGGGAGGATCGTAGCAATCCAGAGAAAACTGTTTGGGTCTTTATTCACACCTTCCATATTAAGGCTGCGAGGCGATCTCTAATAACTAGTTACTCAAACAGGTCCTTCTTCCGGCACACAAGTTAGTTTAGCGGAGTCTGAAGTCTACATAGCTGAGTTAGCTAACTTTGCCAAATCGTCGGGACTTTTTTTAAAAATAAGTCTTGTGTCAACCCAAAGCTACCACCGTAAAATTTACCCAACCGCTTGTTCTTCATCCAAACAACAACAGTGGAACACCGCCCACACCCCAACAATGTTCTGGCCCCAATTATATCGAAGCTGACCATTTTCAAGCTCAACGCTGCGGACTTTGGAGACTACACGTGCTCTGTGAGTAATATTATGGGTGAAAGATATGGAACCACTTCGCTTCAAAGTGAGTAAACCTACAATCTTCTAGAATGACTCGCACGTTTAAAAGACACGTCTGAGTTACTGATAGTCTTCGCCATTTCTTTACGACTCTTGGCAATACGCTAACTTCAAAATGACAGTTTATGCTCTACCCACCGTATAGAATGCTACAGTTGTGTGTTTACCGATGGACTTTCACAAGATTGGTCCTTTGGTAAGAATCGCCAGTGCGATTTCTTATCCGTTTTGTTTTCCAGCTTGTTTGTCTTGCCTCCCAACCTGTTGGTTATCGTTTAGGAATAATGAATTTTCTTTCAAAGGATGACATCTCCTTACGTGCCTCTAAAGAATGCAGATGCATACCTCCAATTACGGCTTATCGGTTATGCCCCACTGAGCCAGCTGTTAGCTTAGAGAGATGCAATTTATTTCAACCATTGGCGTCCTCGATTCTTTTTGGGATCTATCCTCCACATTGTTACCATTCTGCACAATGTATCAGCCTTGATATGACGCCAAGCTTAGTTTGTTTTGTTTGCTAGGAGTGAGATACCATGCCATGGAGAAGACAAATTGCTGTTTTCCATAACATTTCTGGAGTTTACATGCGTCTCTTTCAAGCACCCCCGGAGAGGGCGTGTTCAGCTGGGATGTAGTGGCCCAAGGTGTTGAGAATGACAGAAATTTATAACAATTTGATTGATCTTCCCAAGTCACTCTTCGGGTTTTTTATGTTTCATAGGATCGGTAATCATCTTTAGTAGTATGATGGCCCTTGAGATGGATTCGTAGTTTCTTCCAGTTAGTAAAGAAGGGTGGAACTACTAAGCGTTTGGTCATAGGTCGTTGGAACATCTGTGTCTCCGGCACCCAGATATAGAAATCACTGAGAGCATTAGCTGGAGATACGGCACCGAAGCATCGGTGTTACGGCAGCGGAGAATCGGTGTTCAACACTGATGTCATGCTGTCGATGATGATGATGATGATGACCTGGAGATTTGTATGCTGGCATCACACAGACAAGTTTATTGGAGAGCTGGTTAGGATGCACGGAGAATGGACTGATGCGGTTAATACACCAGTGCAGAGAGGACTGTGTTCATGGGGAACCCCGCATGCATCAAGGAATATGCTTCAGATATGTTTGTTCCGAAAAACTCATCAACTGTAGTTTTGAGGTTATGTACACAAATTCTGAACTGCCGAATATTAGCCCTTTCGACAACTGTGCTTTCAAATACTGGATTTCGAAGATCTTCGCGCCAGAAACTTTGATATCTTATATCGTTTCGGATACCGCCTACACAGAAATCGGTCTGTTTTCCAACTCTTATGAACTAATCACGTGCGAAATCCTGTTTACGATGTCCGGATTGAAAGATCCCTATAATAAAATTTAGAAAATGTTGGCTAAATTAGAACACCTTTTCGACAAACGCACGCATTTACAAATCATTTTGGTTTTCACGAAAGACTCAAGCAAATCTCTCGTTTATGATATTCTTCACCTTTTATTACAAGGTTTGCCCATGTCTAATCAAACAGCACCACATAGTTCAGGTTTTCCATGACAAACTGCACTCAGCTTACGCGGTCACACTCTTCCGCAACTGATTAAGTAGCGCGGATGAAACTCTGATTCGGTTGCCTTTGTGCCGAATGATTGTCCTGAGTGTCATCCACCAACATGAATAACCGTGATGACAGCAGTCGAATGAGGCAGAAGACACGTGCTGAAAACATTGGAGTCAAGATACATTCCAACTACACTGGAGTACGCCACACAACTAGAAGGCATACGTTCGGACTGGCACCGAGTCGCTCGTTAGACATTCTAATTACCTACTCCATGTGCTGTAAATTTTAGAAAAGAGCGAGGCAAAAGCTCACCCATTCCAAAAACCCGACCATTTTGCCAAGTAGCCTCCTATTGGTCGGTCTGACTCACATTTATCAAACGAAGGTACCCTCAAGACTTTTCAGATTGAAGAGAGACTCATGCTAAATAACCACTTGCGTGCACTGACACGAACGTGAACACAAGATTTTAGAATGAACTACAGTCTGTGTTAATGACTTCAATCAGGTGACCCTCATTCACTCTCATAAAGTAGTCTTTTTGTCTCTCCGATCGGATAGCTGTTTGACGTGAGAAAGTTCTTTAATAAACTGGGTTTTCTCTCTCCTCACAATGCAATTTCACTGCCAAAAGGAATTACCGAATCATATCAACTGCTGGCAAAGCGACCTCAGTTGGGTGAGTATTCATTCTGAGATGAACATGTCTTCATGAGCACATCCGTATTATGACTGTAATGAGTGATTCAATTCGTATCGTCTTTTGCATCCTAACGGCAGAGAACCTAACTGCTGAAAGTCAACACATTTCAGCCACAAAGCCGGTACCCGTTTTGTTTACAAAGGCTTCGGTACAAAAGAAGATGGGCCAAGTGAAGAATCTGGCTTGGAAGCAACACAGTAAGTGCGGCTGGGGGTTGTTTTCTACCCTCGTTCCTTCAAGTAAATCGTAGTTTTGAAAATTTATACTTTACTGGACGGTGAACCAGCAAACCGCAGAACAAAAGCTTGGTCACTATGCTTTTCAGGGCAATAGGTCCATCTAATGTGTTTGGTTCCTGGCTTAGCTTTCTGTGGTCACCTTTTGCTTCGCGGCTGAATCCAGTGACAAATGCCTACTGCTATTTAGTAGATCAGAGACGCGCATAATGCTGCAAAATGTATTCTCTGTATGAAAAACGCCTCTACTCACCTCGGCCGCGCTAAAGTTGTGTTTTCTTATTTAAAGTTCCATGATTATTTAGACGTTTCATGATAGTTGCACTAGAGGGGGTAATGTTCTGCATGTTGATTCTTCTGAGAACATTTGTTGGATGGCTCGTTACTTCTACGCGGTTCGGATATGCAGACGCACAAGCCAACATCGTTGTATCTACGTGACAAGGTTTTAGAAGCCCGGTGATGTGATTATTTTGCTTCAATAAGCCAAAGGCTGGGAGATGATCCCAGCTTCTTACTCAGTGGAGTTCTATCGGTTTATGTCCTCTAGTGTATTGCAACAGAGTGCATTATAACATATTATATATAAGTATATATGTATGTATTATATTATCCTTGTGTGAGTATATGATTATACATACGTATGACTTTATTGTATTGTATTATATTTTATCATAAAATATCATATTATAGTATATCGTACATATCATATTATATTTTGTTTTATTATGTGCATTTCATATATATAGATATATATATTATACACACAAGGCAGACTTGCTGCTCATCCTTATTGGCGCAAGCGTACAAACTTCAAACTTTTTTCAGAAAACATGTCGGCTCACCCTTTGGGAGGTTATATATATATATATATATAGATATAAGAACTTGTCCAGCATAGTCTGTACTTTGATCAAGCCTCAGTACCATTTTATTTGATTAAAATGGGTCACTACAGAATGAAAATCTTTGGCAACCGATCCCATAATAGAAAGCACTAACCCGTGTTGTGGGTGGCTTTCTTTCAGAAATAAGCCCGCTGCCGACCAAAACAGCGCTGGCTCTCCCAGGAATAGACTTGCGCGCTGAGAACTACTCTCCACAGAGGAAAATGCTAACTTCATCTTGCGTAAAAATTACATCAAAACTCGGTGGCATACGATTTCCCTTTTGTCAAAATTGTCCACTACAAGAGTAATTCAGCATTTTCCCCAATAGAGACCATCCACAGGACCCAGCCGCTATGATTTCTCCCAGTGGGGCGGATTACATATCCAGTTGTATGTGGAAGCAGAAATGTAAGCAGTATTTCAAGAACTCTGTACTGTCTGTTTTATGATTCATCTGGGCTACAATTCCCACACAACGAGCAGAATAAGAGGGGTGCTACGGGTCATATAAGTGTCCATTTTTTTAAGAAATCCCATCAAGTAAATCAGGTGTTGTTTGAGGAATGATGCACTTTTAAACTCAATGCGCTGTTCCTCGCCTTTCACTGTTAAAACTTCCTTCCAACTGACCGACCAAGCAGTAAGTAAAATCAGTACGTTAAACAACAACGTAGTAAGTAGTAAGAACCCCATGATAAACCAGTGTTGTCATATTGGTCAGATATCATCTCTGAGGTCAGACGCACCTCATTAGTAAGGGCATCAGCTTCCACCTCGTTATCAGGTTGCTAACTGGATAAACCTGGCTTGAAGCGTCAGAACGTTCTGCAACCTTTTGACGAAAACCTGTCCGTATTTTTATCAAAAAGAGAAGTCGCTAGTTTGTTGATCTCAAAATCAATTTGTTAGTTTAGGCCAATTACATATAATAACCTTTTAATTGTTTAAAGTTCAAGGTCATTCCAATGCAGAACCATGGAGATTCAAAGACAAACGGGATGAAACGCACTATCTTAAGTTGCAACGCAAGATTTTGCAAAGTCCGGTGGCCTAAACATTTTTCAAAGAGAATCCGTGACCTTCACATTGATAACTGACAAAGACCTAACATTAGCCTTACAACGGACTTCCAAGTCTCAGTTTGACTGGTGGACTTGAACAACCTGATATGTTTATCCAAAGCTGTGTTACCCGTCACAGAACTCGAAGGTCATTGGGATCCTGAGATTATACTGCCTTAAAATGTCCTAAGCATTGACTAGAAAAGTAATTCGAACTGCCGTTATACTTTATTTCACACTGTCTTATTTGGAACAAGCCATTAGGAACTCCCAGGTACACGCACGGGAGATGAGCAATGGAGCTAGACTTGACTTTTGAGCATCCCGAATAATGGCAACTAAAAAGAAATCCGCGGTGATGTCGGATGCTGTCTAAAGGTGCTGACTCCTGTAAAATCAACGGGCTCTGTTAGAGCGTGCCAGAGTTGAAATTTCTAAATCCTTCAAGGTGGCTTTTAGGGCTGGTGGTTAGTCTGATGACAGACTCCAAGAGATCAGTTTGAAGTGCTCTTTAGAGATCTCACAAAATCACACACATTAGGACTTGTACCGAACTGTAGGTCACTGCAACCAGTAATCCGGAAGACGATAGCAGCACCCTCGGTGCTTCTCTACTATCGTTGGTCAGATAAAACATGGAACATGCGTCTTGCTTGTCATCCAGCTGCAGTCCAATTCCCTTTTGGCAGAAAGCATGCTCCAATAAAGACTCCTAAAATTAGCCGAGCTTGAATCATTCACTTCTCACTTCAATAGCGATCAATCAAGTTTTTCTAGTCAGAACAAGAAGAATCATTACGTAAAACGAACTGGAAGAACTAGACTCTAAGCTGATTCCATCTGGGTTCCCCGTCGGTCTTGAAACTCGCGGATCCACCCTATCAGGTCCCTTAGCTGACACCTAACACGGATTTAGATTAACTTAGCTCGCCTTCCGCATGGATTAATCTTGATTAACCTCACAATCCGGTTAGTTGGCCTGACGAAGCTGATCAGCAGTAAATTTACCGATTTTTCCCAAACCTCTCCGAAATGTCGGACTGCTTAGGTGTAAACACGGGTGGCACAAATGGGACCAATTTTATACCTAATAATTCGTGCCAAAAAAGCTATCTGCAAATTTTTTAACCGAAAAACATCAATCCGTCTCATCAAGTTTGCCTTCAAACGCTGTGAATATAAGGTTCCCAAAGAACTTATTAAATCGAGCTAGTCAACATGTGACGTATGTTTACCGCCTCCTATTTCTCACTGCACTGATGTTCTTCATCCCTGTGACAGGCAATCTGCAAAGACCGTCACGCAACGAAGCATCACTTTGGGCGATGGACTGGTCCGTTTATTTCCTCTGTCTAACCATACCATGCATTCAATTGTAACTAATGTGTATGTGATTGCAGTAGAATTTGTAAATATACAGTAACCTGCTAGGTAATAAAACACGATGGAAAAACATTCGTTTTCCTAACAATATAAGTTGCAGATGCTCTGGAGCTCCCGGAGTTTTACGCACTTGGCCCGCGGTTAATCATGCTTCAAATCCCTGTCTGACGAGGTGCGCCGAACCAGGAAGAGCAGTTTCGCTGCCCCACTGTCACTGCTGTATCCACTGTCACCGAGTCTTAGAAAACGTGTCCAAACCTGACGGTCATAACATCGCATTCACTGGCAACGTTCTTTTCACTGTGACCCCAGAATGATTGACGATTTACACTTGGATTGGACTTGAAGCTGTATGTATGCAAAATCATAGTTTACTAACACTTGAAGAGGAAAGTCCTATCCAGTTGCCTAAGGTGTCGCTCATTAGCCCACCACAGCTAAACTGCGAGGTGTACACAGGGTCCGTCTGTTCACTACTTGCTTGCTGATCCATGAGACTTTACTGGTTTATGAACCCGCAACAGCCATTAGACCAAATAATCGTCCGATAGCTGTCGAACAACGTGCCGTTTTTCCTTGTCCGTAGGATACATAAAAGCCATTAACTGGTTCGTAACTAAAACACCCGACTGTCTAATTCGTGTGTTGTGCGCAGAAGTCCTGCTTGCTATAAAAGATAAGTGAAGCCAATTTTCCGAGGTTGAACTGACCAGGAAAATCAACGACAAAACGGATGCTACGTTCCAGATGCTACAACAAAGCCTATCAGTTTAACATGGACCGGGCACTCCGATCAGGCTCGACAGTGACTCTCGGTACTAGCTCTTCCCTCAGTAGAGTGAACTACCGTGTTTTGGATAGCCCTTCCGATTTGAGAGTAACGGATGTAAACATTAATTGATCAACACTTTACGTGACAGCCCATTTGAATTCCTCCACGTAAACATGTGTTTTTTAAAATGACCTCAGTCAATCCATAATGCGCACTGGCCGAAATTGGTCCAAGTAGATTGAACCTTGAAATTTTTATTTCACTCCATATGAGTAGATAAGTAGGTTGATAAAAATGTCAACGTAGTGACCTCCCGATAAGACAACTATGCCACATGAGACGGAATGGTTTTATTCAGAGCTGAGCTGAGAAGTATCGTACAGCTCTATCAGACTTGTTGGGGGTCCACTATCGAAATCATGACCGCACATTTCCCAATGTTATATATAGTATATATATAATATGTAGTATATATGCAGATTTTACCGATAGTCAACCATCAGCGCACCATCAAGGTGGCAATGGATAACCTGGTGGTGTTTCGTTGACGCTGAGGTTGATGATTTTGTCACCCTTAAGGTAAAAATGTCGGTGGATACTCGTTATAAATGAGATAGAGTTACAAGTGTATATATATATATATATGATATTAAACTTCTTAGTGGAGACTTTGTCCTGTAACTTTAGTGAATTTCCCAAGATCCTTACATTCGGTCGTTCCCAATCAACGCTTGCCTCACGGCTTCTCAGCATAGATTGGCTTCACTTGGAACATGGATGCTACGCTGAAGATTCCGCAATATTCTCACACAATGAGCAACGACAGAGAAGTGCTCACCTGGCCCGCTACACTCATTTAGACGTGAAATGCGCCGGTGGCTGTAGCTAGAACTGGATTAGACAGCTATACTATCAACAGAGATATTAAATCGAAATCAGTATCATCAAATTTCGAAGCTCCTGATGAAAAACGGAGGAGGTGTGGGAGCGGATTTTTTTACAAGTTAGACGAAAACAAAACAGCGTACCTCACGCCAGCTAAGTACCACTCAAACAGAGCCACACAGAACTTGGCAAAACAAGTATGTCTCGTGAGTATCCCACATAAACATCACAAACGGAAGATTCAGCTGGGTTCCAGGGGAGTCTCTCGCAAAACCATTGCAAATTAGTTTTTTTCGAAAACAGTCCAATTTAGGTTCAAGTAGAACATAAGGTTGACGGGAACTTGGGGACAGCGCCTACCTGATGAGCCCCAAGAAGGGCGAAACCGGTCGTGGGCTGTCGAAGAATTTTCAGCAACCTTATGAGTAGTGCATTGCGTATATACATGTATCACGATATCTCGAACATCGTAGCAACTAGAACATGAGGCGGCCTGGTACAGCACATTCAGTCGCCTGGAAACATTACAAACGGGAGATTTAGCTGGGTTTCAGGTGAGTCTCTCGCAAAAACCAAATTGATATGCAAATGAGTGTATTCATTAACTATTGATTTTTTTATCCACTAGTTACTTCTCAGTATATCAACTTATCAGATCCTACAAACAGTCACCACATTTTAGAGGTTTCAACTTTGAAGTACTCATTTTTACTCTCACTAAATTTACCTTCTTCAAAATCCGGAAAACTTAATTTTTCAGCTATGCTTTCCACTAATTCTGCGCGAGTGTTGGCTAAAAGCAGCATTTTGTTTGTCCTTTGGTTGATCTATTCATGACGTCACGTTCCCGTATGACCTGCAATGCAGGCTGCGTAATTATCGTGTGTTACGCGTGAAAATTCTGTCAGTTCTTGAATAAACACTGTTTTTTATCTATTCTGTAATACATTAAAGATGGACATGAATATCAGAATGGACGCAACATCGAGATAAGCGAGTGGACGCTATCAGCGGATAGACATTCCTATGAAATTGACACCACTATCAATAGGTTACGCGAATATTTCGACAAATACACTCACTCGCATAACAATTTACTTTTCACGGAAGACTCACCTCGAACCCAGGTGAATCTCTTGTTTCCACACACATTTGCATGTTCACACACACGCACACAAACGTTCGCCGCCGAATCCGACAATTTCATCCATTGTGTCACCGCAATCCCTAACCAAATTTGGCTACAGTTAACATCTTCGTCATTGAGCACTAATCTATCTATCTACCTTTCGTTTGAATGGTAATCCTCAGTTAGTTTACTTAAGTAAGATTAATAGGTTTACTACTACTCTTACTACAGATTGCACTAGCCAATAGCTTGCTGAATGCTCTTCAATAGCCCACAACCGGTTATGCCTATTTCGAGATTCATCAGTTAAGCACAGTCTCCGAGTTTCTGCGACCTTAGTTTCAAGTTGAACAACAAATTTTACGGACTTGGCGACATTCACTCATTTACAGACTGACTTGCTGTTTGCAAGATGCACGGTTAAATCCCAGCTGAATCTCCAGTTTGCGATGCATTCCAATGAAAAATGTTGCAATCGGGGCCGTCCCACCTTGTTATTTGACACGATAAGCGGGATAGAACACAGTGCCTTCCAGTAACACTTCAGTTGTCTCCGAATTTTGCGCCTCTACCGACGTAAAATTTATTTGCTGATCTCTTGATGTATTTTACGTATAAAACCACTTCTATCTTTCGCCTCCCAGCACAGTACTATCGCTGGATAATCTGGGCACATATACTTTTCGTTATATAACCTTTTTGATGCGTACTGTGGCTAGCCCGGCCGGACTTTGCACATGTTACAAACGAGTAGCTCCGTCAACTTCGGCTTAGTTACCGTTATCCCCTAGGTATGTGCCTCCGTCCGTACATCACTTGCCTTTTGATTTTCTGCTGGAACGAAAGCTGCGTTACTCGATTCATTCCCAAGCCCATATATTGTGGTCGTGCTGTTTCGTAGATTTGCTCAGCTATAGACAAGCAGAATTCAAAAATTAAGCGTCGTAGAACATCTTTTAAGCATCTTCGTGATGCGAACTGTACGGAGGTAACTTAGCCAATTTTTCTCGCGCCTCGCACTTTACGCTTTTTTTTGTAACATTCTTGATCGCATTTCAACATTCGCTGTCTTCGCAGCTGTAGCCAAATAAACCTAGTTTGAGAATATTGGGTCTGGGTTAGTAGGCCACGAGTAGGGCCAAGTACAATTTGGGACCAACGCTCTACGCCAAACCGGAAGCGAGTAGCCAGGCTAACCTGGTGGGGTCGGTGTTTGGAAGAGCAAGAGAGATCCGGCCGGATGTAGTCACCCAGCACAAATTCGAACGAATGATGGAGAGCCTGCGCAGAGTAGACAATACGGTAAAAAGGAGAAATAGAGGATAGAGCTGCTGGTTGATTGGTACAACCTACTGGTACGGATCGGTCGATCGGTTCTGTTTTGATGGATCCAGATGGTCTCAGTAATCCTCTCCATCCTCGAATCTTTAATGAGGGTTGCACGAAGTTCCGATTTGGAATGGATGGCACAGCTACCGTCCCGCGTCAGCGGCAATACGGCCTGCGTGGTTGTCAAAAGATTTGGTTACATGGGGATGAGTGATTAAGTCAGTGATTGAGTCGGTGGTTGAGTCACCGATTAAATCACGCCGAGAATGTTGACTGGCGCGGGTTAGTAAAGGGAAGAGGGATGTGCATGGCAGTTTTCAGTAACCATCTTGAGAGAATTAGGGAAGGAATTTTTATCAAGCTGTCTTTACAGCCGAGCATAATCAGTTTTGACGTTTAGGGTTTACAATGTTTGGGCGGGAAAGAGAAGGGCCTGCGAAGTCAGTAAACGCACTGCATCGTTTCATCTCTGAATCGCATTAATACTGGGCAAGCCAAATAGGATTCTGGCTTTCGGAACCGTCGGGCTGTGCAGGCGCTGTGCAGCATGCCACATGCTGTCAGGATAGCTGTTTGTGTACTCGACCTAGATGCGTTCAGGAGCACTGTATATTAGGACTTGGTAGTGGCATTCCATAAGTTGACTAACCTCAGAGGCAGGTGTGTCATTGAAAACTGATGCTTTTGAAAGACCGGATGTGTGGCAGATCGCATGTGGCGTCAGGATTTTTAGGGCAAGCAATTGGCTGTAAGCTTTGGAAGGAAGCTAGTTCACTTTTCATCTTATGCATGAGAACTGTGAGATTCACTAGTCTTGTGTAAACCCGATATCCTTCTGGTATGTGAGGTGGAAGAGAGCTGTTCAGTGGGGAGGGAGGGGAAATGTTGGTTAGTACTACAGACATGGGGCGCTTCATCGACTGGTCTTGAAATGTATCGGGGTTAAAAGCTGGGCCTCTTGGCTGCAAGGCGCTTATTTGAACGTATCGAAAGCAGAAAATATGGAGATTCAGGGTCCACTAACCGCGTAGAGTAAGACTGGAGTGATGGCTTTATCAACTTATTTGATTTAGGTTGAACTATATTTGTCTGCGAAGCAATGAGGAACAAACCTTACAGTCCACATTAGGACCGTACCAGGAGCACCACAGCTTCTGGTTTAGCCGCCAATGTGATCGGACAGGATGTGGAAGTGAACACCCATACGTCGGCAGAAACGTCAGATAGAAGAGGTACAAAAGTGTGCGGTAGACTGGAGAAAATAGGACAAAGCAAAGTGTCTTAACTTATTCAATGCATACAAACTTGTTACTCTAACCGGACACAGAAGATCACGGCAGACTCCATTTACAAACGTGGGCGTGAGAGCTGTGATTTGACGTCTGAGAAGGAAAACCCAGTTTACTCCGGGGGTGCCAGTATGGTTAGATATGGGGTGGTTGTAAGTTATGGTGACGACGGTAGAATTGCTGCTTTTTCTCGCGAGCTACGGGGTGAGTGGCTGACAGTAGAAAGCCTCGGTGGACTGGTATTGGTAAGGTTAGGACTCGAAAAAACCAATAAAGTCGAAAAGAGTTGGAGGACCCGGTGATCGCAGTTATTTAGGCGCTTTAAATGGGTTAGTAGTTACTAAACTAGAATTGCGTAGAATGCTGCGGACGGGCTAGGGTCCAAAATATCCTACCAAACCTGACCTTGAGTTTCTAGTTTTGCGCTCCGTCAGCAGGATAATTTGCTATAACGACTTTATCATGCATCAACTATTGTGCTTCCTACAAGTTGGGAAACGAGCCCGTTATGTTTATTATAGAATGTCACCAAGCTTTTCACTTTCGACATTCGACGCAGACCTGTTTCGTTTGTATCTATTTTGGTTGGCCGATATTGATGGCGAAGGACAGCCCAATATATTCGGCTTACTCTTGTGAATACGCAGTTTCAATGCAAAAAGTAAGTGCCGAATCATAAAGTGTTTCTCAAGGATATATTTTATCTCCGTGGAAAAAGTCGGGAGCAAATGAAACCAGTTTGATTTGTAGATAGATAGGTTGAAACACCTGCATAAGCGTAAAACTAAAGCAGGGCGGTCAAGCAAATGAGGTCAAACAGTAACATAACAAAAATGCGTGTGCTGAAATATACACAGTGCACAGGTGATTCCAAGTAGTTCTGAATTTGAGATAATAGTTGTCCACCGGACGAGTAGCCACTCATTTTGCACGATGGCCTGTTGAAGAAATGTTTGCATCATTTGTTGAGTCTTCAACAATGAAACTGCTTCCGCGGTGCCATTATATTATTAACTGGTTTTCAAATGCACCGCACCATAAGCGCATTCATCCAAACATAAAAATGAGACTTTTGGTGCTGTCTTCTCGCGAATCGATATCGTTGTATCCTCTGAAAGGCTAAACATTCCTAGCGGCGGGAACTACCATCCACAATTGAATCCGATCAGTCTCTCAAAAGGCGTGGAGAGTATCAACCGGTAGCATGCATTTTCCACTGGTTCGTGCTCCGTTTGCTTAGAACCAGACCCATCCACCGAGAGTATAACAACAATGTTCAACACTGGTTCTTCACTACCGTACAATCATGATTTACTTGATGAGCTTATATGTATACTGGATAGAGGTACCCATCATCATCGATAATATGGCTTCAGGGTTCAACACGATGCTTTTTTGCCCTAAAACCATGATTCATTTGAAGCCTTATTGTGAAGAGAAGAATGAAGGTGGACAGACAGAAGACTTTGCTAGCTTACTACAATTCCGAGGTGCACACACCTCTAAATAGTCATTTGGGCAACCTGGATATAAACTGACAACAAGAACGCTGTAGACATCGATTAGCAGCATTATCTTACAGGGTCTTTATCCAGGCGCAGTGGGGATCACGCGGTTCTCATCCTGGAAGGCGAACCGCACCGACAGCTCACAAATGTTTCACATTACATATCCCTCTGTCTTGTCAAGGGTTGTCCACCGCTCTGTTTCCGCCACTCTGAATAGAGCATGAAAAACAGCACTCTCTTCGACAAACGATGGTTCGGCGTACACAGTACGGGCGCGTACAGTCCAACAGCTTCTGATGCTGAATATTTCTGTTTGCCTTGTTACGGATTTGTTGACACCAGTCCACACGAGCTATAGTCCTGAGACAACGAATGTCGAACACTTAAAGACGTTCCAGTTCCGCTGCTTGGACAGGCCAAGTCTCAGCCGTACAACAAAAAGTCCACACTGTAGCGTGTTACACCCGTCCCGTGAGATTTACTGATATATAGCGAAAGCTATTCAATAGGCAAATGCGCCCCGAGCCTTGAACATCCGCGAGTTTACCTCATCTGTCACACTACAGTCGGAGCTGATACAACTTCCAAGGCATGTAAAATGCTTCACAATACAAGTGTTGCTCCCTGGCTCGTAAGTGAGGAGTTCACTGACTGCATATCTACGATATCATCAAGCTTTGTGGGCGCAAAGCGCATACAAGTATACTTGGTGGCTTTGCTCGCTTCATCCAACATAGCCATTACCTTCTCTTCGAAGGCTAGACTGATGCCGTCTGAGTGATCCAGAGTGACAGGAATTTCGCCAGTGACTATTTGACCCGCGGTGTTTTGATGACTATCTAGCTTTCGTCTCATTACTTCATCGATCATCAAAATGGATAGTTTGAGCACCCCCAGCGGCACTGCTTGGTGCACTGAGGCTTTTTAAGCGCCTGTAAGCCTGAGAACACAAAGTATTTATGTCCACAAACTTTCGGGATGTTCCTTGAAGAGCGAGTGTGACAGGAACAGTCTACCGGTGCCTAAAGCCGCCTGAAGTACTAAAACTATAGAACATTCATTCTTATACCGCTATTTTGGACTCCAACAGAGAGTGAAGACCTGGTCAACACAGTTCCCCCTTGCTGCTCCCGAGTCCGTATTTCATAAGCCACCATAAGGACGAAGCCAGAGTGACCACAATTGACATTAGGACTAGTCAAGCTGATCCCTCTGTACTTACTGAACGCAATACATAACTCAGGTTTGAAAATGAGCACAGTCATCGGCGCGACCAGATTGTCTTGGACGGTTCCTTTTTCCGAATGCTGGGAAACGGATCAGATAAGCGCTGACCTAGGAGTTCAGGTTCATTTTTGAATGATGCGGGTGTGAGGTCAACCGGTCCATAAAATTGGTGGCGTCCGTAACAGCATGTGTGGTCATTGACCTCCAAAGCAGCAGGAAATTTCACCTCCATCGTCCTTGGTTCTGCTTCAGTTGTATCTTCCACATAAATGTTGGCTGGCTTCAATGAGAAGCACTTCTCAAATTACTTAACCCAGAGATTGAGACGTTCTCTGTTCAAGACAGCCGCGCGAAACTGATTCTTGTTGGCCTCGCTCACAGATTTTTCCCGGGCACCGGCCTCATGGATGAAGATACCTTTGGACATTCTTTGTTTTCTTTTCCTCAGTCTTCCATGTCCACTGAGCTTGGCAGCCTGCAAGCAAGCTCATTTTCATTTGCCGTCTGATAATTCGTCCGGCCAAGTTATTTTTTGGACCGATGGGGTTTTTTATCCGGGATTCAAGCGGAGCCACTGTTCCGTCTTATACCTAATGCTTGAGAGGGTGTGGTAGGCTGGGCCACCGGCAAAACTCCCAGGCGGCGATCTTGTCTCAAAATGAACTCACGTCGGATGGCGAGGTAAGTGGGATAGACTCGAGAACACAATTCTGATAAATTCGTCTAAAGTCGGGATCTGCCAGTCTCTCATTTGCCAAGCGATTTGTCCGCACCTTATGCGGCCCTAGAAAACGAAGGAAACAATGACTGTGAACGGGTGCGTGGTCATAGTTTTCAAATCTGTTCCGAAAAAGGTAACAGTCATTTGGTTATTCCCGCCGTCGATACCTGAGTATTTGATACAGTTTTAGAGAACACCATGTGGCCAAAATGTTTCGACTGTTTCACAAGTCGATGCTGTATAACAAAGCCTGCAATCAGCACACAACTCAATCAGTCGTTCGACAATATATTTACAAACTGAGTCTAATACATGTCGGCCACATAGTTGGGATGCAAATGCATTAGTCCTACCCGCTTGTGCCTTCTGACCTCCGGCAATCACAACGATATCTGAGCTCTTAGCTCACCGCGACAGGGATTCATAAAATCTGTCTTTGAGGGTGTCACCGCTTTGGTCGTTTGGGGTGCAGGAGGACACGATAAAGAGACAGTAATCAACTTTCGGTTTGTGAAACTCGTCTACAAAAGTTGCTAGCCGAGGATGACTGTTAACGTGTGACCAGCCGAGCAAGTTTCCTCCCACCCGACGACTTAGGACGAACCAAACCCTGTACATCCTGCCACAGCAGCCTTTTAATCGCCCGAGTTGCGCACTCCTGAACAAGTGGAAAGTGATGGGGGCGGTTAGCTTAACCATTATGCTTGCATCTTGAATCCTTCTTTTGATACGCCACAAAGATCCATCTCAAGTGAGACCAGTGGGTGAGCAGAAGCAGATGTTGTCCAGATAGACTGGACGTTGAGGCCTGAGGACTGATTTCAAGATGCCCCAGGGAGTCAGCGCTGAATGAATAGCAGAGGTTCCTCGCAAAACTGATGCAAAACGAACGAAGTCATCCGTCCTAACTGTTGGATGTATAGGGAGATTCTTATTAATAGGGTGGTGAGATGGAAAATAGAGGGTATGTGAAGGAGAGAGAAGGGAGGTGTCACTAATAGCATGTTTTCCTTTACCCACCCTTGTCTACGTGGCGAGTAAAGCAACTGGCTGATAACAGAGGCGATGGCCATGAGAGTATGATAATCTGTAAACACCATGGTTGCACGTTGGTTGGGATAATACCAGTGCGCACACACCTAAACACGCGAAAGACCAAACTCCCTAACCAAAGCTTTCTGCTCAAAAACTGACAACAGGGCAGCAAGCATTGTTCGGTAGAAGATTAAAGCACGTTGGCATAGTAATGACAATGTTCATTCCCAGCTGGTGGATGGCATGCTTTCGGGCAGGATCATAATGTTACAGTCGGAAAAAAGCATGATTGGAGAGTTTTGTGGGTACAGAGGATGGACAGAAAATGGACACCGATCTCCACGGCCTCTAATATCTTCGTTTTTCTCTGAAAACAACTAGTTGTCAGC
The DNA here is from genome assembly GCA_003604175.2 of Clonorchis sinensis. Classification (NCBI taxonomy): domain Eukaryota; kingdom Metazoa; phylum Platyhelminthes; class Trematoda; order Opisthorchiida; family Opisthorchiidae; genus Clonorchis; species Clonorchis sinensis. Next base: position 12,745,320 of record CM030375.1, read on the forward strand.
ACAACTAATTACCGCGTACAACGTACTACCGAGGAAAATTCACATAAGATTAGACACCCTCCTGCAGGTTGCCCCCAGCAGCTTCATATTACGTTCCTGCGTTCTTCTACATCAACGTTCTTCTCTTACTGCTCCCTGCCACATCGCCGCGCCACCATTCACCTCACTCACATAACGCTTACGCGCCAGTTACTTCAGCACTCAGCCTGCAGCCTTCCTCCTATCTGAGTAGCTCCTCTGTCTCCAGTCTTGCATCTGTTGAAGCACCTATCACATTCTACGGTCGTGGCTCCTGCTTGACCAATAACTTTATTTTGGACGCACCCTTATTTAGAGTTGACGTGTTATCAATCATTGTTGCGACCCACCAAAAACGCCTATTCACCGGTATCCATTTCTTGCAGGTGAAGCATTACTTTACACATCACTCGAAAATCCGCTGAATCCTTTGTATCCACAGCAAACCGCAACCGTTCCACATCTGTTCGTTCAGTACCGCAGGGCATCCGTTATATCCGTTTCTGCCCGCAGGCACTTAACCCATTTCCAATTTTCATATTATATACGCTGACAGAAGAGAGCAATGACAATACGCCCCCATCAGTTCAGTTATTCACTCTTTAGGCGCCATCCTTAGTACAATCGTTTTCATTCTTATGCCCTCACAAACCTCGCTATCCCCAACAAGTTACAGCCGGCTCCGTTCGCAGAAACACCTTACCAGCTCCAAATACTGACCTTCAACCCTTTAGGTGCTCGAGAGTTGGTTTGCCTCCCTGTTACTGACCATTTCTTGCGTACATGCTCTGGACCGAGTCTTAGTCAGCTCCCACTTCTCACATTTAGACAGCGATCCATAGATACACAGGATTGATGCTTTCAGTCAGGCCTTCCTAGTCGGGCTTTCTTGTTGCTCAGCAACTTTTTTCCTCTACAGTGCACCAGTAGAAGCTGTTTTGGAATGTTTCGGGGGAAAATTCACACAAAAATTCTGAGAGTGTTTATAATAAAGCCTAAGATCCGGTGCTGGCATCTATAGTTGAAGGTTTATTCCAAGCACAACCTGTCCGAAAGTGGAGAAATTGTCGTCCGAAAACGTGCGCGCCCTAATCTATTATGTCTTCTCTGAGTATTAATGAAGCCAAGGGGCAAAATAATATGGACAAGACCCCTGCCAAACAAGACAAACGTGTCCGCCTCCCTCACCGGCGATTACATCTTAGGGGAATGAAATCTAAAGTTTTAAACCTGGGTAGTGGAGGGCTAAAGTGAGCCAGACTGTCATCTCTACTGAGGCGTGCTCAACACACTTCATGTGGGGTGCGTCCCCTTAAGCCACGATTAAAAATTTGGTTGATCTTTTCAGTCCTCCCAAAGAAGGACCAACGTCCCTTAAATTCTGTGCCAGTGGTATACAGGAGAGTATCCTGAACAATATGAGGGGGTGAAAGGCGTGTCTGACCCGGTTTGTATTGATGCAGCGAAAAACGTACATTTAATGTGGCCAGATATGTGTTTTTACATACAGCTTTATGAAGCCTGACCGCCCAAAATACTTGCGTTCGCCTTCTACCCATGAGTGCCACGGCTAAACTTCCACACTGTCGTTCCTGATCCACTGACTGCTGACTTGCGTTGAAGTGATCTACTCAACCTGAACTAGCCTCGAAACTTCATTTTCCATTGTGGCTCAAAGCGGGTGAGTGTACGCTTGAGAACGCGTGAGAAACGTCACTGACGTAAATCAAACTCAGCGACATCAAGACAAAGCTTTAAGAAAGGCAAATACACGCTGATCCATAAGCAGAAGTGGTTGACACAAAGTTCACACGAGACTTTCTTGCTAGAAGGGTCAGCTTTGATCCAGTGAAGAATTCTTCCTCGACGTATCATTGACTTCAGATCTGCTCGAGATGAGCCACCCTGCTTTGTCACGATATCACAAGCGTATTTCTCAAAAAAAACAGAGGCCAAGCATATCAAGTTGCCGTTAACTAGGTGATCTATGAGGACTTGCCTCAGAGTGAGGTCCATTATTTTGCACGGTATTCCAACGATATTCGCATTCCAGTGTCTGTTGCACAGTATGACCTTGCTAGCTCGTGCGGTTTTGAGCCGTTGATAAGTTAGACGTCTCTAGGGCGTGGAATTTTCGCGCTGGTTCCGCCACTCTTGGACGCTCCGCTCAGTATTCGCACAATGGAATTGGTTTCTCGAAAGCTATGGTATTTTCGGGGTTGCCACTCCATAGTGTAGAATGTCTATGTATAAGGAGTCATTATAGAAATCAACTGCATTGGTAGTTTGCTTGAGTGAGCGAATCTTCAAGGTAGGCAAACACCACCGACTGTAAATATGTTGCTTATTCTATTAAGCAATCACCATCAACGCCATCTCCAACGACTCTTTCGCATACCTACCTACTGTATCCATCAAGAACCACGAGACTTACGTGCAATTCGTGGGGCTTCATTGACAGATCAACTGTTTGGAGCTGATGGTTCGTCTCTTTCATGGAGTTGGCGCTCTACAGCGTTGGTCGTAATAGTCAGACATTTACTCACGGCTGTCGAGTAGTTCCCCCTTGGGCCCGGAAACACGGACACACACAGACTTCCAGGAGACACTCTGCTGGGATTCTGTGCTTCGGTCCAGGTCAATATCATAGGACGCCATCTTTGCGGACCGCGTAGCAAGCATCTGAGTTTTCTGGACGGACAGGGGGCTAAGAAACAAGAGTAAATTATTCTTCTGTGGACTCACCTTTGGGACAAGCCTAAAGAGCTTCACTGCCCAGTGGGCAAGCTTCCCCATCGCAACAGTTGACGTGATAAGGTACGCGATCCGTTGCACGCCAGCGATCACGCTTATTCGTCAGCCGGTCACAGAGTGCAAAAGCCCGAGTCCGTGTCCCAGGACCGCCATCCGAGTTGAGGTGCAGTCGCCTCGCCCACGGACGGCAGGTCGTCGATTGGGGACTTCGGGCCTTGAGGCAGCAGGATTGCCTCTAAACAATCAATTGCTTAATGACGGTTGCAAGATAAGAGACGAATCGCTGGTCCGTACGGTGGTATTTGCAGACCTTGTCGGAATCTGTGTTCCTACTATGGTAAACAAAATACCCATTGTGCGGCATTGCCCAAATGGAACGTTCGGTGGAATATATGACGGTTGTTCGCAGTGTCTGTGACCGAAAACTTGCCCAAAACGGTATCTCGCGTACGCTCCATCCACATTTACTGCATCTGGAAAGAGACAAAACAACGCTATCTGCTGCCATCGGGAGTAGCATATGCGGCTATAGCGACCTTCCTCTTACTGCCACACAAGCACGCCTCCGGTCTCCCGAAGTTTTGCTAGGACCGAAGGCAGATCACCTGCCATAATAAAATCATACTATGCGGCACCTACTCAACAGAGCCGGTCGACACTTTCGGCGGTAGTTGTATATAGCCTGAGTGGTAAGGATCTTACCGAAGCCGTCGGTCACAAACTGCCGCACTTCACACGACGGCGTTCCATACTTCAGCAGCGTCCCTCAGGTGCCCAACTGGTCTTCGGTTAGCGGTCGATTAACTAGAGGCCGATCGTACAGAAAAGCAGCCACGTTAGGGTTGTGTCGAAGATAATAAGAGGTGACTGCGGGATGGTTCCCTGCCTCCTTAGGCAGAACTGCACGGGATAGCCGGTGCTTCGCGTACTGTTTTTATTAGAAAATGCGCTCAGCTTACTGGCTTGTTTGAATTCCTCACCTTTCCGTTGGTTTACAGGTCTCCTGCTGCATTTGAAGTACACCCATTCATAACGCAAAACAGCCTTGGATTACTGTCGATTATTGGATGAACGCACAAATACCACGTAGTTATAATTCATGTATTGATTCAAGGCCTTCTCAGGTGCTGCGAAAGCTGAAAAAGATACAGGCCCCAAATTTCTCAAAAAACGTTTGTGAAGCCGCTTCCAAAGCCATAGTACATCAAGTTCAAAGTCGAATGTGCGCCAAAAATTCCGAAAGGAGATAAATCAAAACAATTAGCCAAACCGACGGCAGATTATGGTAAGTTTTAGTTTGAGCACATATGCAACAAAACGCAACACTTTGGCGCAAAAAGTTTTACTTCACTTACAAAGGTTTTGCAGATAAAAGCAACGTGCTTCCAGGACGCGGCCTTGGACACCACACATTCAGCGATTTCCGAGGTATTCGGAAGGATATAACGCACTAGCTCCACCCAGAAATTGCGATACCAGGCAATAAACCTGCTGCAGTCCAGTGATTTGATTGGAATTGATTGATTGTTTAATTGCTTTGAAATAGACAAACAGTTTATTTTAAAAACAAAACGTCATGCTGAAAGTTTATGCAGCCGCTCATAACTTGGGGCCCTCCGTTCTGCGAAGAGGGTATGGGTTCCACGCGTCTATGGTTATTTTGGGAATTCAGTAAGATGCTACCCATTCTCTAATCTAAGTCACTGGGCTGGACCGTCGGATCCAAAGTAACTATAACCAATATATGACGAAGCGGCAGTCAGGAGTTAATTCAAGGCTAGGTACTGCTAGAGTGGTTGTTTGGTGATACTCACCCAACCCAGACGGTAACCCAGAGAAAAAAGCCGGATGTGAAAATATAGCGCAAAATTCGATCGCTTTTGTTTTTATCATAGACTTCAACTCCTATTCAAATATTGTTTTTCTTATGCTCTATTGCTATGTATAAAAATTGCACAGAGATAACAGCGACAAGAGATTGAAATTGCAGTGGTCGCAGCGGTGTGCCTGGTCCTATGTGGTTGTTCCTTTGATGTATGAATCTTTTTGGTCGGAAGCCAAAGCAGACAGCTCGAAGCGTAATTTACTCAGCTTGTATTCAAGTATCAGTTTGGCGACCGTCAGCTCAATCTCGAGCTATCTTCAGGGCAAACTGCACTGTGTTTTCCCTTTTGGCAAGGATTGAAAAGCTGTTTTATTGGTAGAACGACGGTCGCTCATCCAATTCTCCCTTCAAAAGCTAGCTGGGTGCCTGCGGGCTACACGGACATTTTAGATGATTGTGGGTCCAAGTTGCCAGACGTTGCACAGAAGCCGGGGACGATTATCCCGGATATTGGTCTTTAGCAGTGATCAGCTAGAACTGATCAGGCTTCATCTCCACATATCCTAATCTCATGGAGCCCTCTGTGTTAATTGGCCTACTGGGTGACTTCAGTGGGGAAGATGTCACTAGGCCATGTTGGTAGCCAGAGTGTGTCAGCACATGGATGTTTTTTCGTCAGTGTCGTTTCTGCACTACCATGAACTTGTGTTGAACTCAGGCAGTTTCGTCTGCATTTTGAAAATCCAACCTTAGGACCGATTGTGATGCCACTCATCATCAAGGCGACAAACAGAAATAGAACAGCCAGGTTAACGTAAAAATAAATAATTTTGAACTGAGTAAAGCTTTGGGCCCTACTGAGTGTGGGGTAGGAAAATTGCCACATGAATTGCACAAGTGTGTTCCAGCTGCAACCACCGAGAGGCATGTGCCGGGCTTCTGTTGTTTGAAGTGATGTGGTCAAATGCTTTCAAGAAATCATGGTGCTTGGCCCCAATCTGTGTAGAGATATACACCTGGATTGTTCAGCATGTGACCATGTTTGGAGTGTCTCCCAATGTTTGGGTGTTCGTTGTTAATCAGGAAGCCGACTGAGACCAGGCTCATCAGCTTGTACTCACCAACTATTCCCCGCCAAATCCAGTGTTCCAGCCCTTTCCATAGTTAACAAGGATGCAGCTCCACCTAAAATATGTTAAGCTTCAAGCCATCATACACACCTCATTCGAGACCCAGTCTTAGCCCTCTCTCATCCACGTTTCACTGATTTCCGACACCGTAAGGGTAATAGCCGATAAAGAATCTGTCAAGGGCTGATATACGTGAAATTTTCTTGATCGTTCCCCACAGAGAGCTCGCTTCCTGAAACACGTCTGCTGGAGGCTGTTAGTGAAGCGGAACGAAACTCGTTACCCCAGTTTTCGTGCTCTGTTGGAATCATGTAGCTGAATTCGTGATAACCCCCCAAGCATGTCCAAAAAAGCCACCTCCATATGTTAGTGCACTCGCCTCGGACACACCAACAGACACTGTCCATTTCACTTGCGCTTGACTGACATAATATCCACTACTTAGCCCGTCGCATCCCATAGCTTTGAATTTTTCTGTTGTTGGTGGTTGTGAGGCTTGTAGGATGGACACCCAAACGACTCTCGTTTGAGCAATCGTCCCCCTGTCCTGGTGAGCCCACACCAAAGGTGGCAAGCGCTGCACTCGAGTGTCGCTCTTATTAGAGATCGGGTGTATATCTTTGGCCGTGTCGTGCCATGGCGGACACTTGACATGCGAGTTGAGCGTGTTACCCTGCTCCACTGATGCACGCTAGACGCATCTGAATCTCTGCATCTCATCAGTTGGATGTGCTCGTGGTTGAGTAATGTGAGCGTTAAGTACGACGCTTCAAACAACGTCGCAGCACTACTATCAGAACTTCCCAGCCGGGCAGCGTCGCAGGCGCTTGAAACCTGCTGGCTGAAGTACTCGATTATTGCCGTAAATGTTTAAACCATTTGTTCATTAAACTTTAAAGCCCACCGACAAAGTGAGGTGACAGCCCAAGCCACCATTGCTTGTAACCAGGCCACCGCTTTAAACCGAATGTGAGGTTGCAAACAGTACTCTCCAAGTCCGGTAGAGGTGCGTCTAGCATACTTCTTGTGCCCGCCCATGGAACTTACTATTCTGAAAATGGCCCAACACCACACCACCCCCCAAGAAGGTGGCGTTTGACCGACCAAGCATGTCTGACCATTCAACAAGCCATGAAGCTCTTGTTTGCCTGGCTGCGCCAGAATATCTTGGAGCACATGAACTGGCGGTTGTTTAAGCGCATCGGTTAAACATATTCTTGTTCAGTGGCGGGACCCACCGGCTATGGGCGATTCTCTGTTCAGGGATGACTCGGGCGGAGATGACGAGTATGACTATCTCATCAAGCTCCTCGCCCTGGGTAAGTTGCGTCCCTCTACTGTATTTCGTGTGAAATTATGGAGTAATATTCTGGCTTCTGATCATGCCTTGAAATATACGTTCATATAAGCGGTCGATTTAGTATAGCAAAACGATTTCAACGAGTAAATATCTTCGATACCTACAAACTGTGGCAGAAGTCTAATACCGTAATCTTTGAGGCAATTCCATATTTCCGGAAACCTCTATGGGATGTTTGGATGAGTCAGTAGACGGATCCTGAACAGTTAATGTAAGCCATCTCAGAGTGTACACAGTCAAAACCCGTCACCGGCCCTAACGTCAGCCGCGATGTTGTGAAAGACCCATTCCGTTACCGTGGGTGCGATCAGAATTGGAAAGAAAGATAAAAAAGATAATTTTTCAGTTATAGCACCCTTTCGGTGCCGAACTTCCATGCCAGTTGAAAGCGCGAGGGCTGGGATACTCTCAGGTTGCCCAAACCTAGACAGGAGAAGTCGAGATGCTGCGGTTTGATTCGAACCGCAGACCAGACGGGCGGTAAATTCGCGGTCCAACCACTGAACCATCTCGCTCCATTTGGCAGGAAGAGCAAAAAGATTAGAATGGCGGTTGTTGGCGAATTAACCGCCGTCCTTGAGTAGAGTAGGCGGTAGTTCGTCGAGACCAGAAACACGACGCTTGAGTAGGAGTATTCGTTGGGACACCTGTGACGCAGAAGGTGGCTCTATTCACAGTTCACGTTCCTGTTAGAGGACAGCAGGCCGGTATGTGTGCGGCGGGTGGTCACTAAATCCTATTTTGGAGTGTTAAGCCCGATAGTGCAGACGTCCTTTTTTGGATATAGGAGAGCCGCTTTGATCCTTGGCAGGTGGCCTTTGACAATCTGTTGAAGGAATCAGGTGAAAAAATCTACAGATATTTCCAGCGTTTTTGACTCTTCCGTTCCTCTGGCCTTTCGAATCCATCAAACTTCCAGGCCTGTTGGGATAGTCAGGTTTGCGTGACGTCGGCTAATGCATCGAGTTTAGTTGTGGTGGCTACCAGAAGGAATCTATCACTGGGCCTCTGGCTAAGTCACGATCCTGTCAGAGATCCGACACTCGGAAGAGGTTGGCTAGGTTGTGCCGCAACTACAAGTACTGTTTTGAATTATTCAGTGGTAGTTACTATCCGATATCGGATCAACACGAAGGCGTTGAAGTGGGTCCTGATGGGTTTTTTTATTTCTGGGTCCATGAGCTTCCCGATGGTCAAGTGGTATTTGTGTGGACCAGAAAAGCGCAAGTGGAAGCAGCAATGGACAACTGCGTAGGTATTCTACGTAGGTATTCTAGCAGGGATCGCAGACAGTAATGGATCCCCTCCACCTGCAACTGACGGGAATCTTATCCATTTGGGCTCATGACTGGTTTGTTTGTGGACATCACCTAGCCCCATGATTTCCACTGTTCCAGAGATTAGTACTGGAAAGGCATATGAATTGCATATTGGTACGCCTCGGTCCACCATTCAGTGGACCAGAATCGGGTGTGAGGGCTGATGAAGGAACTGCAGAGGTGAACGACATTTCCCACTTTCGCAGGCCCAAGAACGGGGTTAAATTGAGGTTCCTCACATCGGGCCTCTGACTCAAGGCTGAACTGCAAGGCAGCAGCTGCTACGGTTCCCTCGAGAGATTGACCGCGTTTACCGCAAAAATTACAAACGGCTTCTCGAGCGCGGCACTTTGAATGATTATGTTCATCGTAACCACAGAAATAACATGTTTGAACGGATTTCACAGGAGCAGTGGTCTAGTCGACACGTGGTTCGGGATTCTGTGAGACGAGCGGAATCGTAGAGCAGGATATAGGTTCGTTACTAAAATATGGTTGAGATTGTTTGTGAGTCAACTCGAGCGATCTAGCAATTCGATATACTTGGTCCAGAGTGAGCTCGCTCTGTGGTAGGAGTGCTTCGCGGATAGAAGAGGACGCCAGACCATTGATTATAACATCACGCACACGTTCATCTTGATATTCAAATCCAAACACCGATTTAAACTGGTATTCTTTAACTAATGATTTCAGTTTTCGTACGAATTGATCAATATCCTGTCCGCTCTCTTGCTTGTAGGTCTGTAGAGGGTAGTGTGCATATATAACGTTTTTTGGGCGGATGTATAATTTACGTAACGTGTCGATCGCATATTCATAATCGGTGTAATCAACAACGTGATCGTATACCAGTGGATCCAAAAAGTGGATGAGAGGGTTTAGAAGCTTCGACACTTTTCAAATAGGTGTCGAAGGTACGAAACCAGTTATTCCAACTTTTGGCTGCATCTGCGGAGTTTGGGTCGACGTCGAACAACCGATGTCTTAGCTGCGGATCCATTTTTTTAGACAAGTTAATTGAGGCGTTTAGAATGTGCCCGAGAATGAACTAGAAGTGTTTAAGAACAGGCATGGATGAGCTGAAATGTACATACAGAGATTCAGTACGAGTATATAGGGTGATTATAATAAGGAGGGAGCATGCATGACAGATGTCTCGTTGTTGTTACTGGAAAAGTTGCGCGGAAGCTGTAGCTGAGGGCGATGTAAATGCTGAGACCTGTAAAGAGGAGAGAGACCTCAGACTGGAGTGGACTAGATAAGGAGTAAGTGGAAGTGTTGTAATGGATGCTTTAGGAGTAGCAAACTTTCGCTCCCGTCTGCGATATGCAGCAAGTTTGGCAACTCGGTTGTTTTGGCAATGCGATGGTCGGTGTCGCGTAGCAGTCTTTTTTGTTATAAGGTTCATGGCTATGCGCGGGCTGGTATCATCGTCATTGCCATATGACCATATCAGCTCATTTGAATAAAGTCTTATGGTGCAGAGGAGAGAAAATAGGGAGGTGACCTAGGGCTAGGCTACAACAAGCATCCTAGGTGCTTACATCCCCAAAACTCACTCAATTTATGTGAATGCCATTGGCGTCGGTTAGCCGTAGTATAGTGCTTCTAGACCAGCACAAGGGGTGTCATATGATGTCATGATTGTTTTCTACTTGTTATTGTACTTACCCTATATACTCGTACTGAATCTTTGTATGCACATTTCAGCTCATCCACGCTTGTTATTAAGCTTGTAAAGCGTTGTTTATTCTTGATAACTGGGGCTCTCTTCAACTCGTTCCGCGGAGCATTCTAAAAGTCATGATTTAGGTGTCTAAGAACAAGTGTGGATGAGCTGAAATGTATGTACAAAGATGTACACTGGATCTGCAGCTGCGATCTCCGTTCTCCTGTTCAAATTCCGCAGGTGCAGCCAAACGCTGAAATCACTGGTTTCGTACCTTTAACACCTACCTGAGAACTTTCAAATCCTCCAAACCTGAGGAACCCGAAACTGTCATCCACTTTTTGGGTCTGCTGGTATGTGATCAGCTTGCTGGTTACGCCGACCATGAATCTGCAGTTGATACATTATGAAAAGCTATGTTTTCACTGTACCTGTTACAGACTTATTTGCAAGAGAGCGGACAGGATACTGATTATTTTGTATGAAGACAAATCATAGTTCAAAAGGGGGTGAGATACTTGAGAGCTATCGGGCTTACGTTTGGCCGTCTCAGTCATATCTTGTTGTTCGGTGTTTCTACTGGTTTCAGACAGATTGAGAACGTCGTCAGTTTCTTTCTTGACTACTGGAGCTAGATGGCGAAGGGAGCAATGTATGCATAGTGTGGTTTGCAGTTTAGGAGGCTGAATTTATCTACTAGCGGCCGATGCTTGGATGTCTTATCACATCGCTACAACAGGACTGAATCAGGGGTGGTCAACTAACGTGGTAATTGTTGTGCACTTGTCGAATGATTGAGCCGGGTATAGAGAACGAGGATTGCTGAATGATTGGCTTTAATCTTCTAACACTCAGTACATCAGCTAAAACATTAGGAAACAGTTTAATGAATAGCAAGTAAACAGTTCAACACATTAGAATATAACAGTAGTCAGATTCCGAAAGTTGAGTGAAGTGCATATTAAAACAACCGCTCCTGCAGGATGCAGTTAGTGGTCGTACATAACAGTGACTGGAGGCTGTGCAGAGCATCAGGAAGTATAGATTCCCAACGAGAAGGCGGTATACTGTGAGTTTCCAATGCCAAGCTTACTGTTTTCCGTTTAGACACTCAACCTGAACATTACACTGGATCATAAGCCCCTGTATGACTCATAACAGCACATTTCTCCAGGAGCTTTTTATTTCTGACGAGATGAACGTTGAATCTCGGTCGTCCCAAACGAACAGGTGGCACGGGTCGCCTTTTATGCTTGCACTTGCCGCTCTTTTTCAATAATGATATGTGCATATTCCCAGTCAACTTGACTCTCGCTCAGTTTGTGCGTCTAGGGCAGAGTTTACACTGCTGGAGTGCGATCCATAGTGCTTTAGCTACCAGAGACGTGACCTCTACGCGCAGAGGACATACGAACGTTGTCAGTGTTGACCATCGTTGTCTCCGAAACATTAGTCGGCTCTGGTGGGACCATCGGACTGGTGGTGCTGAGGTACGTCAAATGGTTCTAGGAGGAAGGAACTCCCCACCTCCGAGATAGATAAATTTTTCACGCCTCATGGGTTCTGCTGTTTGGGACCTGTACTCCGCATGCCAGAAGACTATCTATCTGGCAGATATATTTTCGCCCAGCCCTGCGCTGAGTGCAGGCGACCGAGAGGTGGACAGTGTATGACCTCTGCCTCTCGACTTTGCCTCTCTAGGCTTGGGAAACCTGGCAGTATCCCAGCCCTCATGCTTGCTTTGGGTGGCACGGGAGCTAGGCACCGAAAGGGTGTTACAGTTGAACGACTACGGTGTATGACCTGACAACGAAGCACGAAGACACCAATCAGTAAACTCAGTCTGGTCGACAACTGCCGCCTCCCTGGATGTGGACTCAGGAACTCATCTGACCACCCGTTAATGACACTGGTAGAAATGGCCCAATCGCAGTCAGTGGCGCGTGCATCGAAGCTATCACATTCGGTACGTAGCTACCTTGTTCCCGAACCCACTGAGCACGTCACCGTTTCCAATGCTTGGCTGTGTCCCACAATTTTACTCTCGCGTGATCGAACTTGTAGCAGCTGGAGCCAATGTGCCTATGGTACATGATTTATAGCTAATGAATTCATCATCATCATCATCATCAGCTGTAAGAAACCGTGTACTTGTCGTACAGTGGTTGTAGCTGCCACAGTTTCGTTCGCCGATGATTTGGGGAGGTGGGGTAGGTAGCTGCGCATGGAGGCGCGAGCTGCGTAAATGCACCACTGTCAATGGGCTGTTAAGTCGGGAATTGGGAAGGGGGCTATGCATTGAAGGCAATAGCTTGGATGCATGAGCGCCACTGAGGGCGCGATTGGGCCATGTCTGATAATGTCTCTAATTATTGATGTGGCCCGTCTCGGGGTCCCCATCCAGGAAGACGGCAGTGACCAGCGCAGCTGAGTTTGCTAATGGCTTTTGTACTTCGCTGCCAAGTCATTGTTTGACCGCCTCTGGCTCTCTTCCACCCTTCACGTGGTTGTGCGAAAAGAACCCTTCGAGGAAGTCGGTCGACTGGCATGCGCAGCACGTGGCCAAGCCAGCGCAGCCTATGCAGTGTGATCAGTTCATCTATCGAGTGAGTTGTTTCTCCCGAATACCATTCGACGTACTTCAGCATTGCTGATCCGGTGTTCCCACCAGATTCAGGCAATGCTCGGAGACATCGGTGGTCAAACACTGAAAGTCTTTTGACGTCCTCGGCGCGCAGCGGCCAGGTTTCTGATCCGTATAGTAATACGGAGCGCACCGCAGCATTATAAACTCGACCCTTGACGGATAAGCTGATGTCACGCCTACGCCACAGGTGACGCAAGTTCACAAAAGCTGCTCGGGCCTTTCCCAATTCGGATGGAAATATCATCTTTCGCGAGACCACCGGGACTGATACAGCTGCCAAGTAGACAAATTTGTCTACTGCCTCAATCATCATCATCATCACCATCGACAGCATGACGTCAGTGTTGAACACCGATGCTTCGCTGCCGTACAACCATGATTTATTTGAAAGCCTTATTGTGAAGAAAAAGAATAAAGATGGACGGGGAGGGACTTATTGCTGCCTTACTACAATCATTCCGAGGTGCCTACACCTCCAAACACTCATTCAGGCAATCTGGATAGAAACTGACAACAAGATCGCCACTGACATCGGTTGGCAGCCATATCTTGCAGCGTCTCCAACCAGGCGCACTGGGGATCACGCGGTCCCCATCCTGGAAGGCGAGTAGCACCGACAGCACCCAAGCGTTTCGTAATTTCTTTCATACCTTCTGCCAGGTCAAGGGTTGGCCACCTCTCTGCTTACGCCACTCTGAATTGGGCACGGAAAATAGCACTCTCTTCGGCAAACGATGATTAGGCATGCGCAACACATGTCCCAACCAACGCAGCTTCTGGTGCTGGACACATTCTTCAATGGAAGTACCCGTTGCACAACCCAAAACTCGCTTTCTAACTGCCTCGTTACGGATTCGCCGACACCATCCCACGAGCTATGGTTCTGAGACAACGATTGTCGAACACCTGAAGACGTCTCAGTTCCGCTGCTCGAACAGGCCAAGTCTCACAGCCATACAACAAAACAGCCCGCACTGTAGCTTGATACACGTCCCTTGAGATTCAGGGATACACCACTTTGACGCCATAGGTGTCTCAAATTAGCAAACGCGACCCGAGCCTTGCAGATTCGTGCATTTACCTCATCTGTCACACTACAATCAGAACTAATACAACTTCCAAGATATGTAAAACGCTCCACAACTTCCAGTGCCTCTCCCTGGATTGTAAGTGGCGTGTTCAGTGACTGCATGTCCAGGAGCATGACCTTACACTTTTGGGTGCAAAGTGCATACCAAAGGACGGGATGACTTTGGTCAGTTCATCAAAAACACCTGCGCCTTCTCCTCTTCAAAGATGAGAACGATGTCATCTGCATATTCCAGATCGACAAGGTTTTCGTCAGAAGCTATTTGAACACCGGGGTTTGGAGACCTTCCAGCGTTCGTCTCATTATTTCGTCGATCACGAAGTTAAACAGGAATGGGGAGGTGGGCATCCTTGACGGACGCCACTTTGTGTACGGAAGCTTTTGGAGAGCTCGCCGTATACTCTCACACGTCCGGAAGTCTTGGAATACAAAGAGCTTATTATGTTCACGAACTTCCGGGGCATTCCTTGGTGGGCAAGCGTGTCAAGTAGAACAGACCGGTCAACCGAGTCAAATGCGCCTTGGAAATCCAGGAATACTAGAATTGTGGGTCGTTTATACGTATGGCGTTGTTCTAGCACCTGACGAAGTGTGAAGATTTGGTCAACACAACTACAAGGCCGGAATCCCGCTTGCTGCTCGAGACAGTGTCTCACGAGCCACCGTAAGGCGACGAAGCACAAGTGACGCCAACAGTCTCGTTACGACCGGGGTCAAGCTGATCCCCCTGTGGTTGCCACACTCACGCCCCCTTTTGAAAATGGGCACTATCACCGACTCTCCCAGGTGTCTGGGATAGACTCCTTTTCCCAGATGCAGGCAAACAGATCAGACAGGCGTTGACTGAGGATTTCACCCCCATCTTTGAACAATGCGGGTGGGAGGTCATCCGGACCAGAGGCTCGGTGGCGCGAAGAACATATGCAGTCATAAACCTCCGAGGCCGTAGGTGGTTCCACGTTCACCGTCCGGGTTCTACGTCACCTGTGGGTTCCAGATGGGCGCCAGCTGGTGGCCATGACAATTGTTGCTCGGAGTATTCGGCCCATCGGTCGAGACGTTCTTCTTCATTCGAAATGGTCACTCCGTTCCGATCCTTGATAGTTTCGCTCACAGGTGGTTTCGGGGACCGGTCGCACGGTCAATCGGTTTACCCGCAAGCAAGAGGCTAGGGTTCGGGCCCATCCAGTCTTGCACTAGCACTTTACACTTTGCAGGTGTGAAGCGCATGCCGAACCGTGAGGCGGAATTAGTTAGATTATTTAATATTGTTTGCATTACCACGGAGTCAGATCCAGAAGAGCTATGTCGTCTGCATACTCGATATCTGTGAGCGGACGCCCTGGGAGCACTTCGACTCCACAGGCATTAGAGGCTGATAGTGAGTCTTCCATGATCGCATCAATGACGAAGTTGAAGAGGAAAGGTGAAAGAGGACAGCCCTGTCTGACACCACTTGATGTGTGAACTCAGGCGAGAGCTTCCCGTAGACCTTCACACGGCCGCGGGAGTTGGCGTACAACGCCTTAAGGAGGGTCAAGAATTTATAGGGGACACCTTTGCTCCACAGACACTGCCATAGTGCCTGGCGGTCTACAGAGTCAAAGGCAGCTTTCAGATCGAGGAACACAACCATTGTTGGTTGCTGGAAGCAGTGTCGCTGTTCAAGAATCTGTCGGAGGGTGAAGATATGATCGATGCATCCTCTTGCAGGACGGAACCCAGCTTGGTTTTCACGGATTTGTCTCTCCCTGTGTTCAGTCAACCTTCGAAGGATAAGACCAGAGAGCACCTTCGATGCCACAGCTAACAGGCTGATGCCACGGTGGTTTTCGCACAGCGTCCGCGTACCCTTTTTGAAGATTGGGATAACTGTCGACATGCCCCATTCTGCAGGCACCTTCTCTTCGTTCCATATAGCAACCACAAACTTTGTCAGATGGGTCACCAGGGATTCCGCCTTCTTTGAAGAGGGCTGGATAGAGACCGTCCGGTCCTGGTGCCTTCTCACGTTTTAGTACGGATATTTCGTACTTTATTTCCTCTTCCGAAGGGCGATCAAGGTTTACATTCCACTCGCCTGTATGCATTATCTCCACAGGCTGTGTTGCAGAAGGCCAGCTAAACTGTTCTTCGAAGTGTTCGGCCCATCTTTCCAGTCGACGTTTTTGGGAGTGAATTAATGAGCCGTCTTTTTCACTTATCGTTTCGCTGACCGTTGCTTTCCTGGGACCAGTCGATCGTATCAGTTGATATAGGGCACGGCTGTTTCCCGTAGCAAAAGCCTTCTCCATCTCTCGAGCTTTCGATTTCCACCAGAGCTCTCGGTCTTTCCTTAGGCTCTTCACTATTTGGCGTTTAGGGAGTTGCGTGCGCCGTCGTACGCGTTGCCTGCTGGTATGGATTTCCGGGCATCAATCATGGATAGCGACCTCGCCGATATCCAGTGGTTTGTGGTCGAATCGGGGAGGTTGGACAGACAGCACTGAACGCCGCTAACATGGCTTCTTTCACATTTTGCCATGCTTCATCTACATTCGCACTGCCAGTGCATGTGGAGAGTTGTTGGGCTAGCTCAGATCGGTACTGTTGAGCTATGGTCGATCTTCGAAGATAGTGGATTGGCATGCTTCTTTCTAGTTTGCGAGGGCCTGAAGGGAAGCGAACTGTCAGGCGTGCACGCACCATGGCGTGATCGGAATCAAGTGGAGTGCCCCAAAAGGAACGGCAGTCTTGAATTGTGGCTCTCCACCGGTAGCTGATGGCCACGTGGTCCAACTGGGTCCACGGTTGATTTGCAGTTGGTGGCCGCCAGGTTACGCGATGCGAACGCTTATGTTGAAAGTTCGTACTTGCCAGAAACAGTTCATGGTCAGCACACAACTGAAGGAGTCGATCTCCGTTGTCTGTGCGGCGAGCATCGACTCCAAATCGACCGCCCAAATGTGATTCCAAGGAGCTCAGACGACCCACTTGAGCATTCAGATCGCCTGCAAGGATCACAATATCAGTGCTTTTTGCCTGACGAATGAGCCCGGATAGTTCTCGATAAAAAGTATCCTTCTCAACATCAGAACTGCAGTCCGTTGGGGCATAAGCCGACACTACAAACAGGCACCGCTTTTTATGCCGAGAGGCATTGAGCTTGATTGAACTGGATAACCGGACGGCGCAAAGCCGACTGTTCACTGGGATCCAATCCAGCAAAGCGCGTTCAGCTCTGGGGCTGAGTGCAACTCCCGCCATATAGTCCACGAGTCATCGCTTCTGGGTCACCGGACACACGGAGGGAGAAATGTGAAAGAGCTGAGTTCATCCTTGGCGTTCTGAGATGCATAACCACGCTTGGGTCTTGTATGCGTGTTTCGGAGACACAGCATACATCAATTTTAAGGGAGTATAAAGTTTCAGCAAGCTCTGCCTGTTTGCCAATTTGACATAGAGTACGGACGTTAAAAGCTCCTATATAGAAAGGATCTCGTGGATTTAGAAGGGTGTTATTTTGTTTACTGTTAATAGGCAGCAAGGGGCAGGCCTTTCGGTCAGATAACTGACAGTCAAGTGACCCAGTGACGTTTGCTTGTGTGGTGGGAAGGGGTTGGGGAGGGACATCGGTGGACACAGAACTGCGCGGGCAAATGATACTTCCCGGTTGCCCAGGCCGAGGAAGGGGGTTTGGTTGAGGTACCCCACCTTGAGCCTTTGACTCAAAGTCTGACCCACAAGGCAGTGGGGATGTAGGGTTTGTTCAGGGACCCTGCCCCTAGCCTCTGACTTAAAAGTCTGACCCACGAGGCAGTGGACAGTAGGGTTTTCTTTGGGGACCCTGCCCGGAGCCGATGACTCAATAGTCTGACCTGCTCGGCTGCAGGGGGTTGGCTAACCCGAGGGCGCAGGGAATAAGGCATTACTGTCTCATTCCTGATGCGGCTGCGCACAGCAGGTGCCTTTTGAGTAGCACCGGACTCTTTGGTTTTAAAAGTATTTCGACCGTAGTGGATAATGCGCCAGCGGTCACGGTCAACCGTTGGGCGATCGGAGTGTGCGGTTTTTAGGGCCGACCTTTTCTAACCCGTCCTTCCTCGGGGGAAGGCAGCATCGCTGCTTCTATAAATATGGACATGCTGGTCACCTGGGGGAAACACCTTACTGCCTTCACACTCCTATCGCAGAGGACAGTACGACTTTACCCCCAGACCGCCTCGTAGCACGAGTACTCGTAGTACGGGGTCTCGCTGCTCTTAGTCTGACTGCTCCCCTTTGGTCTTCCTGGCATGGTTGCACCTTGTAGAACGACGTTCCAGCCAGTGTAGCCCACGGGATCATTGCAGTACTCAAGCCCAACCACCACGTCAAGGTGGCAGCTTTAGGTCGGGACATCTGTTTCAAGTCCAAGACGATCACCCGGCGTAGCTCCATCAACGCCCATCTTCATCATCACCACCAGCGACACTAGTGTTGACACTGATGCTTCACTTCCGTGCAACCACAAAGTTTACCTAATTCTATTTAAAGCCTTAGAGTGAAAATAAAAGAGGGGATGAGGGTGGAGACCTGGTGCTGACCTTTCTCAAGCACTCTGAGGTTCCTATCCCTCCAGGTGTTCAGTCAGTCACTCTGAAAAGAAACTGACCGCCACTGATATCGATCAGTCATCATTTCTTGCAGTACCCCCAGCCGATCGCAGGAGGTGTCACCTCATCATGGAAAGTGTGTCCCACCAGCAACACCCAGACTCCTTCACACCTTTCATTCAAGTCGTACTTTGTCCACTTCGCGGTTGGCATCACTCTGATGGAGGCACGGAGAACAACACTGGTCTCCGTAGACGGTGTTTCGACCAAGTCACAGCAGTTGATGGTGGTGGTTGTTTGCCGTGATTGTATTACCTGCTACACAACCAAACACCCGTTCTCCAATTACTTCGTTACGAATCCTTTGACGCCAAACCGACACCAGCAACTCTTATAAGGCACCGCTGGTCAAGGACCTGAAGAAGCCTGACATCGTCTGACTGTTATCGACTGACTCCAGTTGTCTGAGATAGTCTGTTTCCCCCAGATAGACAGACACTGGCCGACGCATTCGCTACTGTCCTTGAATAGAGCATTTGGAAGGTCGTCATGAAAAGAAGCACGATTGTTCTTGAGTGAAGATACACATCCGGACACTTCTGAGGTTAAGGGGTTTCCATCTTCACAATCCACTTTTCTGTTGAAGACCGGGATTCCCGGTTTAGGGTAGCAGGTTGAGTTGTGGTTGCCTCCAGAAAGAATCTTGCTGGGCCTCCAGCATACGATGGTCCTATCGGGGACCCAATGTCTGGATGAAGTTGGCTGCATTGTACCGCAAACAAGTTCTGGCTTTGAGTAGCACTTTGGATGTCTGCTTCAGGTGGCCACTAATATTTGACCTCGAACCATCCGGTAGGCGTTCGGGGAGCCGGTTTTGATAGGTCCATTTGGTTTATTTTTAGCTCGTTAGCTTCTCAATGGCTATGCGAGATGTGCGCATTTTGCGTAGACTTGAGAGGCGCAATG
Organism: Clonorchis sinensis; assembly: GCA_003604175.2. Classification (NCBI taxonomy): domain Eukaryota; kingdom Metazoa; phylum Platyhelminthes; class Trematoda; order Opisthorchiida; family Opisthorchiidae; genus Clonorchis; species Clonorchis sinensis. The sequence continues at coordinate 12,764,672 of CM030375.1, forward strand.
GAAAGCAGCAGCGAACACTTGCATGGTCGGAGTCCTCGCTGGTACTCCAGAAGAAGCGGCAAGCAGTGATATCGACCCTCGCTACCGGTAACTGACGATAATGTGGTCTGCTTGGATTCGAGGCTAGTTCGTTGGTGGGTACCACGACAAACAATTTCCACTGTTCCGGAAATCGGTACTACAAAGGAACAGTCTGGGATCGACACACATCTGAAGTGGACGATTTCCGTTGTCCGTGCGTCTCGTATCCAATCCAAGATAACCACCCAATTAGGCCTCTGCAACCTTTAGTCTACCTACCTGGGTGTTCATGTGACCAGGAACCACACCGGTGTCTGAGCTTTTAGCCCGTTGTAGAGGAGGACTCATACCGTCTTTGGCCGATTTAAAGCTACAGTCAGTTGTGCGATAAGTATACAATGAACAGTGTTCCTCGAGATTCTCACAGAAGTTGCCAAACGAACCGCTCAGAGACCACTATCAACGGGTATCCAATCAATCGGAGATGCTTCCGGTCTGTCGCTCAATACAGTACAGTGCAACACAGTACAAATGGCTCAAGTGGTTAGAGCGCGAATTTACTGACCAGGAAGTCCGTGTTTCGAACCCGACCTCTGCATATCGACTTCTATTTAGGCTTGGGCAACCTGACAATATTCCAGCCCTCGTGCTTCCTTCTGGTGGCATGGCAGCTAGGCACCGAAATGGTGTTACAGCTAAATGGTTATCTTATTATCTCTATGAATAACAAATGTCAGCGGGGTTGTCTTCGCGAACGGCATTTGGAGGACTCGGATGCCATACTGCTACTATCATCCACAGGAGATGTAACCCATTCTTATTCTGTCAGCTTCCTTAAAGAGCTGGTGCAAATGCTCCTCAAGTCGCTTCATTGCCATAAGACGTTTGTAAAGTACTGATTTCATCCCCGTTAACGGAAGGAACCGGCTCATGTTCTCATAGCCAATGGCCAGAACGTTTCGCATTTCTGTATATTGCAGGAGACTGGCTCAGATGAAAACGAATCACTGAGTCATTCTACGAAGTGGCAGCTGCTCTTGAACGCTGAGCCACCACTCAGTTACCAGACAACAACCTCCACAGCAAAGCCTTTGCATACTCATTAAAGTCAAAGATGACTGTGGATGTGCCCCATTCTGCGGACACTCTCTACCAATAAGTTTTGTCACATGGTTCACCAGGGATTCTCCGCGTTTCTTTAGAGAGGGCTGGATACAGACCATCCGGTCCTGATGCCTTCTCATCTTTCAGTACGGATATTTCTTACTTTGTTCTGACGTGATTAAGATTTAGATTCTATTCGCCCGTATACACTGTCTCCAAAGACTGCGTTACGGGATGTCAGCTAAACTGTTCCTTGAGGTATTCGACCCATTTTCCATGTTGGCGTTTTTGCGAGTGAATTACTAAGCCACCTTTTTCACTTATCCTTTCACTGACGGTTGCTTTCTTTTGGTCAGTCGAGTGTATTAATTGATATAGAGCACGGCTGTTTCCTGTGGCAAAAGCCCTCTGCATCACTTGGACCTTCATTTTCGACTCTTAATCTTTCTTGAGAATCTTCACTATTTGTCGTTTTAGGAATTTGCGTGTGCCATTGCACTCACCACCTGCTGGCATGGGTTTCTTATCAATCTCAACAATATCGGGTGGTCATTTGGTCGTATCGGAAAAGTCAAACAGACAGCTTTGAGCGCCGCTAGAGAGCTACTCGAGTTTATGAAGCTTTGTAAACATTATGGAAGTTGTATAAGTTCCTATTATGGTTTGACGGATGAGATTAATGCACAATTGTCTGAGGATTGGGTCTCGTCAAAGCAGCATATCCCTGATTCTTAATGGATGTGTGTAGTAGCCTGCACTATGTCTGTGGTATGTGGCCTCATCGAGCAGCGAAAGTGAGATGTCTTCATGTCTTCGACAACGGCTGTCTCAGAACCATAGGCTGTTACCGTCGACTCCTCAACGACACAGAAAACAATTGTTCGGTTGTGCAACAAGGACTTCAGTTGAGCTATGCATCCGGCGCTAAAAGTTGTGGTAGTTTGGCCATTTATTTCAAAAAAGCGAAAAGTTTTCAGGAACTTTATGAATACTGTGTTACGTCTGTGGTTCCCATTAGCAAATGGCGTTCTTGAAGCTATTCGCGTCTTTGGTGGTCCATTTCTCGTAAGCTGACTTCTCGGTTTTGTATATTTTCCGCCCACTCGTCGTCTGACATAGTTTGGGGTAGCACTTTCATGCAGTTATCCCTCAGTGGAGACACTTAACCATCAAAAAGTACTTCTTAGGGCTAATTGAAATGCTTTCCTGATAACCGTTCTCCCACGCGTGTACATTTACAGTCTTTTTTGTGAACAAAGTCTATTCAAGTCCTCCGCTTACGATTGCGTTTGTATGTCTGTGCTTCAGGTGACTCTGCTGTCGGGAAGACATGCTTCCTGAACAGATATGCAAACAACCAGTTCAATCCCCGGTTCGCCACAACAGTCGGTGTTGATTTTCAACAGAAGCGCGTTGTTCGAGAGAGTCGTGATGCCGAGGGATTATTGGGTCCGAAACAGCGTCTACATTTACAACTATGGGATACAGCTGGCCAAGAACGGTAGGTTGTCATGGTCTAGCTGTGCTTCCTCATGTATTTCATTTGTTCTGGGGTGTTCTGCTTCCTCTGCATACCTATGTAGGTCATTCCTGAAGTTCCCTACAAATACTTGCAGAGTTATTCTAACAAGTTAATGTGAAGCGCAATCGACTGTCTTGAGATTTTGGCATAACACGAAGCCGATTACGCAAGTGATGAGAGTAACCCGTTCCCCAGACTGAAGACCCTTGCCTATTCCGTACTTACTCGGAATTACTGCGACAGTGGGTGACTATTGGACGTCAATAAAACTTTCGTTTTCACCGTCTAACCGAATTTTATCACCGAATGTCTGGAAAGGCAAACAAACTGCCTTGTTTGTGGTGGCTTAGCATTAAGTGTGTTTTATTGGTCTTCCTTTCACAGTGAGGCTTCCAAGGAAGTTATAATTTTGTGCAGTTTCCCTCATCCCTCTGAAGAAATCATCCACAAGGGATAACTTTTTGCTCGTTCCTTTGAGACTAATTTTTATCCGTTCTCTCAGTAGGTCTTTCCAGCGTAGTTCCAGTTGACGGTAAATTTCATTTTTGATTTTTGTATATTGGAACAATGAATGATCTGAGTGGTCTTCATCGAATCGAGAAGCAATCAAGATAAAACAGCGCCACCAAAGCTCGTCCCATGACAGTGGTCACAGTGATACCTAGAATACCGAAACACAGTTAGTATTCTCTTTGGATGTTCGTCCATCCAGTCCTATTTCGGTATCTACTTTGACATCAGTGATGGGCCTCTGCCTATACCCGATTAGGTCAGTAATTGTACCCGCCTTCATCAACTCATCTTTCTTCAGGTCCTCAACCCACACAGGGTGAAGATACGAGGGAGAGAGATCATGCTAGCGACGACAGTCTAAGCTATGTCGAACGTTGTTTTCCTTATTATGGGTTTACCCCGTGTATTAGCAACTGGCCAGCTTATGACATGATCTTCAACCCGTTTCTTATGGCTTATTGTGATATGCGGTGTTTTCCCACACTGGCTAGGTTGTGATGACCTTGCTAATTATACTTTATGTGGTACTTCCACCGTGGGTGTACTACGTTATGGGGACGTCGATTGTCAAACGTTCTGAAGCATATCTGGTTTTTGGATCGCCGTATCGTCGGAGATTTGGGAATTCGTGGACCCAAGGACTCTGGCTTTCCGGTCTCACTATGTGTGCTGGGTCGATACTCAAAATATCTGGTTTTGATTTTATAAAGAGGGTGATCTCACTTCCTACACTCAGCGGAATTGTTTTTCAAAAAGCCTAAGGCTTCGTCATAAGTCTCACTCCCCACCAACCACCCTTGTTATCTTACCATCTTTCACGAACAGACACTTCCAACAATCAAAAGGCCCTTCTTCCTATTGTACTTAAGTTAATGTACGGGCGGTGTTATGCGGTTGTCATCGTCGTTGTCATTGGCAGTAATACACCAGTAGTGTAAACTGGTGCTTAACTGTTACAAAGCTTTAGACTTGTAAAAAGTAAAAAGCTAGGGAAAGGGCAGGAAATTACCGAAAAAAGCCCTAGATCCTCGAGGAAAACGGTCAAGGGCGAATTGCCTACACATTCGGAAACGATTGGAGTACACACAACTATGCGTCAAATTGGTGCAACACGCCTTCAGCCGGATTTACCCAATCAAGCCCAGCACACAACGACAGCGCTAGCTAGATAATCCGGCCAAGAACTTTCACGGATTTGTCCCCCGCTTCTCTGCGAATCGTTCAGCTGTAACACCCTTCCGGTGCCTAACTGCCATGCCACCAGAAACAGACACGAGGGCTGGAATACTGCCAGGCTGCCCAAGCCTAGACAGGAGGAGTCAAGAGGCAGAGGCCGGGTTCGAACCACGAACCTTCCGGCCAGTACATTCGCGCTCTAACCACTGAGCCATCTCACCCCCTCTCTGCGAATAGCTTTCTCGGTGGCCAAGACGTTCCTCCAATACGGGTTCCACTTGAATACATAGCGCCATTACCATCTTCAGTTCGTAGCCCTTGGACTACTCGGCACATAAGTAAAGTCGGTTCAGGGTCATCAATACAAAACTAGATAAATATGTAAGTTCGAATGGTTACTCTCTACGACCGTGTTCCAATGGAAAAGAGAAGTTGTCACAGCGTAGCAAATCTATCAAATAGACCATTAGGTAATGACTAACGTTGTTCGTTAGAGGGAGGTTGAGTTTCGTAGTAAGAATTCTAAAGGAAGTAGTAATAATAATAATCGTTCAGCTGTAACACCCTTTCGGTGTCTAGCCGCCATGCCACCCGAATGGAGCACGAGGGTTAGGATACTGCCAGGTTGCCCAAGCCTAGACAGGGAAAGTCGAGAGACGAAGTTCGGGTTCGGACCACGGAGCTTCCGGTCAGTAGATTCGCGCTCCAACCACTGAGGCGTCTCACCCCCCTAAAGGAAGTAGTATTGAATTCTAGTGTTGGGTATGTTTTTGAGAAACCTACTGCTAGATCGAATGCATCGCTCTATGCATAAGATAGCCGAAGACAACAACGTGCGCCTGAATCCCGGTAACTTTGTTTTTGACTCGGTTATTTATTCTCAGGCCAAGCCATGGAATCTCTGGAATTCCCGATTTTGGCTAATGGGTATGTGGAGGATTTCAAACGGAAAGCTCTAGCCGAATTCGACCGAGGGTTCTTTGGCGTTGCGTAGATGGCACGTTCATTGTTGATCAGGAGTGCTAAGGTCAGCGAGTTCTGTCACCCTCTTAAAGCCATTTGTCCCCACATTAAGTTCATCATCGAGCTAGAACCCACCTCGAATACAGTGCTTTTCCCGGATTGTGCGACGTACAAGAGTGGTGGGGAATTAAGACCTAATATTTGCCAGAAACCGATGGACACGGGTACCCTCTTAAACTACTCATTGGCCCATTCCAAGGCAGGTATACCCCAGTATAATCTCAGCAATGCTTAGTCAAGTAACAGCGCTATGCACAAAACAACGGCAGCGCAAATTCAACTAGAGGAGACTTCAAGAACGCAGATATGCAGCAAGTTTAACTAAGGGGCAATTTAGACGAGTATCGTCCCAAACACCAAGAAACAAGGAATGGATCGAAACAGCAGGTAGCCCATAGAAGACGGGGGCATTAGAAGGGTGCTGAATGGAGCTAACTTTACGTTCATTAGTAATTGAGGGATCTCCTCCCGGATAGTAGAATTAGGGACTGTGTACAAAATAAAATGGAATGACTGCACGAGATTTTAAATAGGGCAAACAGCAAAGGAGCTGTACACCACAGAGTTGGTGAGCACAAGCGGCGATAGTTAAAGACTCTGTCATTGCGAGGTACTTATTTAACACTGGTCGGAAAAAAATAGAACTCCTGAGTCAGGGACTAAGAAGAATTCACTTCACGACAACCGGTGGCCGGGACGATGGAAAGCGCCAAGTGTCTAAGTGCCAATAAAACAGGAGGTTCATTACTAGCAGACGTGTGAAGAGCTGTTTTAGATCAACCGAGTTGACACGTGGTGGTTAGCAGTGAAGCGGATTAAGTTTAATGCACAAAGCCCAACCCGATTAAAATCCGGTTAGTCTCCCCACCCCCTTACTCAATCGTCCTAGCACTTGCTAATCCGAAACAGATCGATGAAGCCTGTGAGCCAAACTTAAAAGGAATTTCCAACTAAGTTGCTCTAACCTGAAAGCACACGACTCCAAACCCGATTGAACTAGGTCATAATTCCCCCTAAATCATCCTCCGTACCGGTCATCCACACTAACCAACAAGAGCCTTTGAGTAACTCAACAATAATTAATTCTGTCAGTCGCAAAAGGCCTCATTAATTGGTCCTCTGTCTGCCTTCAAATCAGTCAAATCGATAATTTACTCATTTGGCTGTTGTGCCAAAAGCAAACGTTGCTCAGCAATAAGTCCATCGATAGTTTACCAAACATTTCTATTTTCTCTATCGGTCCCAAGTATTTTCGAATCGATTGAAAAAACTTACAGCGAAATTCATTCAGCTGGTGCTTTAGTGTTGGGAAAGGATTTCTTATTCGCTGAAATAAAACTATGCGGACGTGATTTCGCAAATGTTTTCTTTGTTTTCCCAGTTAAAGGTCGACAGCGTTTCCAAGTGGTTCTAGGTTACCTATGTCCGCCGTAGGATTTTTTTCCCTATTGTCCTTAAACCTCACGGAACATTTCGTCGTTTCCCGAGAGTCACGTGCAACGCTTTCAATCCTGAAATTACGTTGAGCCCTCAGCTGTATCGAAGGCTTTTTCAAATTTCTTGACTTTGAGCATGGATAAAAAACGGGTTTGGATACACCCAGAACTGCGCATTCCGCGACTAGCAGGCTGTTCCCCCGTTCGCACTTCATTCTTCAAATAGATGTGGACATCCACAAGGTTTATATAGCATTAATTTCCCTTTAGATTTTAGTTAGGTCCCTTCTAAGCCCTATCCTCTTTTGCTATCCAAACAATATACTACAAGTTCGAAGGAAGTGTACTCACCTGAAAAATGTACACAAGATTCACACTGCTGTATGCTGTGCTTAATGTGTACCTATGTTGTAGGCCATTGTTTGGTCCTCAAGGACCTGTCGTTTGGTGACTAACATTCGTTATGCGATGCGTTAGCCAGGTGGACCTTTCAGGACTGCTTAGGTTCACCGTGTAGGATGTGTCTATGAGTGGGCCTGCTCGAGTTGATCAAGCTATAAATGCTGTCCAAGCAAGTCCATTCAATTCTACTTGAGGTCATTTAGTTAGTACTGGTTGATACTCTGCCGTAGGTGACCAATATACTGTGTACAATTCGTCGGTGTTAGTATGACTGCTTACACCGCCGTATATTCACATTTTATCCATACATACCATGTACGTGAACTATGAGGCTTCAAAGCTGATTTGTGGATCAAATCTTTTTTTGTGGCAAGTTATTGCTATTGATACGTTGCTTCGCTCGACGTGACAACCCACATTTAATAACTTGTACTCCATAGTGTCAGCGTTAACTATTTTTACTTGTTGGACGGTAGGTAGGTTGTTGTAGGTATTTTGTAGGATTTTTTCCGCATATTTTTCTGAGACACATTGGGAGTCATAAATCGCTGTCTCGCCTACACAAATTCTAGTTGACTAACCTTGTAACCATTCGTCAACCGACTTGTGAAGGCCAGGACAGCGTTTAATAATCTCTGACGTTTGTCGCGCCGACGTGATATCAGTCTGACTGTCAAGGATAGAGTTTACAATATTGCTGTCCAATCTGTCCTACGTGGCCGTTGCGTGCGGAAGATCTTCGGGGACTCCGCGTTTGACCATCGGTGCCTCCGAAACATTGCTCGGATATGGTGGAATCATCAGTTCATTATCCTGAGGTACTCGTGACTTCCGTTTCCTCATTCTCCGTATCCTCGGTGAACAAAGAAGAAGCAGCCGGAACTACTGCACTTCGTTTCACGCTTTGTGAGCTGAAAAACTGCACTTTCTTCGAGTTGCATTGTAGCCATACACTGAAAGAGTACTACAGCCGAGTGATTTGTTTCCATTGATGAGGTGATGTTGGAGCTTTTCTTTGGAAGTGGTGGTCACTTGGATCTCGCCCCACTTTCTCGAGACGGTTTCACAAATTTGACCGAACTTACAAGCTTGGGTTGCTAAACCCCCACATCACTTCTGACACACACAGGTGTTCTTCTAAAGAACTGTTTTCCTCGCTTTTCCTTGCACGTTGTTAGCATGCCTGCTCCTGTTTTTTTCTGGTCCGGCACAGTTGTTCTGCAAGCCGGAATTATTGCAATCGTGGAGTTTTCGCGGGCGTTTGCACCATCACTGTCTTAATGTACAGGATTTTCTCTCGTTCAAGAGAAGCCCCGCGATGACTTTCTCAGTAAACTTTCGTCATTTTTGATAATTTTTGCATCCCAAGATCCTCTACGGTGAGGTTCCTCACGGTGGTCATCTCAAGTAACCTCGGATGCTCACCTCATCTGGTTCATTATCATCATCAGCTTCTCAAAAGTTCAAAGACTTGCGCTTGTAATCTGAAACTCGGAGTCCTGCATAGACTTGAACTTCGTCACTTCGGGTTTCCTCCCACACTGGACTTACTGTTGGGGCTACTTCATTGCACCACTCCTGAAACATCTTTCCAGATTCAAGGGATTATTGGGGGGTGTGCTTGTCGAATTTTTGGTCATAACCCACAGTGGTGTTTGTCATGAACCTTCAATGAGTAACTCCTTTGTTATCCACTACCTTTTCAACTTTCAATAGTCAATCAAAATTCAAACTCATCTTTGCTCGTAATTCGTACCTCCCCCTTAGTTCCGTCCTCCTATACACGGTCCGGTACCTGCTAGCTACGGCTTCTAGCCGAATATTCAACACTGAATTTCTGCATGCCTTTTTTCGTGCTTTCACACACCTAACTGACTCCGCTGAAAATGCACTATTGTAAAGCTCCCGTTGGCTTGACTTGCTTGAAATATGTTGGCGTTATTGACTTTTTTGGTAGTTTGTTTGACAATAAAGGATAATCGCGAGCAACAGAAGGCTAGAGGTATGGTTTCCAGCTTCATTTTTATGTATGTAAGCCTGAAAGGTCCAGTGAGGGTGATAATGCCACTCCTGAATTTGGTCAAACCAAAAGAGCTAAGGGCAACCTGTTTTAACTCATTAACTATAAAGCAGATGTAAATCAGCACTGGTCCATTCAGGTTGAACTGGTTACTGCGTGTTTACAACTGTTCCCGAAAAGTATACGTCAAGAGATAGCAGGTGTGTGCACTTCACCTAAACATGATGACGATTCGGAATTAGGAATGCAACATTTCTTGCCCAGAATACTGGGTCTGCTTTTTTTGTGATCACAACTTTCCTGCTACAACACTCTTTTCCATGCCTATTTTGTAATAGGCTGTAATAAATAAAGAAGCCATTTGACTGTACATGATGTCCTCGGTGTCATTTCAAATTCGTCCCGCTACGCATGGAATCTTTCAATCCCAGATCCCAACTGCAAAAGGCGTCGAGAGTAAATCACTTATGGACCCTGATGAATCATTCGAGTGTTACAGAAATCCGCGTTAGACTTCGTTTTCTTTTTGTTCCACAACAGCACTCGTGATCGAACAAAACTTTCACTGTTTGATCGATCGTTACGATGACTGACGCCTTTCTTGTTCACCGTATGACAGTTGGGTTTGGCCGATGAAGGCAGGTTCTGCTAAGCTCACTTCGGTGCTGATCAATAATAATCCTTAAAACCTTGGAACTGCTAACTGCTAAAATATCTCGGTTGGCTCTGAGTTACAGACCATGTGTTGATGCTTGCACCGGACCCAGCTTTGTCTGACTTGTTCGGCGAACTAAGTGATAAACAGCAGCTTCTCGGCCGTGTTGGTCCCGTCAGTGTTAGCCGCGAAGAGACTGGTGGTTTGTGTCTCGGCGACCCATCGAGCTATACTGGGGGGGTTGTCCGCGCTACACTCACGCAATCTCTCATACCGGGTTCATCAATGGGTAGAGCTCTGACGAACACAGTCTCTTGGCCCTCCGGGTTGGGGGTTGGGACATTGTGGCGACGTGTTCCGTAGAAATTGTAATGTACTTGCATTTCCAGCCCGACACCGCTGCCTTGCGGTTAGGCTCTTGAGCCAAAGACTTTGGTTGAGGACCCTAATCGTCCCCCTGTCTAGGTGTGGACGCCCTGGCAGTATCCTAGCCATCGTACAATCATGACACAGCTAACAATACTCTCATGCCACGTCGATCTTCGCACGGCACTGAAGCATCAGTGTCAACACTGATGTTTCTCTCGTTGATGATGATGATGATGATGATGATCTATCGAGGGTTGCACACTCTGTCACCACTACAGAACCTTTACAGCAACTTTCTTCCCGGAAATGACCAAGTCTGCCACAAGAATAGCCCGGATCGCTGCTGCCCGTGTAGCACGACCGGTAACCAAGTCCGAAGACAACGTTATCCACTTTCTGTTCTGTTTCATCCTGTAGAGTGTCTGCAGACCAAGTGGTTCAACGTCGGCCGTAACTGTAGACAACCGGATTTCCAATTATCTTCCAATGTGACAGTGCCATTTTGAGCAGGGCACTGGTGAAGTGAGACTTTGGACAGTTAGTAGTCTGTCCCAACCACCGCTCTGCGCCACTGAGTCAATTAAGAGAGGCATTGTGTGTTGTAACAACACCACATTTGAATACACTGTCTTTCCAACGTTCTTTGAGTATTTTCTTTGAGCACAAGTGGCAAATTACTTCCGGCCTTCGAAGGTTGACAGTTCCGAGGGGCCGGGTCTCAGACGTGGGTTAGTGCACATGGAACGGCCGCAGTGTACACGAAGCTTCGTCCGAAGGCTGATTTCCGAGCATTTCCGTTGAGCAGTATGAAACTGCCCAAACGCCTTCCTAGCGTTGTGGATGCGAAGTCCGTGCTTGACCATTTGGTAGGATGACTGGACCCAGATACTTCAACTAATCGACTTGTTTGTGGTGAAGAATTTCGTTTTCCCGTGTTTTATTTCCAGTCCAACCAACGTAACCTAGTGGCCAATATGATCAAAGATAAGTTGCATTTCTGTTGAATGTTCACTCAGAAGGACGATATCATCCAGTGTATGGGTCTGTGATCCATGTAACAGGGCTTATGGATATTCCAGGGAGGCCGTTTGAGAATGCGCGACACTGGAAGGTGTCGTTGAAAACGGGCACCCTTGTAGAACACTGGAGTTTGAAGCAATCGTCGTAGTCTCTCCCGTATACCCGGATACACTTTCCGTGCTCCCCGAGGCTGCTCCCATCGATCCGATTCGTAAGTTGTACTGGATGGTAAGGTGAAGTTTGATCCTCCCGCGCGCAAGAATGCGAACCGCACTTTCCCCGGTTTCTGTTCCACGATAGAATCTACAGTTTTTAAGCTGCCGCCTGGCTGTGTTCTATTTGGGAAGCTATGCTATGGTCATTGGAATACCAAGTGGGCAGGTGCTGGTATGAGTTGGTATGAGTCAGTCGGGGGGAGGGGCAAAGTTGGTCAATCAGCTGCGGTTTTCTCGGCTGTTTTATGAGCTGAACTTTTCAAGGACGTGATGACTGCCTTCGTCTAACCCCCCAGTCACGTTTTAGTCGGCAGCAACCAGTAGAATATGGCGACTGGGCGCGCGATTGGTCACTCGTTGTAGCTCACCGTAGAAATCGTCCTTGACCGAAAGGTCCGATGAAGGGGTGGGAGAGTAGACGGTGATGACAGTTTGGAGAGCCCTTGATACGAACTGACGCAATCCCAGACAACACTGTTTCCCAAGAGACTAAGACATCATGGAAGTGTTTGTAAGACCAAGAGCCCGAATAGTACAGCCAGTATGAATAATCCATTCCTGATGCTTTGATGCGCTGAAAATCGGATCCAGGACTCCATGTCTCTGAAAGGTGTGCAATATCAACTTGGTATTCAAGGAGGGTTCGTACGGTGCAACTGGCTTTCTAGATCAAGCATAGTACGTGCATTCTAGCAACCTATGTGCATTGCGTTCCTGATTTTGAGAGAAGATGAAAGAGCCCCAACTTAAACTTTATCACTACAATGGCTCAACCAGCTTTGAGAGCGCCACTTACCGGGGACGTCATAGCATGAACGGAGCTTCTCAACTGAGATATATTCATGAAATAGCACGAGACGACGTTCGCAGCGCCAAACAGCCTTTGTTCGAGTGCGCACCTCTAGCCTTTGAGCAACTAAGTGCAGACTGCAAGTCAGCAGGAAGGTTTGGAGAGCGGAACTGACGGGTAGGTTACTGGAGCATGAGTCAGTCTTGTCAGCCCACTTCGTCAGATCTAACGTTTGTTCATTTAACAAACTACATCACCGTAGTGATTTTATTTTCCGGCTTCCTGGCCTGAGTACATGTGGAACTGAACCACACTCAATGTACCCTATCCCATTCAGCGTGGTTTCAAGTGCGCACGTTCGTTAACGATTCTACCCTCTTGGGAATATACTAAACAGACTCTCCTTCCCACTAACCGCAGTTCATTCGATCTGTCTAGAGATTCGAGATGTCAACGTGGAGGACGTGGTGTTCTTGGATGAAATGAAACCGGAACTTCCCATTAAACTAATAGTGACACTGTCTACCCGGAGACGCTTTTTTTGGATTTTCTCGTTCACACATTTCGACTCAGACATACAGAAAAGCTTTGACAAGATTGATGTCTACACCTTAATCACAACTGGAGGCTTTGTTCTTGTTCATAGTCTGACTAAGGAAACCGTCCTTTTGTGCGCTACGTCACGTTGCGTTTTTGATACACTATGCATTTTGAATTGAACATTCAGCTTCGTTTTTTATTGCTTTTGACTCCCAAGTCCAACATTTATCAAAGGCAACTTTGTCGGTCGTTTCCAGTGACCGACAATCACACGTTTTTTTCCAGCCACTAGCCGTATTTAGCACCTGAACGACCAGTAACTCTGTTAATGGCATGCCAGTTTAGTGATTTAGTGTAACGGTGCTTCTCACGAACCTGCACATGCAGCCCTCACGTTTGTCAGAGCCGTAGAAACCCTAATTGATTGTACACTAAGGCCATCGGAGCGTGTGCTAATTGTCTTCTTCTGTTGCTGGCGCATTAGATGAGCACTAGAGGCCGCATGTTTGCATATCACTTCAGCGGATAGAACACAGCCCCACAATTCACGTGAAAGATTACGTGCGCATCAGTGCGGAAAGATCACAAACACTTGCAAATAAGCACTACATACCTCAGAACGACATGATCGTAGGATAAATGTCGTAAGCTTTAGGCTGCTATGGCATAGGGAAGATCATAGTTTCGAGGAAAATGTTCCATTTCGATTTGTGTCGCGCCCGTTGCGAGAAGCCACTTATCTCTGCCGACAAACGTCTCTCGTTGGCATTTCGTGAACCCTAACGAACGACTCGAGTCCTAGACATTCGGCATGGATTTTGGACACTCCTTGAGTTACTCGTGACAAACCAACAGTGCGGCCAACTCGCACTGTAATTCCCTACGTACTCAAAAGAGTGTTTGTATGCAAGGAACTCCCTCCTGGTGCGTTCTCAATAGTTTCCTTTTTAGTTTACACCTTATCCGATCCCCCTGAGACGAGTTTACTATTAGGAGAGGCAGAATGTCCCCTTTTTCTATGGTGATCACCTTTGGTGTACGGCTATAGTGACGTTTTCACAATGGCCACTATTTAGTGATCAGTTGAGATCATTGCAGGACAGCTATTAGTAGTATAGCATAAGTGGTTTAAAATTGACTTCTTGATTTCCGTTTTTCGGGGGAACGACTTAGTTTCAACCAGTTTGGTTCTAACTCTTAAAACTATCATTACAGCTGCACACAGCAGCCCCTGCCCCCTCAAGAAATTCCGCTACAGCGAAAGGAGATAGCTGGCTTTCTTGGAAGTGCATTTTTTTCGAACGGATTGCCTGCTAGCGCGGACTGTTCAACTATTAGGCTTTCTCTTGGGGGAGAGGGTTCCACTCGCCGTTCCTAATAAAACTTTTCATGCTACACAGTAGGTTTCAGGCAAAGGTCACTGTCACTGGACAAGTTGTGATACAACACTTTCACCGGTGCGGTTTGTTCACAGATGTCGCACGGTCTATCACAAATGTATTTTGGAGAATTTCATTCCCGCTATCACTTATAGTTTTGGCATTTCATCTCCATTGTGTTCTCAGTTATCGGAGTTTGTGTACCGTGCTTCTGCGAGATGCCATGGGATTTCTACTCCTGTTCGATTTGACGAACGAGCAGAGTTTGTATAACTGTCGTGATTGGATGCAACTCTTATGTCAACATGCTTACTGTGAGCGTCCAGATGTCATTTTGGTCGGGAACAAAACCGATCTAACTTCAGAACGACAGGTTCCCCTGTCAACTGCTACAGCGGTGGCTCGTGAGCTAAAGTAAGTTATGTTACCCTATGAGTGAGCTGTTCCCAACAACAGAGCTACAGACCTCGACTTTACCTTTGTATCACAGTTTTCTGTTCATTACCTCCATCCCTTCTCACCTAATTGATTTATATATATATATATATACATATATAAGATTCTGCCGGAGCAAATGCTGTGCTTGGTCGCTATAATTCCGCTTTCAAATATGTAAACAAAGTACAGTCATCCGCGCAAAGCCATGTACAGATTTTTCAATTGCGCAGTTTTGTCTTATCCATAAGCGTTTCGATTTGAATCGGTGGACATCCAGACAGAACTTCATCAGTGCGCCATCTTCAGAATCATGAATCGCTTTTGCCAAAATCCTAATCAGATTCAGATAAAATAAAGTTGATACGTGACCTTGCTTCACTCTCGAACTCAGCAGAACTGGTTCCACAGGTACATACTCGAGCACCCGTGCCGGTGTGATGGGATTTGGTTTTCTTCGTACCTTTCTCGGGACAGTCGAACTTTTGCAGACTGATCCACAGCAACTCTGTTCATAGAGTCAGGGGATGTCATAAAGTTTATGACGCCTGCTTTCCGTTGCAGCTGATGCACCGAAATATTGGGATCAGCCATACTGCGTCCGTTTTGGGATCCACATGGATATTTCCTTCCAGAATCTCAACCTTCAGGCGGCTGGGGGTGGTGCGCTCCAGGATTTTGATTGCAGTGCACAGGAGACTGATTCCTCCATAGTAACCCTTTTTGTGTTGGCTTCCCTTTCATTTGGACACTGGCACGACTGTGGGATCCCTGAGCTCTTGTGCGGTATTTTCAGCCTCTCAGATTGTGCAGATCAGGTGATCAGTAATAAGCCGCTTGATTTGAATATTTCGGCTGGTATTCCATCTTCCCCGGCAGCCTTGCCATTCTGTAGTTCACCTTATCACCCTTCGAGAACGAATTACGCCTGAGGTCGGCGTAACAGCATTAAGAAGCATTTACTGAAGTGCCGACGGCTGAAAATTCGCATGTCATCAATATTAGTCGCAGTGAAGCAGCTGCAGAAAGTCGTATGCAATATTTAACGGTGGATAAACCCGGAGCAGTCCTTAACACTCTGGTGAAATCGATCTCAAGCAGCTGCGGATTTGGTGGGTCGAGACATGAGCTTAAGAAAGAAAATGCCCGACCTGGCGTCAAATGTGCAAGAAGCGTCAGAGAATAAATCGTTTCGTAGGTCAGGGTCACTCGATCTCTGTCAAGTCTGTTTCTCAGACTGGCGGTGACTAGTACTCACTCAATGATGTTCGAGAGCACAGTGATATGAATGTGTTGTTGGCTAGGTTGGTTATTTGGAGAGTACGACACGTGTTCTAGATCGATTCCGAAGCTATGGTTAGCAGTCCCGGGAAACTATGTCGGGAATGTACCTGTCAAGGCCTTCATAGCCTGTCTGTGGATGTGGTGCAGAGTAAGGAACACGCCGAAGGACGAAACACAGCTATCGGCGATAAAATCGATCGACGACCTTGGCTACATAATAAATAACAAATGTAGCGGTTTTGCTGTAGCACTCTTTCGGTGCTTAGCTGCCCTGCCATCTGAAGGAAGTAGGATGGCCGAGATACTATCAGGTTGCCCAAGCCTAGACAGGAGCAGTCGAGATGCAGGGACGGGGTTCGATGGCCACAACTTAGACTTCTTCGTGGTGGGATCGCAGTCATCCAGAAGCTGTTTGATTACCGTTAATCACGCGAATTACATTCAATTGAAAAATATACCTTGTTCTTTGTTCCAGAATTCAGATGTCCTAGGATGGGGTAATATGTCCGTAGTGGGTAGTTTTGCACCTGTTTAGTTACCTGTAAGAGGAGTTCTAATAGCGCCACATGAGATGTCAAAAACCGAGCTAGACAGCCTGGTAGAAATACACTTTATTGCAAAGGTAGATTGGCTCGCAGGCTGGATCAGCGAAATCACCGTAAGTTGGGAGTGATCTGCTCGTGCATTGAACCTAAAGCTTCGAATGCTACGTTACACAGAAGACACAAGCGTATTCTTAGGCTGGGTGGTTATCCGGTGGAACTGGACGAGGCCAGTTTTTTATACCAAGTTTGCTTGCAACTTCTTGGTAGTTTAATTTGGACCCTTAAGGTACACCTCGGTTTCATTGGCTTCGTCTACCGTTTGGCCCGAAATGCTCTCAGCGAATGCTGGTGAGATCTCAGAAATACAACTATGAGTTATTCCATCAACCAGAGACACATGTTTTTTGCTGACGCACTACCCAGAGCATTCAAACCATGAGTTTCAGGTCGTTCGCATGCATACTAGTGCTGCGAACGCTCTCCGGTTCCTTTCGGCAACTTATGCAGAACTCCAATCACTATCGTCTAGCTTGTTCCGATCGCTCGGCTGATGAGTTTGCGTGTGTGTAACCGATCCAAAGTCCAATCATACAGCTCATACTTTAAATGACTCACTATGTATTTTAACTATTGTTGATAAAATACATTCAATGAGTCATTTTCATCATGAACGGAAACAAACCTGTCACTTTGTGAAGCGACGGACTATGGTTTGACGTTCTCGAACGCTGACCGGTGTTCAGGTGGTTCGGTCCGTCTGTGGTGTAACAAAAATCAAACAACTCTGAGAAATTCAAGTACTGGAGCACCGGTCTGCAGCTGGCGCAAATGTCGCTGTCCTTCACATAGGCAACCGTAGTGAATGACATTCCCCTTGATAATCAACTGCTGCGATGTGATTAGTAAGTACTATTTATACGGTAAATAACGTTTTACCTACCCCTCATGGTACCGGTTAGAAGGGTCAGTGTAAAATTGTAGTAACCCGGGGCTTGTCTTTGAATCAAAATCACACATTTCTTCGAATAAGAAGTAATATAACTCCTGATTGCGGAAGTAACATTGAGCCAGGCGATAACTCATTTCTGTTGCATCCATGGTGAGAACTCACTGTGTAAGTGCCACGGCAGAAATTCAACAGGTTTCACACCAGAAGTGGCCGTTGTAGAAAGTGGTTCGACAGCATGACATCAGTGTTCAACACCGATGCTTCACTGCCGTACAACCGTGATTCATTTGAAAGCCTTATTGTGAAGAAAAAGAATAAAGATGGACGGGGAGGGGACTTATTGCTGCCTTACTACAATCATTCCGAGGTGCCTACACCTCCAAACACTCATTCAGGCAATCTGGATAGAAACTGATAACAAGATCGCCACTGACATCGGTTGGCAGCCATATCTTGTAGTGTCTCTAACCAGGCACAGTGGGATCACGCGGTCCCCATCCTGGAAGGCGAGTAGCACCGACAGCACCCAAGCGTTTCGTAATCTCTTTCATACCCCTCTGCCAGGTCAAAGGTTGGCCACCTCTCTGCTTACGCCACTCTGAATTGGGCATGGAAGGCAGCACTCTCTTCGGCAAGCGATGATTACACGGCAGGTTAGCTCTGTGGTGAATATCAGGCGTTGATGCTAGTGGTGATGAGTGCACTGAGACTTCAGCCGCGTTTCTCACTACGAACCAGTATTAATTCACACTGCTGCTCTAACAAGTAGATTCCCACCCAACTGCAGCCGGTTTCTGTTGTCACCTAAATGTTGATTTGAGCTGGTGCTATGTGAATCGGCTTCACGCAGGCCACCAATTGCCACGCAATCATTTCTATGGTCGCCGTGAACGAAGTAGACGACGAGCAACGAATTCCACTCGATGCGGACACCACTTCCTTTGAATCCGCGCGAAACCCCATTGGTTGCTACAGGCGAGAGCTTTGTCGTCGATCGCCGCCCTCTCTACTCCTTAGTCTTGATGGGGTTAGTAGTTATGTAAATTTGCTCATTCTATTTGGTCGTATCAACTATTCCTGGTGCATTGACTTATTTCAATCGTTCTGTTTGTCTCTCTGTAGTGTGCCTTATATTGAAACGAGTGCGGCTACGGGATTCCAAGTCACTGCAGCCGTTGACAAATTACTGGATGCTGTAATGCACCGGATCGAAGCTTCCGTGACAAAACCGCGAGTGATGCCAGGTGAATTGGATAAAGTTGACCTCGGTGAAAAACCGAAACAATCCAAATGTGCTTGCTAGATTATCTTCCGTGTAAGTCTTCTGTATGTCCTTGTGGGTGACCATCCTCCATCTATTCTTTGTAAACTCATCAGGAGCTAAGAACTCCCCGGCCCGATTCCTCACAACACTCGCACTCGGTGCAGCCGGGTCATCCATTGGGTCCTCGGTCTGGGGATCAGGTGGATGAAAGCCACGGTTGAAGTTTTATTTTCCAAGTTGTGACATACTTATGGTTAGATTCGGCAATTTGACTAAAAGTATTCCATACTCATTTATTGACCCTTAGTTTGGGGCCTTGAGGGCCTGTTATCAAAGCCGATGTTTCTATGTGTGAGGATGTTGGTGTGTGTTTTCAATTCTTGTCCCCAGATGCTGCCGATGAGTAACCCACGTTTTCAAACGCTTGAAATAAGCTTCTTTGCCACGGCAGATCATATTTCCAACCGGATTTTAGAAATGTGATCGCTCAACACAATTGGTTATTTGTTGGCGGAGCGCTGCTCATAAGCTTGCTTATAGCTTATAGACATCCCACGACCAGTTTCGTCCTCTTCGGGACTCATTAGGTAGACGCAGTTCTGTTTTACTTGAACCCACATTGTACGCAGTTGAGATACTGCAAGTTGTCCAAGCAGTCCAGATGCCAGGGTTGGGTTTGAACCACAGATTTTCCGGTCAGTAAGTTCACACCTCAATCACCGAACCATCTCGAGTTTTCCACTTCGAGCGCACTCATTCACAACTCAAATGAATCCCAGCCAAATCCTTCTTGTATGGTTGTTTACAAATAGGTGCATGTCATGGTTAACCGGATATTGTTATTTCTCAGCCCAACATTACTTAGAATGTTCCTGAAAACTCTTGTATGCAAATACTCGTTTTGGCAACCAGCATACACAGAAGCGACTGTATTTGGCCTCCGTTATACACGTATTCCTACAGCCCAGTTCTGACTAAGTGCAATTTTGGCGTGTGTCCCAAATATGCACTATTTACGGGGAGCACCATTGCTTTGTGTCTGAAATATCCATCGATCTGGTGTCAGGTCACTTAAAACACTCATGTGATGTTCTCAGGTTATAAGGACACTACCGGCCAATCCATTTGGTGCGAATTAACAACCGGCACGCCCACTCGGCATTAGCCTTACTCGTGAACAAGTCAAGGGCACAATACTCTCTACAAGCTGCGTATCGATGGCACGTGTGTATGATTTCTCAGGCTCGCTCTAACTGTGCTCGTTCAGCCTTACGTACAGCCCAGTGCTTCTTTGTGTCAGTAAAACCAGCCCCTAGTCAGACGGTCGTGTTCGAGCCTACGACTGACATTTCTCGAGGAACCTGACTCCATCTAGATGTCGGTTTCAATACCGCGGACCATCTTTGAGGCGTTCTTCGTACTTGCGGAGCTCATCCATGGATGGCAGGGGGTAGAAGTAGTTCATTGTCAGGCACCTCTGAAGCTTTTCAGTTCAAAAACGCACTCGACAAAGTTCGTAGCAATGTGGAGTGTGTTTGTATGAACAAAGCATGTCGACAGTGTGTGGACAGTTCCTCATGTCAGTGTCTCGAAATTTTGTTCCCTTATGCTGTTGACACTACAGTTTAAGGGTGGATCGGATTTTATCAGCCCTGCTCGTTCTTTAGCTCATGGGTGCGTCAAAGCGGTAGTGTCTCACACGGTTATCCTCTTAGTTGAATTCTAGAGTGCCTGAAACTTGGCCACACTGAAGAAGGAAGACACCAACCGACTGTGGATGGAAGTAGACTTCACCAAAACGCACACAGGCCGTTTGCCATCGAAATGTACACCTAACTGGACTACGGGGATGTAAACATATATCACGGAAATCTTCGGCCTTATCACGCCAGCCAATTAACCCCTTCAAACTACAGGCGTCGAAGCACACTACAGTAGTCTGTCTTATGTCAGGCAAACTTATTGTGTTTTTTTTATCTTGCCACCTAGTCGTATTTCACCAAAGTCATATCGCAGCTTGATACGAAACCGATGCGATGTGAAGTAGAATGCGGTCATTGGCGAAATACACTCATTTGCATACCAATTTGGTTTTGACGGGAGACTCACTTGGAATCCAGCTGAATCTCTCCTTTCTGATACTTTTGAGCAGCTGTGTGTTGCACCAGGCCGCCTCATGTTTCAGTTGGCAATACATTGTGTAGACGTAATACATCACTCATAAGGTTGCAAAACCGATCGTCGGTTCTCGAAGATTTCAGGGACCTTATGAGTAGTGTATTATGTCTATAGAATGCGGTCACTTATGTTATCAAGTGTAAAAGCCACATCGCTCCATCCCGCCTGCAACCGTTCGAACTGCTGCAGAAACGAACCAAGGAGGACTCTAGTGCATTGGCTATATGTTTGTAGTCCGTCGATAGGCACACATGTTTAGATGGACAAAAAGACAACATAGCAGCATAGGATTTTCGGAAGGCACTAGTAGATAGTTCAACTTGTTGTTGACTCAGTTCCGTAGCGGACTTATTCAGGGTATCTAACTATCCTAGCTCTGTTCGAACCATTGCGTGAAGGAGCAGTGAATGGGGCTTTCCCACGCTCGGTAACGCTAATGTTTACATTGTCCTCCCTACTGTATCCGTCTTGTTACGACATTATCTCCAATTTCATAGTTCAGCTGGGTGACACCACGTGAAATCGTATGTTAACATGGAACAATCTATATGATGTATATAATTTGCTATGCTTCAGTCCCCTGTACTTTAAAAGTACGTGTTGGCATGACAAGATCGTGGCCGGCCTTCAGTGAACTAACTTAACTTGATCGACCATGTATAGTTTCATATCCCCGTGGGGGATATGCAACCCACATTCCTGATCAAACCGATGGTAAACAGCCTGTGTGCAATTTCCTGCCAGTAAGAGTATCTTCGTCAGAGAGTTCAGGTGGCTGCACATGCGACTCAGGGCGAACCAAATGTGGTATTACCTATTCTGCATAGGGTCACCGGCTTAAGTCTACATAATGGGCCATCTGGAAACAATGCCAATCCACCACGTGGTACTGTCCGTCTACTATAACCCCGGAAAAATATCGAATTCGCGGGATGGATGGTGAGATGGCCTAGTGGTTAGAGCGCGAATTTACTGACCACCAGAAGGTCCGCGGTTCGAACCCGACCTCTGCATCTCGACTTCTGACTAGACTTGGGTAACCTGGCAGTACCCCAGCCCTCGTGCTTCCTTCGGGTGGCATGGCAGTTAGGCACCAAAAGGGTGCTACAGCTGAACGGTTTTTTTACCAGACAAGCTGACTTTACAGTGACAACATAAGCCTTCCTCTGACCTGGCCACCACCCTTATTGTGATAAGGTGCTTCCTTTATATTGTCGTTTGATTATAGGCCAACAAATTTAGTTGTCTTGGCGGCTAGGGTTCTGCTGGATCGAAACTCTCGAACAGACTGCCTCTGTTATTCAAACGCTATTCTTTCCAATGAGCCTCTCGAGGAATGATGAGATTGTTACGTTCCTATCCCTATGCCATTTTATTATCACAGTATTATTCGACGAATTCATGCTCACCGATGAATGAATCTGTGGTAGAATAAAACATTATTAATGCACGTGAGATACATCGTTCGTGGCTACGGAGCTTAAATGGAGCTAACGTGGAAACCACTTGTGCAATTCCGAGAGCGCATTCAAATTCCATGTCGCAGGGAGTTTACAGCATTCTTTAGCCATTTTGATGATGCCTATAGTACCCATCTGAATTGAGCCGTATTGTTGACCTGAGGTCCGCCTTCCACGTCTCAGCAACACTAGAATTATGTTGTTAGCCTCTGACATCCCTCATTTCCTTTCCAGTTTCATCACCCTTCCCTGACCTGGTCGACATGCCAACTGGAGAATACGCATCGCAGCAGTGTTTTTCCGTTTATTCTGTGATGGCCTGTTTACTTTATTCCCCCGTGCTGTGATGTCTCATCCCCGTTTTGTATTATTATGTGGGATTATGGTTGTACTTACGTGTCTTCCTTACTAATTTTCTAACCTGGCACTGACAGAACGTAATCATTTATGCCCTTTTTGGGTGCCTACTTCTAGCGCTCTTTGACTCATGTATGATCATTTTACTTGTACTTCATTCAATTTATGTTCTCTTTGAAAATCTAGATTTTCAATTTGGTTTTGTGACTGCTCCATATGCGGATGTGGGCTCGTGTGGGATTACCGCCTAATTTCGTAAACTGGTTGGTCGACATTCCTTGTTGGCGTTGGATCATCGGGGGGTGATAACGGTATTCCCTCAGCCTTGTTCTCGGTCTGAACATTCCAGGCTAGCGTTCCTGTCAAAACAACCATCAAAGTTGCACGATGTGTATTAATGCCCAAAACCAGATCACAAACAAATGTCCAGTGCATTGTTTAAAGATAACGCACAGGGGCGACAACATTCTGGAAATTCTGACGCCTGAATGCGCCATTGGCAACCGGCTTTCGCCGGACGCTGGATCGTGATTGGCTGTTGGGTCCTGGCTTTCGGCCAATCAGAGCTCGCCTTGATGCTGGCCCGATCCTATCGCGTGCGGGCTAGGCCTTTTGGCCGTAGCAGTGCGGTATCGATGCGGAATTCCGCCTAACATTGTGCGATCGTGCTCATCATTTATGACACGTTAAGCGGGGCCTACTAGTTCTCCCAAAGCCGATAACGACAATATTGATTGACTCGGAATCAAAGGTGCAGCGGAGTACGTTCACCCCCAAAATTCTTAACGATTACATGGAGTGATAAAGCTTCGGTTGTGCTTTTTCTCATTGTGGTTGATTTTGAATCTTGAACAGAATTCCCCCTGAGCCATTTTCTAAATAGGTATTGGTCAGTGGCGGCATATTATTCAAAGTCCTCGTTTGTTGCCTTTCTCCTCTCCGCAAAAGTATTCTGTGCATCTAAATATAATGTTTCGTCAGAAGCTGGTACGGTATGGTCGTGAAGGGTTGAGTTTTCTTTCAGCTGGAGCGAAATAGTTGTACTCAAAGCGACTACGAAAGTATGCTACGTCATTTATACTAAGGTGTTTAATGGGTCAAATGTGCATCCAAATGGACCATTGGAAATATGCGAGCAGTGCTGTTTGGTATGTGCTTTCCAACCGACCTGTCCTGATGACCGCGATAGGTGCCTTTCGTATTTTGTATTGATCCATGGCGTTCTGCAATGCTCCATGTTTTTCTTGTGGCAAGACCGGTTCTGTTTGTTTACTGGGGCCATCTTTGGAAGCGTGTCGGTGGTTTCTCGTGAAGGTTTATGAGATGCTTGGTTTGAGCAGCGCCCTGAGCACTAGGGTGCACTAAATCCCTTGTAAGGTAACTGATCGCTACAGCGAAATGGACGTAGAAGGAGGGCTGTAACCCATGAATTAAGAAGTGAACTAACCTGAATCTTTTGTTCGCTTTTCGGTATTAGCGTCAGAACCGTGTTGCTAATGAACGAGAGGGCAGAACAGTAGGGAGTTTACGGGACCAACAAAATGCAGCCATCAAAGAGACCGTTTGCTGTGCGGTCTGCAAAACAGCATGGGAGACTCGTTCGGTAGGGTCGTTCTAGGCATCAAAAATAAACATTTGATTCTATCCATCAACCTTGTCTCCACAGTTTACGGAGAGCTTGGGTCACTTCATCTAGTTTAACCACTCTACCATCAGTTGGGTGGAGCTGAAGGCCACAGTCCATGTGTAGGTCAGAAACAACGACGTGTTTTTTCCTCATGAGCGTGCGTTCGGTCCCTCTGGTAACACCCTGCAGGTAGTTCTCCTCGGTCAGGTATTTCCGCCGTATGTTTTAACATATATATATATATATGTTACCGTGACGTCAATGCGAGCTTCAATCTGGATGGGTCAGTTTTACACCAGTGGGGTGCAAGTGTGCACAAGGACAGCTTTCAAATCCTCCACTCTATATCTTGAAGCCTTCAAAAAACCCGACTGCAACCAATCCCCATTACAGTGACATACGTATTCCACACCACTACACCTGATGAGCGGAAGTTGGTCTTTTTTAAAGATCGCTATCTTGCCGCCCAGAGTATAATCGTTCATTATTTTACCTCTAAACTTTCACTCTTATCTTTTGTTAAACCGTCTACCATGTTATTGAAAAATCGATCCACTCACTGTTAAAATCCTATAAACTGTAGCGAGCACCCTTTGCTTGTCTATTCTTCTTGCTAGAGCGCTTTAAATTAGCTGATAAACATTGAAAAATTACTCCGGTGAGCTGCTGGAGTTTCATCTGGACGACAGTTTGCAAGTGATGTTGCTACGATTAAGCGACCCCCTGTAGCGACGCTGGACTTATACGGGTATAGACCTTCTTCTTTGTACTGTCTCAAGGATGCAGCGCGCGTGAGAAACCAGCTTGATGAATCGACACCGATAACCCTTCAACCACAGGGTCAGTTTGGTGACTAAGTGTTAAGCCGTAGTTTAGTCCCACAAGTGGCCGCCAAACGAGAATATTGTCCAAATATTGCTGAAACCATCCAAGCGGCAAGTCATTCATCCTAACATACAGAGTGTGCGCAACCTCTCCGTTGGTAGTTTGGATGCTTAACAGTACGGCAACGAACGGTAGTGTGATTGACTCCCGCTTAGACAAACAGCCAGGAGTTTGCCGGTACTAGACTCCCTGAATTTTCGTGGGGTGCACACTGCTGATGATTCCCAATAAAGCTAAAACAGCTGAACAGTGCTTCTCGGCTTTTCAGCATAGATTGGCTTCATGAACAGAGCGAAATTTCCAAGAAATTATCATGCTGGAGAACTGCATTCATAGTCTGTAGCTGTGGATCAGGCCAACTCGTATGGGCAACGACAGTTCGCAAGCGTATTCTGACTTCACAGGCAGTTCTTAACGCCTCGTTTATTCTTCTTTATATTCACTAGTCCAGAATGCTGATATATCGAGCTTTTTTTGCGTGTCTTAAGTTTTTTTGGGGGCGAATCGTTTTGGAATTCATTTGCCTCAAGAGTGCTAAACCTAGCCCCTGTCTGCTCGTACCTTGCTATCGGGACCGTATTCATCAATGCCGTGATTCACCAGCGCGTTGTGTTGCATGGACCTGTTGCGATGTCGGGGTCACTTGCCTAACACAGTTGTGACCAGGGTTATGCCACCATGGCTGACCGCGCTGTCCGACTTTCACTTGTAGAGGGCGATGACGAAACGAACAGTGATAATCACTGTAACTAGTATCTGCGTCTATGTAGTGCATCCAGTGGGTTTCGGCTATTGAACACAATACTTGGGTTGTTAAAGGTCTGTGGCGCCCTGTTCACACTCTGATGAACATAGGGAATCTAGTCCGACCACATCAAGTCCGAAGCACCCCTTGTTTATTTATCGACCTGGTAGGACAATTGGAGCTATTGACCTCTAGGATATCACCATCTGTAATCAGCCCAAAATCTGGGACCGGATAATTATAAGCTTCCTTACTAATTTTTCCTCAGTTGTGTTGATACAACTTCACTTTACACCCTATTTTTCGGCTTACATTTCATCCGCATATCGCCGCCAACTCGTGCTTCAAGATTAACGTCATTAATGAGAGACACCCTATAATTTCCGGATGAGTTTTATTCTATAACGGATTCAGTGTAACGGGTGAGAACATGCCGTCTGAGCAGCCGAATAAGAATACACTCTCAAAAATATAACATATTGTGCACTGAATCGACGTCCATTGTACCAGAATTGACGCAATTATTCTTTGTTTGCGTTTCGCGGTTTGTAATAGAGCGTGTCTGAGAAACGGAATCCATCCCACAACAAGAGGCAATTCAAGGAAACCATTCTTTAAAAGTGTACAACGACAGCCGTGTTTTGATATATGCATACACTATTCGCCATGAAAAAGAACATATGAGCAGTCCACCGTTGACACACACATTGAAGTGAAATAAATCTTCACATGGGATGTAAACACAAAGTGGAATTCCAAGCATATCAAAGCAAGTTCACGGTGTACATCAATCGAATGCAGTTTGTCTCTGGTTTCTATATGCCTCCTCACCTATGGGAACCAAAACCGATGTATTTCAAGTCTGAATACCGCGGCCAGCACCATCCGTACCCTGCTGAAATGAACCGCCACATTTTGAGTGCGCTGACCGTCATAGGTAATAATTTACTGTGTATGCTTTAGTGAGTTAATGCTCACGAACCACGATCTTGAGGGTAAATTTCCCATATTCAGTACATTCAGATTCCACTGACCCTATTTGGAAGCGGAGCTAGGAAAGTTGTGTAATGCGCGGGGAGGTATTTCGCCTCGCAAAGTATCGTTCAGGTGTTTTACCAAGACAACATTTAGTCGGTTCGAAAACCACCCCCTTTTTATTGTTCTAGTGTAATTCGACCAATTCCACGTCGTTCATCAGCAAGCGTACAGGTAACTCGTACAGGTTTGAAGTCTTTGAAGTGATCTATTTAGCTTATGTTTGATTGACCGCGTCCGAGAACAACCGCCCCAAAATTTCTCCAAGTTACTTCCCTAGCAATCACGATCCGGCTGTAACAAACACTACACTGAACTAACTGGAAAGAGTTCTTTCACCGGATTTCATGAACATGCTAGCTGTCGATTCTCCATCCCGCGCGTGAGTACTAGGAAGGATATGAGTTTAACTGGAAACGATGTTGGCATACTCGCATGAGCAAGAACGAAGCAACGACATTGATTTGTGTAAGCACGGTACTCTACCAAAGACGGCTTACAGTATACCCGCCAGTGAGGACAATGAAACTCCAGACCTAAAAAACTTCAAACTGCGCAAGCAACTCGAAGAAGAGGTAAAGGAGCCTGAATCCGAAAAAAAGAATCAGTTTGACTGGAGTAAACGGAGAACGACATCCGCCGTGTGGAAGCAGAAAGTGCTACCAACTCAAGGAACTCAAAACCTGAATTGCTAACGAACCAATCATAACACAGTTCTACCGGAAGAAAGCTATTCAACGAACCAATCGAATGCAAGGAATGCGGATCACAACGCGGCAGAAATCACTTATAGACTTACGTAATTATGATAAATCTGTGCCTCAATTAGCCAAACGTATCAAGAGGTAGCAAATACTCTTTTAAATAAGCGCAAAGAGGGAGTACCCACCCGGCCGCGCAGTGATGATGTTCCCATAAGTACTGACTAACAGTGTGCAAGCAGATTGCCAAGCTCCATGACTAAATCAAAAGCCAATCGAACTACCAATATTTCGATAGCTTGCCAACTTAATAATCAAGCCGAATGCTGCCAAAGAACAGGTCAACTCTGTAGCGAGTTTTGCGGGTATTCGGTACAGGTTCTGTCCATAACATTACTTGACATTCTTCATGGTATTCATCTCTAGCATTCTCACGTCCATGTGATTCCTGCAAGTCGCGGTCCCAATCGGCCACATTAGCCTTCAACCGCCATATCGAAATCGAAGACAATTTTCCTGATACTACGGAGCTTCAAACCCCCTTCTGACCGTTTACATTACATGCCGCTTTTACCAGAGGCCGTTACACAACAGGCCACATTTACTAGGCTTCAATCCCCCTAGAAGGAACACCTTCAGGTAAAACCACTTTACCCCATCCAGTGGGAGTGAGCATACAATTGACATTTTTCGAGGAATCACCCCCAACAAAGTTCGTGTTCCCACGCCAAAAGAGCAAGGACCAAGATACACAATTCGTGCACTGGGTTTTCATGTATCTTAACATCACGTGGGTATCTGATTATTGGGATAAAGTAATTCTCTTTTCCTCAGATAATTTGGGTTTCTACAGCATAGTTTCACTCTGTATTCCACAGACTTGTGTGGCCTTCTTCCAACGGGTGAGACCCGTGGTAGGTCCCCCATGATGCCTTTCGATGGTTAAGTCTATTCTAGGTGTTGTATCTGACTACTGTAGCCGCTCCAGTGCCTAGTGCCGGAAAAAGACTCGACAACAAGGAACACAACAGCTTTATTGCAAAAAAGTGAATGCGAATGTACAATGGCCTCGCGCTAGATATTGAGGGGCATTGTCTGACCTTGATCCAAGGCTGTCTCGAGCTGTCTGACTTTGATCCAGGGCTGTCTGATCGGTGTTTGGTAGAGTTGAGGGTCTCAGTAGGTTTCGGGTATTCTGGAATAATCTTCAGGATTCTGACCTTCCTGACACTAGATGAGACAACCGGTGATAAATGCACTAAGGCACCCCATGAGTTACGTCCATGTCAGGAATGCCAGGAAGCTTTGAGTGCGGGAGGTGCAGCTGTGAACCGAACATGGAACACGGCATCTGAGTTCACTCTGCCGATACTGTTCCGAGATCACAAACACTTTTCGCATGTTTGCATAACTTTGAAGCATTTCATATGTATGTGTTGTATTTGGCCGCAGTTTTGGGGTGTATATGCTCATTCCTACGGCTAGAAGAGATGAAAGGTGAGAGGGCCAGTTCTTCCCCTTCTTTAGTATCAGGAGGCAGCATATGCCGGCTTGTTGTGGCAATGAGACAACTCATATGTTCCCCTATGAAAAGTCTGCACACATCCACAAAGTCGTTGTCACACGTTTTGCCGGGACTGTGTTACTACAAACTCGGTTTGTGTGCCTTCCTGATTGCACTGACTTGGGTTATTTAAAGCTGTGGAGATGTGGATTTTGACAATGTGTGAGCGGAAGTTATGGGATGGAAGTGTGATGGGGACACGTACTGGGTCTCAAGTAACCAGATGACAGCTGCTTCAACCATCAGTTGAGGTCACATGCACACATCAGCGGCCCGAAAAAACGAAATGAAGAATCAGACTTGACAAATTGCTGCCTACACATAATACATTGTTGATAAGATTGCTGAAAAATTTTCGGCTGAGTATTATTTTCATAAACAACCAGAGCAATTACTGCTCAACACTTCCACACGTCATATTTCTTCAAACAGGACAAATGCGTTGCCACCCAAGTGTAGATGCCAAGAACGGTCCAGCACAGGATATCTTTCGAAATGTGGTCGGCTGTAGCTCATTAGCTGAGGCGGTCTGGAAACCCATTTGCTCTGATCTTATCCGTTGGGACTGCACACAATTAGGACGCTTTGGAGAGAAGTTTGACAAATAAGATACTTTGCATATGCTGCTACTCCACTCGTCTGACAGTTGAACACTTCGGCTTAATCAGCCGCCCGTATATTTTGTATGTCTCATATAATTGAGTGTTTTAGTAATCCATCGGATTATTTTTACTGGAAAATGAGGCGATATTCACGCGAGCGGAGTTAGGACTATTTCGACTCTTTTGAAAATCCGGAAGGTCGCACCAGAACCCAAAGTAAACGACACCGTTTCGTTATGACAAAATTACTGACCAAATCGCCATAGACACAAATGGTGACACAAAATAAGCCAAGAATAATTCCAATTGTGTAATGGAATCTGTCCCTCTCTCAGTATCAGGACCATCTATGGAGTTCACGAAGAACAGTCCCTAGACGAGGAAAGGTGACTATATCGTTCGGCTGGTCCACTCAGAACCTTCTGGGACATTTTCATGCCAGATAATCTGCTCTTTTAAATTGCCAAGCCATGGCCGCCAGAAGCCTTAGTGGTTGTTTCGAAAGTACGTTATTCTGCCCTTTCTCTTCATGCAGCTGAACTGTATTTGGTCTTTTAGAGTCATGCCACAGCTAGACAGCAACCGAAAATGTTTGAAGTCAAGCTGTGGCCACCAGCACTATCGGTCGAGGAATCTCTTACAACGGGACCATGCGCACCGTCATAAAGGGTAAGCATTTATCACGCACTTATCGGTGAACTAGTGTTGGCACAAGGACCGTTAGGCTCTGAGAAGTCAACGTCCGTGATGACACATGGCTTGCTCAAGTAAATAGTTACTCCATCCAAGGCACCCATACAGTTCACCTCAGGAACCGACGATTTGGCTTTTTCTGTTCGGCAAATTGGACAGAAGGTCACTCTAAACAATATCTTTTGGTGTTTTGTTGCCTTGTGCGAAATTCGTACAGACTAGATGACTTGAAGCGAAGTTGCAAGGCAGCTTGGGATGGAACGATCGATGAAACCATATGACGAATGTGTTCTGTACCAAGAACATAATTTGAAGTTGAATGCCGTCTATTGTGTCTTTGTCGCACCAAGACCCGCTGAGCTCCACAAATATTCTAAAGGACCAGACATGAATTCATAACCCAGCGGAAACTTGTAACGTTCTTCCAATGGTGAACGGTGTGTGTGTGTGGTGTTAAACT
Organism: Clonorchis sinensis; assembly: GCA_003604175.2. Classification (NCBI taxonomy): domain Eukaryota; kingdom Metazoa; phylum Platyhelminthes; class Trematoda; order Opisthorchiida; family Opisthorchiidae; genus Clonorchis; species Clonorchis sinensis. Next base: position 12,795,641 of record CM030375.1, read on the forward strand.
TGTAGACTACTCCGCAAGTGAGGTATAAATTACATGGAAAATAATGCATCCATTCAATAAACCGGCACAAATGTCGAACTTGTTAGGAATACAATGGATTTTTTTAATGTTTGAACACTATTTAGTCGAATGCTCTGCGCCGGTATGAGCAGTTCGATGGCCCATGTTGTTGCGCAGCATATTCCCATGCAATCGCATGTGAAACACGCTGAAGTCTCACTTTCGAAAAAAAAAGTTTGTTGAGCGCAGAATTTTTGGCGTCCTGACTGGGTATGATACCTTTAAAAAATGTTCATTTGTATATTCTGACGTCATTGTGACAATCATTCTCACATCAATGTGGCTTCCTGTCCTCATAAAGTGAGGATCCATAAATCGAAGTGGTGTGTAAACACGCTTTGCAAACCTGAGAACAGCTCCAACACCGCTCCAACGGTCTCGCACAAGCAACTCAATGGAGTTCCGCAGATCTAACAGCCTTGTAGTGAATCATTCACGTCTGTTTATGTTTGAAGTAGTTATTGATCGTTCAACTGTGCCAATGACTGAGTAAGCCTCTAATTCTCGACTCTGATAAGAAGCTAGAACAACGTCTTGAACGGGGTATGACGAGAACCTAAATTGGATTTGAAAGTTAAAAGTAACGAAGAGCGGAATAGATCCCTAATATTCAACACGTTTACCATAATCAAAGCATTACGGCGGGATTCAGCGCGAGAGGATTCTGAGCAGTAAAATTATGATCGATGAAATTACAGGTCATACTGATCTCAGCATATTAATAGTCTTTTGTCTCACTACGCTTCGCTGAGCCCTCCATTGGAGGAAACCGGACAACCATTTTTGGGTCTGGATATGAACGGACTGGCTTTCAGCTCACCCAGAAACAAAATATGAAGTAGATTTCAAACGGAGAACCAAAACCTGCGTTGAAACGATGACAGACCCAAGCGGAGGTCCCTTGAGGCTTACTGATTCTTTTTTGAACGTCAAGATCTCTCAGAGGTACACTAAGCTGTCTTAGGGTTGTTGGGAAGACATTCTGGGAAGCCAGCGCCCCTACTGAAGTTTCATTGTCCTTCAACTGATAGAGATAACCAACGGATCTATTGCATACCAATGCTTTTTTCAGTTACACTACAAAGCGTGAGAAATTCTGCTCGATGTTTCAGTTTGGTTGGTGTTTTGCATGAATACGACATGATAGATTGGACAGGATACATGATAGGCTGGACACTTGCCGTCACAAGGGCACAAACAGGGTGGTCGTTGGTCGGCCGATACTTGTGACGCTTGATGTCATAGTGGAGGAGGGCAAAACAGAAAGTCATGTCTCTCGAGTAGGTGAGCCAACTAGTCAGGCTTATCGAATCCGAATCAACACGAACTCAACCACTGTTGTAACTCTGTGGTAGGTGAGTGATTCAGGAGATTGATGAAACTTATTCTGTCGCGTTCGGTAGTCCAAGTACTTGAGTGGGAAATCTATAGGATGGAGACCGGATGAAGATCGGTTATACTGGGAATGAACCAGTGGAGTAATGAGCGCTGCGGCTCAGTTGGCTAGAGCAGGCAGAAATGGTCGAATTGTCAGAATTGTCGAATTGTTAGAACCCGAGCATCCTAACAACTATGAAAAAGCAATTTATACCTTTGTCTCTGGCCGGCTAACTCTGGCCAACAGGGAGTGGAAGAGTGGTTTAGCTTGACAGTCACCGAGAGTAGACGACAGCATCTATCTAACTTGTTCGAGCTGGGTTATGAAGCTCCGTTTCATGTCCTTTTGCTGACATTCGAACTGAGCTACACTCTTTTAAATGAACTAGATTTCCAGTAGTTTTTGTTTGGGCATTGCACTTCAACGTGGGCAAGTTTAACAGTCGAGCTCAGTCCACATTCACTGTTGTATTTTACCCAAATACAAGTAGATATCTTTCTGCACAAAATTCTAGACGTGATTGGTAGACAGTCGTTCTGTGCTTCCTTGCACTTGTGCTTGCTCTGCTGAAAAATGTCCAGCGATCATCCAGCAATCTGGGACTGAAAAAACCCGCTCTACCGTAAAGAACAGATTGTCCCACAACCCGAATAGAATTAGACGGCTTCACAAAAATACACTAACTGGCCGTTATTTCGCCGGAATATCGTGCGAATTTTTGCGGGCATCACATCGGTCATGACGTGTTCTCAGAATTGCGCTCGGCTTTCTATGTGTTGTGGGTAAATCACTCGCATACCTCCATCTTGATGTAATCACAGTCCAGAAGTGCTTAGTAGAATATGGACCAACCCATCCTCCCTTAAGTATGGCAAAGGCGGAAACTGTTACCAACAACCGACCCGCCAGCTCAACTAACATGGATATTTCCACGGGGCAGAGGATAAGCCAGTATTTTGGAAATTTAGGAACGTCGGCTGATCGGATAGTGGGAAAGTGGAGGAACCAAGCGATAGAAGTATATTCCAGTGCGTAAAGTATATGCAAATAGTTCCTGACCTCATTGGTCATTGGAACAATGGCCCCTACAATAGTCAATATACTTTTTACAAATGAGGTAATTTTCCACCGGGATTATGGTCACTTTTCGTCGAGAAGCAACGAACTGTTCTTTCGTTCTTCCTGTAAATCTTCACCAAGCCGTATGTAACCGGTCGAATTTAGGTTATCAACATTTATCAAGCCGATTCTGTGCATTCACTTTAAGCATTTAACGGTGTTGCTCACGCTAAAATTGCAGTAAAGTATACGGCTTAGAAGCCAAGTGTTTTGAGTTTCTGATTCTGCATACTGTGAGCACAGTAAAACTAAACTGAACTCCGATGATACATGGTTGAATATAAAACTTCCAGGCACTTAGCTCGGGGACCGTTTCCGAACCATTTGGTAACATTTATATTACGCGGCAATCATCATTTCAGCTAATTTCTCCCTATCTCGGTCTGTTTGGTCTTCGGGTGGAAAGAAGATGTAACACAGCTGTTTCGCCGGGAATCCGGACCTGATACGAAGATTAGTTAACATTCACATGGTGTGTTAGTCTGATTCCCTGCAAATTCACCAGTACAGGATGTTTTGGTACGCCAGATTTTAAACTGATTCGGAGGTGGTCGGGTAAAATCAGGTCAAAAATGCAGTAATCCCATTGGAAATTTTTCCTCTGCTCAATCCCCATTAACTAACGGAAATTGTCTTCTATCTGGGGGGCTTGAAGCCAGAAGTTTTGAACGATCAGGCAGCTAGGAAAGTCCGCCAGATCCAGTAGCCTACCGCACCATTGGTACTCAGACACCGCATATCAGTGGTGGGAGTGTAGCCGTCAAGCGAAACTCAGCGGGCGGTCAGCTGACAGACATTCTTTTGCTTTAGCGAAATCTAAAAGTTGATCGGTTCTGATTAAGGTACCTCCTTCCTGAATGTGTTGAGTCAGATCAACGGCGGAACGGCAATCAGCACTATGATAATCTGTCTGCTAATGCATGATCCATTTTTCTAAAAAAAATAATAACGACCCTATTTGTGTGGCTTCGCTTGATTTGTATCGATAAAACGTACATGCACACCGGTCAACATAACAATCCAACATTCGCTGCCAAATCAAGCATTCAAGTACTTTTTACGAAAGATGATGTGTTTTGTTTCAACTGGTTCCCGATTTGCTTCGAGCGGCTCGCTCTGAGTGTTCCACAATCTCATGTAACCCAGTGGTAAAAGAGACGGTGGATTTGCTAAAAAAAAGGCATGTTTAACCACTGACACGTGATTATCTACTCAGGTTAGGACAACAAATATTACAGACTAATTCCAGGCGCTACCATTGGTTTGGAACAATCAACTATTCATAATCGGGAATGCACACAAGTAAACAAAGGTACCACACAATACAAGATTTTAGAAACTGGTTGGTTTCATTACACACACACTGCCTCCACACGGTTCATTATGATTGAACATCGTCTGGCTTCAAATCTATACGAATGGCCAGAGGAGGCTGGTGAAACGTTCGTGGGTTAATTTGAAAAGACCTGATCAGGTGACCTAGGAAGCCTTGTCACTGAAAAGGTTTTTCAAGCCGGACATGTTGAACCACAATTTTTCGGTTCGGTGTAACTATTTGTTTTTTTTGTGTGTGATTCGGTTGAATATTCCAACGGTGGTTGCTGTGGCTGTGCTCACAATGCCTCCTAACTGCACTCGATGACAACTTGTAAGTGAATTTGTATAAGATAGACTGCATTGTTCGGATTTGGCAAGAAAGTGTGCCAAGCACAGGTTGCTACTACATTCGGTCTTCGGGTGGAAAGGTCCATATCATCCTGTGATGTCAAATTCATGTGACCCTAAAAGTGAAGTAAAACAAACAGGTCAGTCTGTGTAGGCACAGCCTGCATTTCTGGGATTACAGCGTTTACATGTTTCAGGTGCTGTATTAACCTGGGTAGGAAGGGCTGACTGACGCTCCGAGTGAATGAACTTTACTATGCCCTGTCGGGACGCGAAAAGACATAAAATAAATACATGTGCAGAGGACGACGCGTCCCCAAGGTCACCATCGGTCCCACACGTTCCGGATAGCAGGTGCTTTGGCGGAGCTTACCAAACACGGCTCAGCAGCATGCGACCAGCGCAGTGGGTTTGAAATTGTCCACGGTAAGAACGCCACCACTGGCTGTGCAGAACGACCAAGTGGACGACCATATATGGCCCTTTAGTCATCCTGTATATTCACACAGAGGCACTCTATGTTCGGGGTTCTCTGTCTTCCCCTTATCGCGTAGTCTGACAGGCTCAGTTCAGGCGTAACCAATAGACGGCCACCCAGGATACAACATACCTCAAATACCAGAATTTATCAATGCATAGTAACTGGCGCTATTCACCGAAAGATCTTCCAAAACGATATGACAGGACCAACCTCTTCGCAGTAGTTTATCATACGTTAACAATAGAAATTCGGGAAAGACCAGGTGTTCCTGTCTGGTCTACTTGACGAGACTCTCCATGGCCCTCGAATACAGCACGATTTTCAAACAGCTAAACTGATTCTAAAAGCACATGATGCAGCTCATATGCTTGCCTTTGTCAGGTTCCGAGAACTAGTGACTATAACGCAGGGGGCGACCTTATCACCTGAGCATGGAATGACGTATTCCAAGCGCATCTTTTGTAATGTTGAGAAGAGGTACCATTAGAATATCGTTTGGTAGCTCCGTTATCCCCACTGTATGTGCCGCCCTTACGGAAAAAAATATTAGGAATGAATGCAAAATTGATTGGGTCATTTCCCACACACGAACATTCCGAACTGCCCAAGTTTATCGCAGTGGAACAGTGGGCAATCTGTGCATGAACTGAGTAGTTCGCCTTTGCCCAGTTAAAATTGTCACCAAAGGCTGACCTAATTGTGCAAGCCAAAACGAGGCGTTCAACCAAACGACGAGCACTGAACGCACTCCAGCTGACTGCTACAATACACCTGATGACCTTGTTTACTGGGTCAAGCAGAGGGCAAATATCCGTCAATATATGGAGCGTAATGCATGTAGTAAGTTTCACAGCACTGTGTATGTTCCGAGTTTATCCAGGCTGTTTGGATTAAGGATGGCGGGCCAAAAGTGCCAATCCGAGGCCATGATTTGCCCGTCACTACTCAAACGGAAGAGAGGCAAGTAGGCAACCCCATATAGTTCGAATATTACACAAAAAGAGCAGATGGATCCATTGGTTTGTGGACTAAACGTAGTGAGTGTATTATCAGTCAGGGCAAATGAACCACCGCGCATCACTCTTTGGGAATATTCGTGTACCGCAGTCGAAACCCCACAAAAATGTGTAGAGAGATGCTTTTCGTAAGGCTCGTTTGCATTTTGTGGTCCGACGAGGGCCATCACTGTGTCTACTGTCCGCCACAAGACACCAGTGGTATTGATCTATAACATAGTGTATAAAATACTCCAATTGAAGAATGGGTCAAACGGGTTGCGTATACCAGTGGCAGAACAAATTCAAAGCTTTCGCCTTGGATACCCGACTGACCGTTCGGTTTGGATCTCCTTCACTCAAGTACACCCACCAAGACTTCGTCGCCTACCGACAGTACTTTAGCACTTGCATGGAAGTCCGTGGCGTACCGGCGTATTCCAATGGCCAGTTCAGGCAATAGACTAACGGAAAGCTGTGTGCATGTGCACATACGCAGTCGTCAAGGCTAGCGCATTGGATATGACCCACCATGGTAGGCCCAGTGGGTGATAAGCCAACTACTGTGCCGGCCGATCGATACGCTCGCCTCTCGAGGACAAAGGCAACGCCAGGCTGGTCGTGCAACAGCCAGGTTGCGGTGATTAGGCTGAAGTCAGGCCTTGACAAACCAGTCAAAAAAACTTGGGCGAGTTTGGTACCACCATAGCCTGTGTCCCACGATTTAGCTGGGGATGCTATGGAACAAAAATTAGGCTGCCTCAGACGACACACAAACCGCTTTACCGATTGACCTGTACACGTCAGACTGCAATTTGTACAAATTCATGTAAACGGAAACACAGAACTGCGAGTAGGAGAAAGTTACAGGAATTTAACCAGGCTCCCAGGAACATTATAAGACCTTTAGTGCCCAAAAGTACATGCAGGAAACCATCATTACCACGGTCTGAATTAGGTTAACAAAACGACCGTGCTGGATTCACTTTGGGTTAGGTTTGCTCGGATTTAACAACCCTAACCCAAATTAAAATCACCAAACAGAGCTTCACGTTGTTCACAGCCTTCCTTGAAAAATCCGACCATCATGTACAGTCAACTAGACCCAATTGCTGTTGAACTATACGGTCTAACAGATGAATCAGTTTGCTTATTGGAACAAACCACACCGTATTTAATGCATCGACCGTTACGCTGTTTCTTTATACATCTGCCAGCAGCACTCAAATTTTTTGACGAAATCATGTGAGTAAAAACACTGAATTCGATATAGGCGCCTTATTAATTGAACAAGTACACACTGCATAGTATGGCCGATGCATATTCTGTCTTGAAGCACAAACATACCTAACTTAGCAACAATTGAGCACGATCGTCCGGACCGCGTGATTCAGGTATTCTGATGGAAAACGCTTATGTATTTTCTAACACCATAACTCAAGAATTGTCCTCAGGGTCACGGTCAAACCTTTGAGATTTTTTGGCACTTAACAGCCGAATGCATCGATCGACCAGTATGGCGTTCCATTTACCTATCTCCATGTCTTCTAAGGTGAGTAGGCGATAACAAACTTGCGTTCGACCGGATTACATTCACAAGCTCACACAGCTGATTATAAGATACTGTAGTGGACATTCCCTTGTTCCCTCAAGTACATTCGTGTTCACTAGATCACGTGACCCGCCTGCTCCGCAAGCACACAAATCACGTGACAAACCCAGTCCCGCTCGCAACCTTGATCGACAGCAAGTCAGTTCCCGTCTAGTACTCATCGGAACGATTCCACGTAATATACACACGTTAAACCTTCCTATACATGGGAAGACACGACAGAGTCAACACACAGATATCCCCGCGCGCAGGGGCAGGGAGTCAGCCAAACACTTCAAGTCTACGGACAATTGCGGAACATGTGTAGCAGCTAAACTGCGGGGGAAACAGGAACTCTCACGAGTTATCACCTTTTGACTTATTCCACTGTTTGCACTGTGTTTATTTTATCATGGAGCAACTAGTAACTGCAAACTACTATCTACCATAGGGGCGAGATGACCCAAGTGGTTAGAGCGCGAATTTACTGACCACCAGAAGGTCCGTGGTTCGAACCCGACCTCTGCCTCTCGACTTCCCCTGTCTAGGCTTGGGCAACCTGGCAGTATCCCAGCCCTCGTGCTTCCTTTGGGTGGCATGGCAGCTAGGCACCGAAAGGGTACTACAGCTGAACGATACCATAGTAAAAACTGTTATTAGTGCATACACCTTCTGAGTTATACTATGACTATCAATTATCATCAACTATGCACTAATAATACCTTGCTGTTTGAAAAAAACGATACGCCTCAGACTTCAGCCGTTAACAGGTTCAGAGAAGGCAACACAATCTTCTGGTTAGCCTCGACAGCGGGTCGATGCATGTGATTCCTATCAGTGGTGTCCTCTTGAAATTTATCATAGTTTGGAAAAACAAGCCAAAAATAACACGCGTTCAAACTGCTTTTCGGGGTCAATATTCGCGTACCGCGTTGTACTGTAGAGATGGTGACACAGTGGGGTTGTTGACGGCTAAACTGATGAAACTCGTCAGATTAGAGTACGGGCTTGGGCTTTACCGGAAGCGTCACAGTTCATTTTCTGTTAAATGACGATACTGATGCACAACACATGTTCCGTCAAGAGACCGATGTTTTCTAACTAGAAAACATCTTCCCTTCGGTTATTATGATCCCATGTCGGGTTCGCATCCGGCGATGAAATTCACCATCATCATTTGTTGGGGGGCTTGTCACTCTGATGCGTCCTCTTTGTGTGCATCCACACTGTAATCGCCCCTGACTCACGTCAGCACGCGTAGCTTACGCATGGAATCTATTGTGTCTCGTGCAGTTTGTTCTTGTCGCACTGACTGCACACAGACCTCTGTCGGTTTATTCACCATCGACTGACAAAACCAATTGACTTTCTCATCTTTCAGAAGCATATTAGGCAGACTTGACAACGTAATAGCCTTTGCACCACGTTGAAACAGATCTGTTCGCTCTGTAATTGACTGGAATCAACTTGCTGCCAGCACAACTTCACTGTGGATGGATCTTCTACCAACCAACTGAATGTGTGCATTCATAATACGTGAGGACAATGAAAAATCGGGTTGGAATATCCGGTGATTCACATAAGGTAGAGACGATGGTGTGTTTTACCTGGACCTCCGCACAAGCAAGTATCTATCAATTTTGTCTGGCAAGAGTTTGAAACAATACCCATGTACATCTTCAGGTTGAGTGTATGACCAGGCTAAATCGATTTCCACACCCTTGATATTGGACCGTGTTTTTTGAACTGACTCAACTGCCATACACATGATGAGCGAATGGAATCACACCTTGTTTATTGTCGTGTCCGCATGTGTTCTCACATGTTGCCTCTGGTCGGGGTTTTCGCTCATCCGAATTAGGTCGCCAGTCAGGTCTAACTGAATCCGAGGGTTTCAAAAGCATACGAGTAAATTGCCGTGTACATGGTGTTTGAAGGACATCCATTGCCCAGATCCTGTGCACCTCACTTAAGAGAGATAGTGCTTTCCAGTAACGAACTCAGAAGCATTTGGTCCATGAACCTACTCCGCTGTATCGCGTTCCGCGGCTTGTAAAGCGAACAAAAACTGAGCAAACTTATGAAAACTCCTTGTTTAAGAGGTTTACCATTTACAGGTGTATTCCAATTATCAGGTAACTGTCAGCGGGGCTCCACTCCTGTTTTCTTGACCAGTTGGTTCGTTTATCGAAGTAGCTGAGCAACTTGCAGACGAGGTGATGAGGACTGCATCTAGCCGGTTGAGACAATACTGCACAACCGGACAAAGCATCTTGCACAGATGAGTTCACGGAGATGGTGGTGGCCTGTTACATTCAATCAGAGTACAGTAGTCCTTCTTTGAAAGATACTTCCACCTGAGCAATACCTCGAAGGAACAGTTTTGGCAACTCTGTTTTTGCACTGTAAGAAACATTTTGAGGGATATAGCCCGGTGATCCATTTTTCCCCGCGATATGAATATACCATGTTTGAAAGATCATCCAGTAATTGAATGAGAGACGCTGTACATGGATTAAAATGACACACGCATAAACGAAAAACCACCGCACGAGTGACTGACAACTCGTGTGTGGCCTTCACCTAGTTTCACATGTTTGGTAAGGCGATGTGCACTGAATCCCACGCATCCAATAAAGGCAAGCCATTATAGTTTCTGGGTTCAAGCACCTCAATATTTGATCAATCTGTGAAATGTTCGTGGGACTTTCTTACTGGTAGACTATCCATGTGATTGTTCATCTTTCATCGAGAATGCCACTGTTGTGCGCCCTTGAAAAGCAAAGTGAAGCAATCGCAAGGTCAGGAAAAGGTGTCGTTGGTCATCTTCAAGAACGGAGAATGGTTAACGGAAGCACTGGTAGACGACTCACGTTCCCACAGGAAGACCACTTCCCTGAACTTGACTGAAAGACACACGATGGTCTGCTCCACTTGAGAGATGATGTGATTGGTTTTGCACGGCTCTATACCCCTCGTAGAAATAATGACCCTGAACTCATTGAGTGCTCTGTTCGTAAAGCCTATAAATAACCCAATGGCGATTTGAAACCGAGTTTGCATTCACTCGTCAGAATCTAACTCCGTTTTGGCCTCAAGTTAGAAACAGTTCAGGTTCAGCGGAAGGCAGTTTCTTAAACAAATAGAGAGCTGTGCTTCGAAAATGCTCTTTATCCGGAAGTTCCTTAAAGTTTAGGCTACAACGGTTTTCACATACCCCCAGGGTGCAAAGCGAGTAAACCATTCGAAAGTTCTGAGTGGTCCGCTCAGTCCAGCGAGTCTTCCTCAGCTACCGAATATTTCAGTTGCAACCTTGGACAGAAGCATCTTGGAAGCTACGAGTACATAAAAATTAACATGTTTGGCAATCTAACCGACCAATCACGAAAATCTTCCTGCACTCCCGCCGGAAACTGCAGCATTTGAAGTGATCACGACGGACGGACGACACTAGCAGTTACAGTTTTAAAGCTTTGAAAGTCTAGCAAAAAAACCCTCGTGATAAATCGGTACCAAGCTGCGACTCTTGTGGCAATCCCTGGCTTGCTATTGCGTCTACTGTGGGATATCAAATGGCATGGTAGCTTGAGACAGTCATTAATGGAGAAAAAGCTGTTACAATCGTATTTACAGGGTGATCACGCGACTTTCCACATGGCCACGTTAGAATCTTCGTGACGGGGCGAGAAGTGGAGAATCATGGATTATCGATCCTGACTGGCTCACACTCTGACCAATCAAAGCTTGCCCTCGTTTGGTCCGTAGGTAGCTAGCGAACCATCTGTCCAATCAGTGATGTCCGGTCATTTGAGGTGGTTTGCCTTTGAAAACAGCCCATCTCCTTTTTGAATCTTCATTTCACAGTGGGCCACTGTTTATTCTATAAATACAACATGGGTTGACGAATTGTCTGTCAGAGTCTTTAACTGAACACTACTTATAAGGTTGTCGAAAACTCTTCGACAGTAAATAAATGTGCTTCGCCAACTGCGTACAATCTGCTCTCCAAGTGGAGCAAGGTTGACGGGATCTCGGATTCTGCAACTACCTGACGAGGACCGAGAATAGCGAAACTGGTAATAGACTAAGCCTTCAGCAGTTTTATAAGCGGTATGTTTAGTCACGGAAAACTACACACTACGATATCTCGGATGTCGTATCAACTGAAACATGTGGCCACCTTTCTGTGGTACATACAGTTGAAGAGTATCGTAAACAAGAGAATAAGCTGGGATTTAGTTGAATCCACCCCAACAATCACCAACTTCACTTGTAAATGAGTGAAGACCATTAGTAAACCGGAGGATAGTCGAATAAACCCCGGCACACTGTACAACTGCTAACCCCCGGCCTGGAATTGGCAGTCATCACCAGTAAACTAGTGATCGTTTGCAAAACGATTGCTAGTTTTCACATTCTCTCCTCATCGTGAATTACAATCACCACTCCGCAAATACTGACGGACGGGTCCATCCCAGGGGTCCAGTAGGCACAGATCGCGGTGAAACCAGTCTAAATGAGAGCTAATCACACTGCTGTTCAGCCACTCGTGGCCGAGCGGATGTCCAACCACTAGTCGGAAGTTCGTAGGTTCCAAACTCTGCGCACAACCGGTGATTCCAAACAAGGATAGATAAGTTGTACAGTGCTTCTGGGCTTTTCAGTATAGATTGAACTCAGTGAAAGGACGAAATCTCAACCGAAACCAGAGTTACAATTTTGACTTCTACGCACGCGCACAAAAGAATCCAAACAACACTGTGGTTGAGCTAAACAACAGGTTGTGCTTCCCAGATGGGATCTGTCCACCTGCGAAATGAATTGGTAGGGAGATTCCGTTCAGCTGTAACACCCTTTCGGTGCCTAACTGCCATGCCACCCGAAGGAAGCACGAGGGCTGGAATACTGCAAGGTTGCCCAAGCCTAGACAGGGGAAGTCGAGAGGAAGTGGTCGGGTTCGAACCACGGACCTTTCGGTCAGTAAATTCGTGCTCTTACCACTGAGTTATCTCGCCCCCGGTAGGGAGATTACCAGAGGTTAGTCGCCGCCAAACTGCATATGGAATTTCCCTCGTGACAACCTGATGACGACTATCAAAAAAACTATTCAATGAATGTAAAGCATATAACACCAAGCACTTCACATGAATATCCCTCCAGAAACCCAAGGAGGACCTACGGCTAAGTTCTCTGCCAGGCACGAGCTTTTGTGCTTTCCCAGCTTAGAGGGGTCGACATCCAAAAACCTAAACACCTGTTCCTTCATGGTTGCCTCCCCGAAAGGGATTACTAGATGAATAAACGTAATCGGATTTTCGCAGCCAACGATGTCACTCTCCTTTCCTGGTTGCTTGATCTACGAAGTTATCCGCGAAATAGTTTACAAAATTGGCTTGCAAAGTTCTTTATCAGTGCATTTTGAGCATCAGACCTTCGAAGATGTTACCAAATCAATATTTGCCCTTAATGAAAAAAGCTGCTGCCAGTGGTGCAGGCTTAGTTGGAACCTAGTTCTGATCTCTCGCATGAGCATCATTCAGCACCAAAACCGTGCTGAAACATCGCGACGAAGTTGGGCGATGACAAGCGGATATTCTGCTGTGGACCAAAACAGACCATATGAATGCACGATAGTTAGAAACAGGGGAACTAGATTAGATCAGGGGTCGGGCCCCAATCAGATAACTCAGTTTGGGGATTCACAGCACACTGAATTTATGGGTGCCGAGGGGCGATACGTCAGTGTTTAGTGCATCGGGTCATGCGCGATGCCTTGTGCTTTGACGCGATGCGCGGATCAGCGAAAAGGAGATGCATGAGTGACCTCACGGGTCGACTGGAAAGGCTTAGACCGTGCGCCGTTAGGTGACCTTCAGTGAAGTCATAATTTTCCGACGTCCTTCATCGTGATACCCATTGATGATATCGAAAAGATGATTCTCTCTTGATGCATTCTCCATTTTCCGGGAAAAGTAAACGCCCACAGGTTGCACTCATATGAAATGAGACGGTGACATACAACCAATTCAGTAAGAATCTGTACACACGAACAGCTCCGGAGTTCACCGCGATAACAGGAATGGTGGCCTCCATTCCATTGGAACAATTGTCCCTCACTCAGCTGAAAAGACAATGTTTCAGCACTAGACTGTCGTGCGATTTCGATCGCAACACACCAATCATAACTCATTCTGAGAAACACCCAATAATTCGAGCTGGAAAAATAGAGATGAAGGACTACCATCCGTGAAAACCGTTGGGAACGCGTGGGCAGTTCAGACAAACAAAAACTGGCTTGAACCAAACATGGGTAGACGCATATGGCAAACGATTCACTTGTGAAAATCCATCCAGTAGGGTGGAATGACATTAAAAGTTCCAGTGAGAATGACTGTATCATCAGTCGGCTTGAGCTGCCCTGTCGTCTGTTGACCAAGAACAAGGTGAATAACCGCATCTCACCAAGTGCATAGTGCATCAAAGATGAGCGCTGAGAAAGTGTGAACCAGAACAAAAGGACCTGCAAATAACTCAAAACTGTCTGTCTTCACTGTTGGTCGCATGGACGATCACAACCAGCTTCACCTATCACGAGGACGGCACGACTAAAATTACCTCCGCAAATGTCACACAACTGCTCGTGTAACGGTGGATACTACTGATGAGGCATGCGAGTAGTACGTCTTCTCGTAAATCCGCATTGCGTCTCTTGAAAAGTGAGATCTGTTACGGAATTGGCGGAGTCTCTTTGTAGCATTTGCCTACATTTGAGTAACAGTCAATGAATATCCAGAAAAGTTCAGGAAGACGCGTTCAAGGGGAAGGTGGATGTTCAGTTTTGTAAACGAGATGCATATGAGAGTTTTGCTCCCCTGTTCAATAGTCTGTAACCTTTAAGTTGATGTTCTCAAATAGACAATTCCGCAGCGAAGGCCTTGTTCCTTTCACTCGTATCGGAAGGATATCTATCTATCTATCTATCGGTGAGCCGTAGGTGTGCACAGTACATAACTTTGGCATTACCCTGGTGATTTCGCGGTTTATCTTCAGAACATTATGAGCTAACCATATCCTTAAGGTTTGTTTATTATACTAACCATAGTATACACGAGAGGATTGCTTCAGAATGCTATTCTACTCGACGTTCTCCGAACACGGGACCAGACTGTTAAAACTGAAGTATTATTTCAGCAACAAACATTTTGGGACACAGTTAGATGAAAGGTGAGGCTTAAATTATTCTTGAATACATTCGGGCAGTCATCCCCCAGATGCTCTGGAAGCAATAAAAAATGATCGTTCAGTTGTGGGACCCTTCCGGTGTCACGCCACCCGAAGGAAGCACGAGGGCTGAAATAGTGTCCGGTCCTCTAAGCCTAGACAGGAGCAGTCGAGATACCTGGATTGGATTCGACCCACGGACCTCGTTGTCAGTGAGTTCGTGCCTTAACCACCGAGCTATCTAGAGCTAGACGGAAATAACTAGCTGCATGGAGCCGTGAGTCCAACTATATTTTTGAACTACTGAACAAGCTACTAGTAGCTGGATTTTTACGCGACATTTGAAAGCCCAGTCAAGAAGACAGAACAGTCAAGATCGACAGAACAAATGCGCGTTGACAACGGATGAAACAGAAACGGACAAATAAGCTGAATAAACGATTGACGATGACAAAAATGCTCACATGATCATAGGGCAGAAAAAATAAATCATCTGCTCCAACCAACAAACCTAGAGATAATCTGATTCAATGGAGACAAAAATAATGAGGTAAAGCACAGAAAATACAAACGTCCGCATTATTAATGTTGACTAAGTGAAAGCCACCCGTACGGAAGACACAACAAAGCAGCTACGGTAGCAAAACGTATGTGACGAAAGGGAAAGATTATTAACAAAATTACGGACCTACTTTGCAGTGTTCGTTTTCGACTGAAATCCCCTGAACCTGAATAAACGATAGTGTGGAATGAATGGAATAAACTGGGCAGAAGAAATAGACCAACAGGATTGTATCTAATTGTGATCACAGGCAGGAGTGTATGAATCCGGTAGCCGACTAAAAAGACGGAGAAAGACAATTTTGTTTTCGTTAGCATCGATAATGAGCATCACTGAACAGTTGTTAGGCTGATTAGTGTTGGAAACCGGTGAGAACGAGAGAAACAGCCAAGTCGCTACAGGCAACTCAAACAGAACGATAGTCGATACGTGTCCGTTTCATGGTTGGTATTCAGTTCTCACACATAAACAACGTGGGGTGAGTGACATTGCTCAAAACTGGTATCGAATTTGCAACTTTTCGATAGCACTAGACTGGTGAATTGTATAGTCAAACTGAACGAGTAATGTCCATGAAACAGCTTAAATTATTAATAATAGCGCTATATTCAAATTCTACTGAGAGAAGGAACGACTTCACTGTTTGTTTTGAGCGACACTACGTCTCCAAATTGGAAGCTAGCAGGCAGCAGTAATAGCCGGAACTCAATGCCTGTGTTTGGTCGCGGGGCATCACATTAACGATACCTCAGACACCAGATAACTAGAATAGAAAATGTGGATACCGTAGTGTTGTCTGAGGATTACACATATTATGTATTCGCATCATTCACGTGCGAAAGATATTTGGAATCTGGGTTCACGGTTCAGATTACCAGCATACGTGGAAAAAAACTTCAAACAGGGTGGATAAACATCTAAATAGTTCACAATTCTCGATTTTACCTCGATACTGTCGAGCGCACAGTCTACCAACAAGAGAGTTTTGCAGTCTAATACAGGATAACTCTACTGAAAGGTTCTACTCAGCTGGAAAAAAACAGAAGGTGCGATTTTTCACTGACCTAACGATTAGCTTTTGGAAAAAAACCGTGCAACTATGCACTGCTAGCGTCCGACTATTCGACCACCTCACTAATACAGAAGAATTCAACCGGGTTTTTCGCACTAGAGAGGCAGCACTGCGCTTCCTCTCTCCAAAACCCCAGTCCTATTACTACTCTATATAACTGTACATACAGCTACCGTCCAGAGGTACTAAAACAAAGTCCGCAACACGTACCATCATTCCCCTCATATGAGTACAGTGAGTTGTATACATTGTGTTAGACCTTAAGACCCACTGAATGCTCTCGCTAGTTTAGGCAAAAACTGCTTGTTCGACAAAAAAACAGACGCCCGTATTCACTCAAGCGGACTGCGTTCGGAAAGCTCGCTCTAAAACTAGTCACGTGTTGTCATCAGTTGAGATCGAACGAACTCAGGAGAACGAGGATGTATTTTTCAAAATATGAAACAGTTCTGGATGCACATGTACCATTGATGAAAGGCTTTTGAACCCCGAAGAAAACCACCTGTCTCAGTGTGCTAGATATGTTGCCTACAGTAGTGATGTTCACAGTCATCTGTGAGACGACGAGACAGTCGAGTGAGATATCAATGGTTCACGAAGAACGCCCGGTTTGTTGGTAAACTGAATCGTAAGTGATACGGGAGACTTGTTGTAAGCGTCTTGGGCCAAGTATGTGCAGTTGGTCCCAGTAGTAACAGACTTGCACAAAGATCCGTCCGAGCAGATGTTTTAAGTAACAAGAGAGTGTGACCTAGGTAGCCCGACAAGAAGGATCGAAGGGGTTAATGGGCGACATTTCATTGTTCCCTAACGATACTTTTTAATTCCAATCCCATTATTTGTTTCACATCCCACTGTTTTACAGTGTTCTGCATCGTCAAGACAATTCTGCAGTGCCTTAGCTGCCTGGACAGGCTTTGCCTAAACAGCGCTCGCAAAACTGAAAACTAGGATGGCCGCACGTTCGTTTTCAGCTCCCAATCGGCCAGCCAGCCAGTCAACTCGAATGGGCTTGTTGGATCGATAACAAAACCACATGCCGGCCAGTCAGTCAGTCAGTCGACTCGAACAGGCTTGTTGGATCGATAACAAAACCACATGACTGTCATGACAACGTGATCTTGTCTCCCTGTTGCGACGTTGAAAACCAATAATCAATAGGACATAATTGAAATGAATAGTCTCATCAGTTGCACGCAATGGACACAAGCCAAAGTCATTTCACAAAAACGCTAAGTTCTATAAAATAATCACTGAAAATGTCCTCTTTTGTGCGGAATTTTTCTCACCCATCGCTTACATAAAAGTATCGACATGTTTGATCACAGACGGCAACGTCAAGGAGAGAATAAACTGTATGCACGGTAAAATCCGATGTTGGTCCCAGAAAACAAGCGAATCTGAGCCTGCAATGTAGTCACATGACTCACAATCCTACAAATTAATTGACTGTCACTTAGGATGATAGCTGACATTAGGACAGTGTTACCAGGAGTGGTTATGTTACAAGAATTTAAAAACTTTGAAATGATGAAAAGAAGATGTTCTACAACTCGTGGGTTTCTGTATCGACTTTCATTTACATTCCAGAGACGAGGTAAGCATACATGTGGACAACTAGGAAAAGTGCTTCAGTAGTTCACGAGGTGGATATAAATCGTTCGTTCAGCTGTAACTCCCCCGTTTGTTTGCTTACTCTGCCTACGTACTTGTGATCTCCACTTGTTTTGCTCATCATTTGTACCCACCGCAAAGGTCTTCCCGTGTGACACTTGTGTATTAGCAAATGTGAATGTGCGCGTTCGTGTCCCGTTTGCTGAGCCTACCCTGGTTTGTTCACCCATGAGTCCCATGTGATCGTACCGACAATGAGAATCACAAGACTGTCGTCGGTAGGGACAACCGCAGCCCATAATACTGAGCCAACATTCCGCTCACCGTTGTTTGGCGTGCAAACGTTGACAGTGCACTGTGCTGGTCAGTGACAGATTTGTGTACTTTTTGACGCCACGAACGTGGACAATTGGGGTTTGTTGTATACACTTCCTTGCCCTTGTGCACCGTAGACTTTCGAACTCAATTCTTCCTTTGATATTCACCCAAATTCCCGTATCGGGAACTTCAACAGTCACACTGTCGATTCTGAATGTTGTCTGGCTGGTACGGTTATTTTGATCTTACATGAACAGCTAAAATAATTTTTGAATCAGCCGAAGAAGGTGAGCAGCTACCTGTTGAGCCTGACCGTGGAGATTAATGTGTGTAAACCAATACAGAGGACACGTGTAGACACAATGTAGACACATATTTGTCTACATTGTCTGTCTTTTCATAGTCGGTTGACTCTAGGGATTTATAAAGAGGAATCACGGTACCAGCTGCAACAATTGCAAAAGCAGCAATGCTATACAAATCTGGGATGCCCCAGACCATCCCTATCCAATGAAAAGCTTTCAGTGTTCTGGACAATGAAACAAAGATGCGTCCCCGAGCTGAGACGCTGTCCCGGTGGGCAACAATTTCTGGGAAACCTAATGCGAGTTAATCACACAAAGCCAGTTACGCCGGAAAGTGCGTCCTCAAATCACGAGGAAAGTCAAATGACACTTGGCTATTTTATTCAGAAATGCCTGCCTACGAAATTGCATGAGGTTTTGTCATAATGTTTGTTTTAAACAAATTCTGGACGTTGTCTTTTTCGGACACAGCTATTTTTCTCATGTATACTGTCATAATGCAACGATGCCAGAAACTCACAATAGATTTCAAGTACGGTTACCGATCATCCCTTAAAGTACGCATCTTAAAAAGTGGACTCATCGGGACGAGATCAGGTGAAATTTTAGTTCCATTCAAATTCGTGTGGACTTCAACTGCAATGTTTTTTACAGACATTGCTGGTCTCAATGACTAACGGAGTATCAGCATTTTATTGTTTTAGATGGGTGCTACCTGGCAGTTTCAATGTTACCTGAATTGCGTGGAAATCCTAACCCCTTAACCAAACAGCCGTAGCCAAGTTTTCCTTCGCATTCTCCAAATTTTACGCAAGCAAAAAATTCCAGTTTCGTCGTAATATAAAATTTGGAAGGTGGCGCCTTTTTTTCAAAGTGAACTTAAAAAACGGCATCAGTAATGGGGAGAGGCACGCGAAAACATGCATGAGCATAGGTTCTTTGATACTGATAGAATTTCAACTGGGATCAAGCCCCGTAGCTGTGTCCAAAGACATAACTTTCCCAGTCTGGCTTGAACATATTTCAAGTGATTAGCTCCATTAGATGCTAACATCAACGAGTGTGACGAAAAAACCAACTCTACGAACACCATGTCTTTGAATCGATGGAAAATGGGAGCTGTGAACAGACCAGTACTTTGTGCATTCGAAATGGTACATTCCTTGCTGAAACCTTAGAGGTGCGGCACACCCGTTGTCACAAAACCATTCGAAACCGTCATAAGTGATCCCACAGGTTCCTAGAGCATGCGAATACTCATGTCCAAGTGAACCACCGGACATGTCACGTCCTTCGTTTGAGTCGCTATTGGAAGACAGACACAATGGAATCAGGCCTAATCGATGCATGGGCAGCTGTAAGTAGTGGTGTCGGGAGGCAGTGGATTTCACGCTGGTGAACAGGTCCCACACAGGCTGCGCGTGCAACCCAGTTCAGTTACCACCGCCCTTACAGAAAAAGCTCAAGAAAAGCGGAACGGCCCAAACCTCACACAATGGCCAACATTCCCGAAGGATGTAATCTCCGCTAACTGTTGACAGGATGTTATAACAAACGCATCGATGAAGATGCCTAGGATTGTGTCACCAGTGGAACGATCTATGTGCAACAAGAAAACAAACAAGCCAAGGTGCTGCAATAAGTTGGAAGAACTATAAAGTACACTGCGAATCTGCAGAATACCATCGCAACTCAAAAAGTCTCCCATCCTGTTATGATGACTATGCTCTCGTAGTTTAATTTTGTGCATGCGCATACGCCTATCAAGTTCTAATTAAGCAACGACAGACCATAGATGGAGTGATACGCCGGATATCACGCCATGCGTCGCAACTCCGAGTCCGACAGAGGATACATGAGATGCCCAAAGTTGATTATTTCCACAACGTACACTCATCTTAATGGCGCAGAATGATATCTGGTTATCTAGAGCGATGATACCTCAGAGACAGATTCATCTGGTTCGGCGAGATGATTTTTTTTATCAGGACAGGTGCCAAGATGAACTCCACACCCGAACAGTGTTTCATGAATTTTCATCGGCGATTGAAGAAGCAAGAATGAAATCCGTTTCCGGGGAAAGGTGACCGATTCTAGGGTAATGAGGACTCGACTTCAAAATCCAGCTTGGTTGAGAAATTTTTGTGCCAATTCGGGCATGTAAAACAAGTGCATGCTCGACTCACACGCACGATGACTGAAGTTCGCATTTCCATACAGCAGGGATTTGCACCACCGATGAGCTTTAATAAGGATGAGAATTGTGTATGGATCGCGCCAGGTCAAGAGGTTGTTAAAACTAGAATATGTGAAGACAAATTTGATGAATCTTACAATAACTACACAACACCAAGTATGTTATGTTAGCTTAGTTGGACAGGTAAGCTAAAAAAAACAGCCCGAGAATTTGAACCGCATAATCCCAAGTAGAAGAGGATGGAAACCGGTACCCTGAAAACCGGAATAGACGGGAACTTACCATCCTAAGAAACAGACGTGAGAACGAACGGACCAGGAAACAGCACCACAAATTGACTAGCATGCACAACTAGAGCCCTTGTTTGGCCGTTTAGATAAATTTACAGCGTCCGCTGTTGAGTTATGTATGCGAGACTTGATCAACGAGGCCTCCACTTTGTTCATGACAGCATCCAATAAGAGGTCGACTGCAGCGGCAACCTGATATCCGGTGGCAGCGCTGGTTTCAATGTAGGGCACACTGCAAATATGGAGAGTATGTTGATCAAAAAGCGATAAATGATACGAAACAATTGAGAATGAAGCAAAGTTAGGCTCAACATGAAACATTGTGTGAACGTTATTCAGGTGTGAGACGTAAAAATGTCATTGTCTCGTATTTCCGAAAAGCAGGCTACTAACTGCGGAAAGTTTTCGCTCCCAGTTGAACTTGCAGTGCACATGGTGAAGCCATTGAAAAAAGTTCTATAAGTTCTCACTGAAAGCTTATCCTGCAAGTGAATCCGCGTCGAGAAGCTGAGAAGCACTCCATCCTTGTTGAGAGTCGCCCTCAGTGCAGATCTCACGAATACCCCCGAAATAATCGAACCTACGAGCTTCAGGATAGTAACTGGGCGACAGGCGATGTGTCCGATATACGATCCTTTTCAACTTCGTTCCGAAAATCGAAGCATATCAGGACAACTCTCTCCTCCTTAAAACGTTCGGTAACCGAACAACTGAATCAAAGTTCTGTACCCCAGCGCACCCCTATAAAACCAGGTGGGGATACGCTATCCGTTGCAACAAAAAGTAACCAGCCAAGGAAAAGCACCTGTGGGCCCACATTGACGGTTCGAATGCCATGGCGGAAACAAACGACTCTAGAATTACCAACACATTCACTGGTTCTAGGCCTGAAAGCTCAGTCCAAAGACGGGTACTGATCTACGGACTGCGTGTGGGAGCGAACGGACCGTATGACTTAACAGCTTTCACGCTATGCGCTTACTGGAGCTTGTGGTTTTTTGGATCTTCATGAATCCAAGGGAATACGGATCAACCTGTTCATCAGAAACTACAGTATCGTAGCTACAAAGCCACCAACATATCAGATTAGTTAACTGCTTCCATGCGGAGTTCTCCCTCCCCTCAGTGCATTAAGCTGAATCAGATTTGTTGCTAGGCTCATCTGATAAACCTCAAACAACATGGAACAACTCGTAGGGTCATATTGTGCATTCCATGTTCAGTGAATGAACCCAAACTTAGTTGGGTATGAGTGACTTGGTGGGTGAAAAATCATCCATTATTCAAATGCACACTGGGTTCGCGGATACGGTTTGTAGTTTGGGCCGTAAGGAAGCAACCCATCCAAACTCATTGGAACCGACAGCTTCCAGCGCTTGTGGAAAACAACTCAGTATACGTCAACCGATGCACGCAGCTACAACATCATAGAGAAGACGAGGTGAAGGTTAACAGTGGAATCAGATAAATCCGCCGACCTACAACACAACCTAATACGTATTCACTACATAGGTGGGCTACAACATAAATATAGAGTAGCGTTACGTTGAGGAGAACGGGGAAACATCGGTACAATGCAACTTTCTACGAAACACACTGCTTCCAACGACTATCTAGCATACGGACTTAGTTGGAATAAGTGCCTGACTCCTGAGTTGAGTCAGATTGACTGTAAGACGGAAGTACTCCAGTAAGGCGCAAGCCGTACAAAGAATGTCTGAACTGAACTGCATTATATGGTACGGTCATAATACAGTCAATCTTGCAAAGAGAGAACCCTCAGAGGGGAGTAACTCCGCTTAACAGCCTTTACGATGCAGCTTAATGTGAGTAGTGTACTACGTCTATAAAAGTACTCGGAAAGTTTTTTAAAGACGCGTAGAACACATTCCTCGAATTAAGCTATTTGTAATGTATTAAAAAACTCCTCATCAGTATTTGCACTTCGAAGATGATTCGATAAGATACTGGCTACAGCGCTCCGAAAAGTCTTTGTAAGAACATCTTTGTAGCCTGTTTACGTGTGTTCTTGACAAAGCGTCCACAGTCCAAACAACGACTGAAGGACAAAAGGCCTCGTCAGACAACAGCGAGGCGTACTTTTTTCCAAGTGCTCTAGAGCCAGATTACTGGTTGAACAGGTGGACAGCCCTCCAAATAGATATCGGAATACCTCCAAACTAGCTCCCAGGTCGGGTATTGGCTTGTCGTTAACGGTCCAGTATTAGCCCGCCTGCTGGACACAAAGCACCACAAGAGTTTTGCAACAGCGCCTACACCCATCCGCAAAGTTCCGGTGAACTTGCCGGGAAATATCAATGTCAAGAACACTGACTACACAGGTGCATGCACTGTAACCAAAAAACGTGTAGTGTGGAAAGACGAACAACACTACGACTCTAAAGACCCCCCGAAGGCACGGAAACTGCAGAGCCATGTGAGGTAGGAGAGCAGATAATCAGGAAACTCATCGATCAGGAAGCTATTAATGGATATAGAAAATATGATGTAATCTGTGGAGATTGACAGGGTATTTTATTAGTTGTGTGTGACACGAACCGTTAAAGGCACTACTAGTGCGTTTACCTGGACAAAGAGCCTGTGAAACGTTATAGCTCTGTACACCGACGCTATGATGTGGTTTTATGCGCTTGCGGTGGTTTTCACCATGCAAATAAACTGCTGCCACAGTCAGAGGGGTCGCCTAAGGGTGGTCCAATGGATAGGCGGACAGCAGAGATTAACAGATTCACGGTTTCATGTCCCGAGTCTGATCTGCCTGGGTGCGCATTTACACGGTAAGAATAGCAAAATCTGTCGGTATAGTGAAAAGGGTAACAGTCGCATTTAACTACGTCACTCCTAGGTCACACTTGGTCACCCACACTAACACAAAAAAACCCTCGGCCGATACGCAACAGAGATTTAGCTTGACTTAGCTGATTGGTTCTGCTTCCGCCTTAAATCTCGACCAACCTCGTAACCTAGTCACTTGACCTGACGAAGCTTTTGTGTCAAAAGCGAAACGTTGCCCAGCAATAAATCTACCGATTGTTACCAAACCATTCCGAAGTACGTCACTCCTAGTTTAAGAAAGATTTCAATGGTATTTACCATTAAATCTTGCGCATCGGCTTGTTTATACAAACGCTCACACACACACACAGACCGTGTCTCGAGGGTTTTTCAGAAACCAAGTGGGAATACATTTGCATGCAATATTTGGGAACCGACTAGGCAGAATAACAACCAATCATCAGTGCTCTAGATGGGAAAACATATCCCTAACGTCCTCCATCAGAACTAAGACAAGCTGGAACACATGCACTGCTGAACAAACCATCAAGCATACGCAAGAACAAGCTTGTCTATCACTATCCGTACGTCAGTCAGACACCTGCCGAGTGAACACATCAAACGAGATATGAAAACTGACGACTGGTGACTGTTTATCTAACACTGATGTTCCTCTGACGATAATAGTAAATCAACTCGCAACACGTCTTCCTACGCCCAGAATCAGCAATGGGCCTCATCCCGTCAGAGTGATGAGTTGGAAGCACACGCGGTGGTTTCGTATCAGGGATCATTGACCTGACACGATAAGGGGAGTAAGCGCTTCTCGACTCCCGTCCAGTTTTCTGAACAATCGTGCAAACACACAATGTAGCCCACGAAGTTCCCGTATCGCGTCGTGTTAGTCCATCATTCCTAAGATGGCCAGGCCATGTAATTGCAAACCAGTGTGATAAGTTGGCAAAAGCTAAGAAGTTTGGGCGATAGTCGGAACGCGTTCTGACAGACTTTGATGCTCCTATCACCAAGGTGATCGCAGTGAAAGTGACCGGTCGCATGCGGCACAAACCAGACCAAATAAGATAGCAGGTGTCGTTGGAAAATGCCTGGGACTGATCGCGAAATCATCGCCAGTCACAGAATGTTCACTGGACGCTTCTGAAAATAGTTTGGACGGGCACTCACGTGAAGTTGCATGAAAAAAAGGAACTTCACATTTCTGCTCGGTAGACGCGCATTAGACTCCAAATTGTTGCTACACTTCCGTTCCGCACCGATTGATGTGAAAATTGCCGCGCCGCTACACACAGTTTTCTCTGGCTCGCAGACAATCACAGTTTGAGTAACACGTACAATACGCAGTCATCATGATCATCATGATTATTAACATCAGTGCCGATGCTTAAATGCTATACAACCATGATAAAGAACGTCTAGCAAAAAGTAGATCGAAAGGCGAAGGGTGGGGGTATTACAAACAGCTTGTAGAAAACGACCAAGAACAGGGTGACCTGATTCTGGAACAACGAGATAAACGAATCTGAGCAGCATAGCGAAGTGTGACGCCACCATTGGAATCGACCAAATATGATTTTCTAATTTTACCATAAGACGGCAAACTTTAGCAAGACAGTCCGAATGGAAGGTAACAGCATTCTTCTCACTGAGATGGGTTACGTGCAAAGTCTTGTAGAGTTTCTAACCACGTGTAAGGAGAATCAAGCGAACCCGAACCAGGAAGATCCCACAGCACTCACGTTGACGGTAGTCGCCATCGTTCCGCATTGCCAAGTCACCATCTGTCTCTCACAGGCCTTTCGCCAACAAAAAGTTGCAACTGGAAACTACTTTCTCCGGTAAGTAGTAGTTGGGTATGCGTAGTCAATTTCCTAACCATCTTAACCGGCTGAGTTCCACTTGCTGCTCTGGTGATTCTGATTCACCACCAAGCACTCGCTTACACACCACTTCCTCACGAGTATGCTTCAGCCAGCAAAGGCGGACGTTGCATAGACGAACTTCAGTATAGCTCAAACTGTCGCATCACGATAAGGTCCAGTATCTTCGCAACCGGAATACGCACAGATAACTGTTCAGCTGTAACACCCTTTCGGTGCCTAACTGCCATGCCACCCGAGGGAAGCACGAGGGCTGGGATACTGCCAGGTTACCCAAGCCTGGACAGGGGAAGTCGAGAGGCAGAGGTCGGGTTCGAACCACGGACCTTTCGGTCAGTAAATTCGCGCTCTAATCACTTGAGCCATCTTGCACAGATAGATTTAGTAAGACAAAGAGCAACTAAGGACTCGCTTCCAAACTTCTAAATTCCCAAACCCGTTCACACTACCAACAAGCTACAAGTAGCTCAGAAGGAAGAATAATTCAGACGACCGTACCATTTGTGAAATCATCACTCAAGAACGCATTCAACACGCGATCGTGTGATGTGGATTCCGTGGTTGAGTGATGAGTGGCGCTACACCCACGCTAAACACAGTTCTGATCAGCAGCTCGTGAACGGACGGTTAGGTTGTCAATTAGGAAAGGGGGAGATCACGGGTTCGAAACTCCGTGGTGTGAGGAAAGAGTTACACAGCGCTTATCGGCATCTCAGCATAGACTAGCTTCAGTTACAGGGCGAAGCCCCGATTGAAAATTCTCAAATCTTCTCACACTAACAACAAAAACAAAATGTTTAAATTCACAAGCTTGTTAAATACCAGGGAGTAACTAGTCGGAAAGCTTAAGGCATAAGCAGGTCACATAAAGGTATGACTCAAAATCGTGTAATGCCCTTTCGGTGCCTAGCTGTCATGACAACCCCGAGGAATCAAGCTCCCGGAAACAGACAACGGGTCAGAGCGTACGAGTTTGAGCGATCCAACTCAATATCGCTAAATGACCTTTTGCTCGTGCATGTACTGCGTCCCAAGCCGTCCGAGCCACCACGGTGACATCATCAAATCACTCAGCTGTAGCACTCCTTCGGTGCTTAACTGCCATGCCACCAGAAGTTCACCAAGATGGATAGCTCAACTTGAACTTATTGAAAAAAAACAGTCACACAAAATGCAGAGAAAATAACGGGATCCTTGAGTGGTACTCGCACGCAACCTTCCGGTAGCCAGGCGAGTGCTCTATTCGTAGCGCTCAATGGAATGATGCTCGCCGCAGTTCCGTCTCGTACCTGTGAAGTGCATACAGCACGGGCACCTTTTTATCCCGTGCATCTTAAATACCAAGTAGATTGAGTCGGATTCGTGCTCACTTAACCGTGTGTGATAAGGTACAGTCCCGGTCAGTTTTAGATGCGCTCTGCTACTGACCTCACTGTTCCCCTCGGTATTTTCAAGCAGTGCTGACAGAGAGTCACAGAGCTATTAACTACTGGTCCTAATTAGTCTAACTTTTACGTGATATTCACACCACCCCTTCTGACGCCTTTGCAGACAAACACCTATCTCGTTCCAGTCCGCCATCCTCCATTGATTTGAAAATGTAGCCTCTAGGCGTGAATGTAACTCACCACGCACGATCGACAATATTGCACACATGGCTGTGAGAATCACCGGTCAAAACTATTTTTCCTAGCATTACTCATACTGCGTCCACGGTGATGGCGTTCCTAAATGATCAATCGAGCAAAGTAAACCAGGAATGGACGTGTTGGGGTGGAAACTGGCGGACGCTGAAGGTAAAAGTTACAAATACATTTGACGCCTGCACCTCCAAAGTATTAAACTCAAACGGTCGTGCTAAGTGTCGTCCACAAAGGAAAAAACAATGAAAGTAGAGATGGTTGGCAGAAATTCAGTGAGTGCACAACAATCAAGGTACTCTGCAACAAACAAACCCGAAAAATGCACTCCCAAAGCACAGGAAACACTGGAGAAGTGAAGTGCACTAATCACGTTTGCTCTTGTTACCAAAGGATCGCGGTTTCTCAGCGAGAAGCAAGCTATGGGGCGTTAATGGCATTCAATTGTATGTCAAGTGGGTCGATGCCTATAGGGTACGAGAATCAAAATACCCTGGTCAGTGCAATGGTTGAAACAGGGTTCCGAAAAAGTTCTATCGACTACTGGTGTGAAACAACACCGAGCTGTATGATGTATAAAGAGATACTCTAACAATTAAGCGAAAAACTCCAAACTCACTTCAGCTCTCGAGCCATTGCTGTCGCCATGGAGAGGGGGACCTGACGTTCTGAAGTAAGATCGAATTTGTTTCCGACAAGAACGACGTCTGGACGGTCACAGTAAGCATGCTGACATAATAGATCCATCCATTCACGGCAATTGTACAGACTTTTCTCATTGGTCAAGTCGAATACCAGAAGAAAGCCCATAGCGTCCCGGAGAAACACAGAACACAGGCTGCGGTAGCTGAGTGGCAAATAGAACAGAAATAATTACAAACAGTCGCGCATTGGTGAAGACATCAAACTGAAAGTGAATTTGAAGCACCGGAGGATTTCGTTAACCGGGGGGATGGGGGGAAAGAATTCAGCGGAAGTGGTAGATATGAGAAGTAAATAGCAGGAAAGAAGGTAATTACGTCCGATGAACGCTGTTCTGCACACGCATATGCTACATAAAGGCGCATTCGAACCAGACGTGGCGGGTTTGTGTCGATATCATGTTGGTAGTGAACACACTCAGTGGTTGGCATTCGTCTAACCA
Source organism: Clonorchis sinensis (assembly GCA_003604175.2). NCBI lineage: Eukaryota > Metazoa > Platyhelminthes > Trematoda > Opisthorchiida > Opisthorchiidae > Clonorchis > Clonorchis sinensis. Next base: position 12,823,987 of record CM030375.1, read on the forward strand.
GAGAGACAGTGTTTCATTACCCAGAGGAAGATGGGTAAACGAGGTTCGATCAGGCCAACCAATACATGCACGAAATACCAGCTGTTAAACATCAAAGAGTAACAGCTTTTCATCTAACAAGCTCGTCATCATTTTAGCTTGAAACGTTAGCTCGCTACAAACATTCCGTGGTGCTTAAGGAATTGACACAGACAAGTTTAGCAATGAGCCTCTATACAGCGACCGCCAGAAGTTGAAAGAAGCTAAAGGCCAGTACACAGATTACAGATCAACGGACGACAATCGCCTCTCGGACGAGCTATGATTAACAGCGCGAATCAAAAGTCACGACGAAATCAAACACCTGAGAAAAGTTATGTTTCTGAGGCAGTTTTAATAACAGAGTTGCTAAGAGAACGCGATAACTGAAGCAACGAAGCAATGCATCGCCAAGTCGAACTTGCAGTTCGATGGCGAGTTTGAAACACAGAACTAGTGTTACAAGCAAAGTACAGTTAGAAAGTTACTCAGAAACCGCAACTATTGCACATACCGTGTTATACAAAGTAATGAGCATAACCACAGGAATGGACACCCATGCTTCACTGTCCCACAGACATAAAGTGAATTGCAAACAGCCAAAAAATGAAAAACAGAGGAGACCCATCTACCAGGTTTATCAGCAGATAGAGGTTTGACAACCTGTTCCCTAAAAGTTGGCCAACCGCCGCCGTCATGTGATAGTTTCGAGTCAGTTGAGAGCCCTAATAACCCTTCCCTCAGCTAGATTTGAGTACCCCGATTGTATCTCAACCCACAAACCAGCAGATAATACCCTGACAAAAGTACCTTATGCCACATCGGCAATCCGGTGGTGTAATCAACCGGGTCAAGCTGTCCACTGCACAAGGGCGAATGAGCGAAAAAATGTCACTGTAGCATGTCCCGGTTCTAGGCACGTTTGTCAGGCACCCTTGAAAGTGAACAATTACAGGCTATCACTCACCTATCGGTTCGCAAATTCTCAAGCAAATAGGCCAGCCAAGAGCTCTAGCATGTACTCTAGATAGTTTATCGATGAAAACTGTATTTCAAAAACCGAGTCCAAGTACAGATTTTGGACGGTGCTGTCGATGAGGTTCAAGCGAATCTGCAGCAGGCGAGGCTCGTTGCTCCAGTATTGATTACCAAGCTGAGGCTTCCATCAATTGTCCTCTTCATTCATACTGCATTGAGTGCCCATGAAAAGACAACTCTTCAGCATATTCACAACGAAACGGCAAGTGAATCAGTCGGTAGACGGTCAGACACATTTTAACAGATCAAGGTGGTTAGGACGTGTACAAAGTGCCCACCTATCACCAGGCAAAGAAAGCAGAATATTTCATTCCAAACTAATAATAATAATAATCGTTCAGCTGTAACACCCTCTCGAGAACCACGGACTTTCCAAAGGAAGCACAAGGGCTGTCAGGATATTGCCAGGCTTCCCAAGCCTAGATAGAAGTCGAAACACAGAGATCGCGTTCGAACCACGGACTTTCCCGTCAGTAAATTCGCGCTCTAACCAGTGAGATACCCCCCACCCTCATTCCAAACTGACGTTGGCAAAATACTTGCGGAAGACAAAGTGAAAGCGAGTACAGTAAAACTGAGAGCTGTGCGGTCTTTGTGTCCTTCTGGTTGAGGGGCATGTCACTATCCCGATGGCGAGCATCCTATCACTTCCTAACCCAACTCCCTAGCTAATTCGTTTACCCGTGTGCACTAGATATGCTTTGGGCAACCCTCGCAGAGGAAGTTGAGTAAAATGAACTGGGGAGGGCCCGATAAGATTACCGATAGGTTTGCATCAATACCATCAGAAATGTAGAGACCTTGGTCTTAATCCCCTTCTGTAACTATGAAAGATTCTTTTGCACTTAGCCCCCATTTGTCGCAATACACTACTCATAAGGTTGCTGAAAATTCCCCGACAGCCCTCGACCGGTTTCGGCTTTCTTGGGCTCATCAGGTAGGCGCAGTCCCCGAGCTTCCGTCAACCTTATGTTCTATTTGAATCCAAATTGCACGAGATTAGCAAAATACACTCATTTGCAGCACATCCAGTTGCTACAAAACATCATAAACGGGAGATTCAGCTGGGTTCCAGGTGAGTCTCGCAAAACCAAATTTGTTTTCAAATGAGTGTTTTCGCTCCATTAGTTTCCTTTCTCTCTACAATTTACTGGGATTGGTTGTTTACCAGTATTTATCAGTGGTGTACTACTTTAACCAGAGTGATGACATTTAATCTGAGAACAAAAATGCCACCAACACCGGATAGTCGAGGCCGCAAAGTCTCCGGGCCGAGACACGGAGAACCACGGGAAATTCATCCTGAAATCGAACGGCATTACGACCATAGGGCATACGCGAATTCCTTCACACCCTTCTACCAAGTCACATGTTCTCCAGCTCACAGCTTGCGCAGTTATGGAATTATGAAGAACAGTACTCGTCTCAGTGGGCGAGTGCAGCGCACAGCTGACACACAGTAGCTTTTGATGCTGAAAAGCCCTCGCAACTGAAATAGTTGTTGCTCGACCAAATACCCGTTTTTTAATTACCTTACTGCGAACGCTTTGACGCCACCAACGGCCATCTACGTCCTGATACTTCCGTGTCATGATTATCCATGCTTGGTCTTTACTTTCAGCTTATACACGTCTATTTAGGCAAGTAAGGCGCTATTCAATGTATGCAATTTCATCTCGTCCTCGCAAGCAATCAGGATCAAGACTCTATCCGTAACAGTAAATTGAAAACTCCTCGAGTCCTACAAGGTGCACGTTACATTAGGGTGCTGTCTTATAGCACCAGCATGTGACATCACACCTGTTCGTTTTTATTTCCAACATGCTTTATCTCGACACCTGTAATGGCACATGCAGGGATGTATTTCCCCTCAGGTGAGGTTACCTTTCCCTGGGTTAGCTTGTTAATAAAATGGTAATCACTTGCTGTCCGTTCAAGCATTTAACCGTTGACTGCAAACGGAGAGTATCAGCATCGGTCAGCCGAATTCGCAACACTGCATATCATGGAGACATGACTGGCTGTTCCTTGATCTAGCGACTCCAGCACATGCACAGCTGCAATCCATAATCTACCAAAGTTCTGAGCATAAACCACCATACATTTAATAAACGTTGTTAAAGCACGGCTCCTGGGAATGCATAACACCAACAATGATCCGAAAGTCTCTCTGATCTACCCCCCGACTAATATTGCCAGCCCCACTAATCACCCCGTTCACCTCACGGAACAAACCCCCCCATCGACCACCAAAGATCAAAGACCCTCATACCAGTTTCTATCCATTGTCTGAGACGCTTGTGAAGGAATCCGAGAATCGTTGTGTTAAGTTAGTTCCTTCTAGTCTTTCTCTCATGATAGGAATCCCGTTAAATAACTTATCGAGGACACTCGGTACTAAAACAATGGTATATCACACTTGTGTGTTATCAACGATCATAAACACTACTAAAAACAGAGCAGTACAGATGTCTAGACCAGTGCTCCGATACCAAGAAGTCTTCAGTGCACCTTAAAAGCCCTGTAGATCAATGGGCTGGAAATGCGATAAGAAACATCAGTAACTAACTCTTATTGTGAACAATACAACTTTTAAGGTTGAAGAAAACCCTCCCATAGCAACCTTATTAGTATGATGTTATATCAAGAATATCGTGGCGATTGAATCATGGGGAAGCCTTTACGCAACACATTCAGTTGAACAATATCAACTCGTATTTTGATCACGTTCGTTATCTTAACCAAGACTGTCCGCCTGCACCCTTGCAGTGCAAAGTTGCTGTACAACTCGAAGGAAGTCCGAGGGCTGGGATGCTTCCAGGCTGCACAAGCTTAGATAAGAGTAATAGAAATGTAGATAGACAACGTGAGTAGCAGGGATGTCCCGACGGACTTACCGCTCTTGGCCAGCTGTATCCCACAGTTGTAAGTGAAGGCGTTGCTTTGGTCCCAACAGCCCATCGGCATCTCGGCTTTCACGAACGATCCGCTTCTGTCTGAAATCGACACCTACGGTTGATGTGAACCGCGGATTGAATACGTTATCTGTGTATTGGAACCAAAGGCTGGTTTTCCCCACGTTGCTGTCACCTGCACGGACAAAGGTGGAAGTGGCGTATGTCATGACGTGGTTAAGTTTGGTTCAAGATGTACTTGCTATCATTCGTTCAAGGAAACTCCTGTACAGGAAAATGGACGTTCATCAGGAGTTTAAACCCAGGTTAATGATACACATTCCCATACACACATACACATACACCATACACACATTCCGCAAATGACTTGCGGAACATAAAGGACTTTGTTGTCAGATAGTCGCTGAAAGAGAAGACTGCTTTATAATAAATAAACAGTCAGCTCATTTCGTCTACAATAGTTCAGCCAACTATTTTGCGACAACGAAAGACTGCAGAATATTCCCTATGCATATATAGGATTATCACAATGACTTCATGAAACAGCCATCCAAAATGAATCGTACCTCACCAAAAGCCTTTCACAGCCGGACACTGCTACGCTTGCAGCCACGATTTCCTGGAACGCTTATACGTTTTCACCATCATAGAGGATCTTCGTCATTGTGTGAGAAATCTTTGCAAGAAAAACACTGAAGCATTTTGGATGTGTAAAAGCGTCGCGCGTGTTGCCTGATATCAATCAGGTGGAAAATGTCGGCAGAATGCAAATATCCTATTATTTCCATCATTGTCCGTTCGCTGCTTGGAAAGATTGGCAGCTTAGATGGATTGCTTGATTACAGTATGTTCTGATTTACAGTTATTCCTTAATGCTTCCTCCAAAGCACTAACTCCTCATTTGGGCCGGTTTGTCTATGCCAGTGACCTTCGTCACGCCAATGGGTTTCTTTGGCAGCGTACGCTTCCCAACAAGAGTTGATGAGCAACTTGACTGTGTTTGTCGATAACACAGAACCATGGTCAGGCAAAAATGGTTATTTTTACCATATGCAAATGTTCCTTCCGGAAAATCAGATCAGTAGATTTTTGCTGTTCCTCCGGTGCATCCAAAGACGAACGTCGACTCTTTCTTAAGAAAAGTCCCAAATGTGTTGAAGCGGGAAACATCAACTGAGGGACACGCTTTCAGGCACCGATCTTCCCATTTTCTATGACCATAATTCTTCAATGCATTTTAGACGAAATGGCTCAGTGGTTAGGACGTGAGTTTACTGGCCGGAAGGTCCGTGGTTCGAACCAAACCTCTGCATCTCGACTTCTGTCTAGGCCTAAGCAACCTGGGAGTATCCCAGCCCTCCTTCGGGTGGCATGGCAGCTAGGCACCGAAAGGGTGTTGCAGCTGAAAATTTCGATTTCGAATGCATTTTGGATAGCTTACGGGTCACTTCGAGTTCGACCTTAGTTCGTATTGTTCTGCAAAATAATTTATATAACGGCGTCAGATTTTCGTCACCGCTTCTCAATAGCTTAACAGAAGAAAAGTCGAGAGGAGGCTAAGGAACTAACGAGACACAAGGTCAACCGCGATATATACGTCCAAGCGCTATGTGGCCATGGAAACTTCGGCCTGGTGTGGAGTACCATGAATCAGTTACCCTGTGCTTGACAGCGGCCTAGACAAAACCGCAAATGCATTGGTATAACTAACCAAACCACCGCCCGTTCGTTTCGGGGAACCCTACCGTGTTGTCGGAACTACAAGCGATATAGAATTACAGTCTGAAAAATTAGAGCGCATGCTCTTCTGCCGCCCATATTGCGCACAGCGTCTGATGACTGTCAGGGAACCAGTGACTGTTCCGTCTGATTAGTATCTCACCGCTGTAAGGAATGACCGATTATTTGAGAATAGATAGGATTACCCTAATTCCCAGGAAGGATTCGTCAAAATGTCAACTCTTTGCCGGCACACCCATACTTTCGAAGGTGCCTGGGAGGTTGTCTAGGTGAAAGATGGACACCCGTCACCTTTTGCCAATTTGCTTATCCAAGATCATGACTGGATTTGGATGCGTCACTTATTACACTCGGCCGCATCTTCACTTGATTGTAACAACAATGGGAGTGAGTTGCACTCCTTGGTCTAAACTAACATTTTCGACACCACTCCGGGAGGAGCGTTGTTACATAGTCTCTCTGAAGGTGGCGATTAGGTAGGTCTGGTTCGGCATCCTAGAGACTGCTTTCCTAATTGAACTCAACTCACAGGCCTGTATCCAAAGCCCCACATCCATTCCAAAACATATGGGTGTTTTCTACGGGGCTGTTTTTCCGTTTATCGTACACTTAAAGCATCCCATCCCCGTTCTTTTCATATGACGCAAATGTACAGATGTGGTGAACATACAGGCGACAAGCCGGAATTTCGTACGAATCGGTCGTCGCGTTTGAAACGCATTATTGTCATCCATGGTGGTAAATTTAGGGATGGCAATGGCACGACTCACAAGGCTTCAAGTAAAACATCATGGCATATAATCGTGCGAACAGCGTGTACAGCACAGCAAAAAATGATTTCTACGACGGCCTACCAGCAGCTGTTGGAAAATACAGGGGCGTAACGTGCCTTCTGCGGGACCTCCAGCTAATTTTCTACTAGAATGTAATTTGCGCAAACGTGCGAAATGCCGGACGCTGTCCCCAATTCCGAGTGACAAGAGCAAACAGGGTTGAAAAGGCTATTACGAATAGTCTGGGTAGTATCAGTACAATTAGTTATCAAGGCTGGGGTCCACGTGGTCCTCCGTGCATGGTTGTATGCTGCAACATATGGCTGCTAATCGAAGTCAATGACGTTCTGCTTGTCAGTTTCTATACCGATTGTATTCGGGTGTTGGTACTTCAGAATTATTGTAGTAGGTTAACATCGGGTCCCTTCACCATCTTCGCTGACCCGTTTCCCACAACAGGGTTTTCAAGCTCAGCTGTTCAGCTTTCCGGCTGAAAAACCATGTACCGGAGTGCAGAGGCTCCAGTGCTACAGTTCCCTTTACCCAGGATAAGGAGAATAAGAGTAAGAATAAATCATAGGCTGATAGCCCGTTGATCATCTCCATCTGAAACGCAGATAGGCGAAGACGGTTCTACGAAGCAAACATATGAAGTACGTAGCCTAACTAGCCCAAATGTAGAGTCTGATCAGCTTTTATTATTATTGTTATTACTATTATTAACATCATTGGCAGCAACACAAGAGGAAACACTGGAACCTCACTGCCGTACAACCCTATCAATTTATTTCATCCAAGCCTAACACATGAAAGAAGAAATGAGACAGGCGGGAGAGGGGCCAGAGTTAGTCTATCGCAAGCATCCGAGGCGCCTACACCTCCAACACCCAGCCACAATCTGGACAGAGACTGTCAACAAGAGCGCCATCGACGCTGTTTAGCCGCTCTATCGCCCAGTGTCTCCAATCAAGCACAGGGAAGGGATGTGGACTCCAGCTTGGAAATCGAGCAGTAGAGCGCCCAAAACTTGTCCTAACTTCCTTCAGTCCCCTCTGTCATGTCAAATTCTGTCCACCTCTAGGTTTCTGTCACTCCGAATCAGGCACGGAAAACAACACTCGTCTCGGCAGATGGTAACTCAATATACGTAACTCATGGCCCAGCCACCTTACCTTGCGGTGCTAGATGCATTCTTTGAGGGGAGTATCTTCTGCTTCACTAGGAACCCTTCACTTAAACATCTTATTCCGAATTGGTTGGCTCCAGCCGACTCCAGCTATAGTGGTGGTGGTCGAAAACTTTCCGCCCGAAGTGTTTAAGTCTCGCAGCCATACAACAACACAGTCCACACTGTAGTCTGATACACGTTTTCTTTGAAATAATTATATTCCTATTTGGTGCCACAAATGACGCTAATTGGTAAATGCACTTCTGGTCTGAGACTCGTGCGTCGACTTCATCTTTCACTGTCAGAGCTAATAGACGTTCTGAAACCCCTATGGCGTTCCACAACTTTCGCTGTTGCCTCTTAAATTCTCAGAAACATGTTCAAATCGAACGTACTCTTGAACCGAAGGATCACAAATATTGTGGGGTGCTTATAGGCATGGCGTTGGTCTGATACCTGACGAAGTGCGAGGATATGGTTCACACAGCTCCTTCCTGGTCGGAATCCTACTGGCTGTTCTTCAGTTCAGCTTCAGGTGCCTTCGTAAGACGACGCAGAATCTAGTTACAACAGAGATCAAGCTAATTCCTCTTCGTGCGCCCGTTTTGAAAGTGGGCACGACTATTGACCCATTCTGGTTAGTTTGGAAAGCCGTCGGGGATTCCAGGTTCGCTATCCAGGGCTGGGTTGCCAGTTTGGAGTCCGACTGAGCAACTGCAGGTGGCCAGTTGAATTGGTTTTAAAGTGTTCAGCTCAAACATGCAGGCGTTCAACTTACTCACAGATAGACGAGACGCTGTCACCTGTAACTGTGTAATCGGCTGACTTATCGGAGTGAATTTTCCTGAAAACCTGGCGTACCTCAGCGCTATTGATCTGATGTTGCCACGAGACCCACCAAACGCTTTCGAGGGACCGATAGTCAAACACAAAGAACCTTCGAAGGTCTTCTAAATGCCGAGGTTGTCTGTGACCCGCCAAGTAGAAGAGATCGAACAGCGGAACTGTATATCCTACCCTTGAGTTTGCGAACGCTACGCTGGCCTTCCCAATTTCGTCTTCCGCCAGTCCACCGAGACCTTTGCAGCTGTCCAGAGAGACTAATTTATCTGAAACATTGATGGCTTCACCCATAAGCATGAGGTTTGGGTTTGATCCCACCCAGTTTTGCGGTAAAACCTCACACTTCACAGATACGAAGCACATACCGAACTATGCAGCCGAATTATTCAGGTTATTTGAGGTGGCTTGCATTTCTAATGGATGGCACCGAACTTTTGGCCAGTTTGTCGGATCAGCTGGAATACAGTGCGGCTGCCTCTTGCGACGAAAGCCCTATCTCTCTCCAGGGTATGTCAGTGCAGCAGGTAGTTGTTGGTACCGCTTTTCTGACATCAGTGAGGCTTGCCGTCAACTTGGCCCCGATGGGTTTGACAGACCGCTATTGAGTTCAATGATTTCGGTTTTACAACCATTGCCCTTGCATGTACAGTGGATCGGGGTATCACAGCTAACTGTGGTATTAACAGCTTAGAGAATATCTTTTTTCGCATTTCCATTCAGATTTGACTGATCGTCGTCATCAACATGGCTGTGCGTTTCCAGTAGCTCGGTAGTGATGAGCTAACGAGAGCCGTTGGAGTTGTTTCCGCACGCGCAATCCTAAAGTGGGAAACTGACAACCTAATCGCACAATGGCACGAGCAGAGTCAAGTTACCTATTCAAGGAACGCAAATCTTCATCTGTAGGTAACCATCGACAACAGAGGTGAACACAACCCAAATTCTGGAAGTTCCCTTTTATCACTAATCCTCGCATGATTCTCCTATCACTTATTTTACTGTCTGCTACCGATGTCAAGATAGGGGTATTATCGAAACTCTCTCCTGGAGAAATACGAGCTCAAACAAGGTAATTACTGCACGCCACACATGCACTCTTGGCAACCACATTACTGTAATCACAGTTCGCGAAAATGTAATTGGAATCATTACAGTTGCTTGTGCATATGTTGACAACTGTCATACAAACAATTCAACCTACCGAGTGCAAGTAGCTTGATCAGATAGTCGTAATCGTCATCTTGGTGGCCAACGTTTTCCTGGAATAGAGAATCTCCCATTGTATGCTCCACGACGGAAGTATGGGTGATTTCGGAGGCCCACAACACGAAAAACCGGACGTCTACGGGGAACACTCGTCAGAACGACAGGTACAGTGAGGAAGAACCAAACACCCGCCGCTACCTCCGTATTCACGCCAAAGATGAAACAAACAAACAACAAATGAACTCTGCGAAAACATCGGTTACAGTTATTTTCCGCTTAAAGATCGCTTTGGGTTTTCGTGAAGATTTTAGTTTCGTTAACTTGAGCACGCAATATCAAGTCAATTGTATTCTTGAGCTACTCTATCCTCTATTTGCAGTGTTCTATCAGACCCTATGGTGTAGATGAAAAATTTGAGTTGGTGTGTAATATTCGTCTGCACATCTGCTCCAAAAAAGTTCGTAACCTGTATTACTCTTGTTAAATTGATCTTTATCCGTAGCTTTTACCACCTAATTCAGGGAGCCGTCGAATGGTTTGATGTTTCACTGATTCTTGGCTGAAAATGCTGTTTTCTTGAAAATCGTTGCAGGCGGAGTAAAAATTGTTCCGCAGAAGTGTTATATATTGTCAGGTATATGTGCTAAAACCACCAATCACTCCAATCTACCTTTTATTCTAACGCGGTTTCTTCTAATTGATCTCGATTATTAAATATTGGCGCGCACTCGGATTTGAACTTGCGGTGCTATGGCTTCAGAAGTCGCTTCAGATGGATTAGTTGAGAAATTAGGAGCTGTTCGGTTTTCATTCTTCACGGCATTGGAGAAGACATTAAAAGAACGCGTGGCGGCTAACTATGTGGTATTTTTGCGCGTAGCGAGTAATCGCAGCACCAACGCTGTTTTGATATACCAGTGAGTGTACTACAAATGCAGAAGGCGGCTAGCAAAACCGACGGAAAACTGAGGGATCCAAAGAGGCTAGTAAGCTGCGCGAATTTGTTATTCACAGACAGTTCGCGAAGAACCGGCTGTTCAGTGTGGTTTTGTCTAAGGAAGCACGGAACCGATCCTAGTTAGCACACGTCCGCGCGCGGCTGCAGGACCTATGGAGAATTTGTGCATAAGTTTCTGCACTAATCTTTATGAGGCAAAAAATATCTGACCTGGGGATACAAGCTCTGAACCCCCCTGGTCACCGATAGCATAAGTACCTGACGTCCGGTTATGTACGCCTTCGTGGGAAGCGAACAGTTTGCCCCTATGTGCAAGCTGTTTGCCTTGTTCAGGGGAATGACGGGTGAGCAGTATCAAGTGAAGGCTTTTGGGATGCACAACTTTGCCGCGCGAACGCGGGCGGCCAGGGCCGTGTTACGCCGCGACGTTGTGTTGCACCAGTTTCATACGTGTATTTTGGTCATAGACACTTCGAACACCCAACACATGTTCCACCGTATGGCTCGTCTGGACAAAGACGTACATTAGGTTTTCTGTTTACCATAATACTGGCACACAGCATTCAACAAGACCTGCAGTTGCTGCGCCACACTGAACCATGATTTTTCCCCTATCTCACGCTTCACACCACACGCAAGTGGGCTGCGCACGCACAATCCAAGATGGGCCGTTTTGGAGCGAGATGGCTCATTGATTAATGCGCAAATTTACCGACCGGAAGGTCCATGGTTCAAACCCGCTCTATGCATCTCGACTTCTCCTGTCTTGGCTTAGGCAACCCAGCAGTGTATCAGCCCCCGTTCTTCCTTCGAGGGGCATGGCAGCTAGGTACTGGAAGGTTGCTACAAGTGGGCAATTTTGGCGTTTTGACTAGCAGGCGTATGCATACTGCCAATTGTAGCCTGAAAAAGCGGGTGCATCACTCAGACACAGCTTAGCGTGCAATGCAGAAGGTATCCCGGTACGTTGAGTGGTTCCTGCGGGAACATGAGAAGCATACATCGTGGCGCTGACTTAAGAGAACTCATGGAGGGCAGCGGCTACTTTCCAAAGATTATCAGTCGAGGGACTACATAAACTTAATATCGTTAGTATCACGACTTCACCTACCACCTATCAAAAAGGACACAACACAAATTAACGACAGACGTCTCCACTGTCGGTCGCGAGTGAAGTCATTCACTATTACGCCCATCTTTTTCGCCCTGTACATCAACGGTGTCTTCGGCGCCGTGTCCTATGGTAAGTCCTCCCTCTTCGTATGCCATATGAAAATCGTCTACACATTTCCTCTCCCTACAAAAGCGCCTACCCTTCACTAGTCTCAACAAGACTTAGACTCACTGACTTGCTAGTCAGATGCCTCTGGCCTTAGCTCCTCTTCCGCACAGCACAAAATAAATTCCTGCCCTTGCCCCTCCCCAGCTGATACGTTCACAATCGATGGCAAGCCGTTAACCCGTTTCACAGGGACTAAAGACTTTGGTTTCAGATACGTACACGATAGATTTTCCCATCAAGTCAGGTTGTCCGAACACGTAGGCTCAGCTTTTCAATATTGCGCTTCTTTCACCTTCGAGATACAATGGTCGCAATTTTAAGCTATGCATGCGATCAATCACGGAAGTCTGTTCCTCATTCTCTTCCCTCTATGCCCAAAGTTGCAGACTAGCACTAAAAAGCGCCCAACGGTTATTCAACAAAAAGTTTTTTCAACAGTCCAGCCCCCTTCCTATCACTCCCGCCGTCAAATTTCGGACATTCAACCGCTACGGCTCAGACAGTTTAAGCTGAATCTAACCCTCCCACCGTCTGCTACACCAAAACGCCTTTATAGCTAGGGCTATGCCAAACGGTGATTCACTTCCTTGCTATAGATTCCAGATTCTGTACCTCAAGCAACCCCTTAGTGTGCCCTCCAGCCCGTACTACGCCACTACTTCTTTCTAGTTTACTGCGTTTGCATCTGTAACAGTCTCCTAGAACAGCTCCTGAATAGCACCCACCATCACACTTTTCGCGGTCCGTGGATAATTTTCCTTACTTGTAAAACCGCTGCCACCTTATTCACTACCAGACTGTTGATTCTTTTCTTCTATCCTTATTTTGTACAACGGTGTTCCCAGTTTTTGCTACTCCGTCTTTGCGTCTATACCAACTTTCTTGTTTTTGACCTGAACGTAAACCGTTCTTTGACCTTGTCATTGCACGTGTTGTTTAAGTCAACACGTGATTTCGTTGTCTTGTTGACACGTGCTTTTGAGTCGGTGTGGACTTTGGGATCCTTTAGGAATTAGCAGTTCCTAAACCGGTGTATAGAAGCCGGCGTAGTCCCACGATTTGAGGTTTGTAAAGCTTTGTTATTTTTATTATTGTATTTACAGTACCGCATTTGTAGATAAACCTCCATTTGAACGCTTTGGCTTTTGGGGTTTTGCGCGTAACTCAACGTGGTCCAACAGATTGCTGGAAACAATCTATAACACATGAATCGGGTCAAGTGCGTATTTGAGTTTCACAACGATTATTTAGTGAGCTAAAAAGGATTCCGGTATTATATCTTGCTATCTCCTTGACTCGCTCGAAGCCACTGTAGTCAGTTGAATGCCTAGCCTTTTTCCAAGACAGCGTATACCACTTTCTAGCTAGGTCCCTGCGCTGGATTACTTCGTCATCCCCGTCTAATGATTAATGCTTTGGTTGACCTTGCTCTAACTACCACAAACCCAACCAAAGTCAGCTTTTTCACAACTAAATCGCATTAGCCGCCCGAAGAATATAGTCTGTCTGATGATGCGCAATGAACGAAATTCTCGTACGGCTCCACAACCCAGTAAACACACATAGGGTTGCTGCGCGCTTCTCTTGACGTGGTAGCTCACACCAACGCTTTGTCGTCGTTTAGCCACGGTGCACGTGCTCTGAATATCTCCATCCTATTCTCATTGGCCTTGCTGGGTGACTTTAACCTGCCGGATGTTTCCTGGTCTCCCACTATGGGCTCCACCAGTTATGCCGCGCTGCTCGCCCAACTTAGTGTGGAGGGCTGGTCCCAAAGTGTACGTCGCCCCACTCGTGGCTTACATACCCTGGACCTAATATTCTCCAACGATGGCCATTTGGCTACAGCTGCAGCTGGCCCTTGCTTCCCAGGAAGTGATCACTGCGTCGTTTCTTGCAACGCA